>CM035843.1:353734649-354072149 GCA_020510985.1 Pholidichthys leucotaenia
TGTCCCAGTGGTGGTCCTTGGGTGAAAGGAAAACAATTCTTTGACCAGGTTTTTGGATGAAACAGTGTCAACAGTAATTTTATTGATGCCAAAGGGAATGATGCTACAAGATCAAGGGCCTATCATCACATTGTTGTTAATTGGTTGAATTCTATGTGAATCACTTGATATTCATGTGTGGCTGCTGATTGGTCTAATTTACATGTGCTCCACATGGGTATCTATTATGTATTTATTTACTGTTCATATACTGTTTATATTGGAGTTCTTATTTGTGTGGTATGGGGTGGTGGCTCCAGCTTCCGGTCTCGCCAGTGGTGGTATAAGAGGAGCTGCAGGTAGGGGGGTGGTCTCTTCCGCCTTACCTCTGCCAGTGGCTGCATGTATGGCAGGTGCACTGAGACCAGCTTGATAATAAAGAAGTGTTCAGCTCCACTCCTGGCATTATCCTTGTCTACAAGTTACGACGTAACATTTGGCGACGAGAAGTAAATGCATGGAGGCATGTGGAACACCTATTCGGCCATTCCTGGAGCTCCCAGGGGAACGGCCCGTACCGTGGCCTTGGTGGTACAAGGCTTTTCAGACATACATGGTAGCATTGGACCTGGGAAGAATGGAGAAGCTGAGGGCTCGTGTGTTTAAATTTACCATATCTTGTTTTATTGTTAAAAAACGAACTACTTAAGGTTCATGCAGAAGCATTTTTTCTGTACACTTGAGGTTTTGACTGCATACGCCCTTTAGTAAAATACTGTGAGATTGTTGTTTGGGTGTATTGTTTGGGTTTTTTGGTTTTTTTTGTGAGAATGGAGGTTGTTTCAAAATATTAACCAGAAACTACTTTGGAGCTTGGTGGCTTACCAAAAAATTCACATTGTCTGTACGGACAACTTAACTGAACCGCGTGCTATGATAGACATAAGTTGCAAGTTTTGCTTTTGTACAAAATCAAAAAAGAAATCTACATTGTGAAGCTTAGTCCTTTGTGAAATGTAGTGTTGTCAGAGAAAAAATACTGTTTGGATCATCGGGAAAAACTGAATAGAGTGTTAAATTATCAGAAAAAAAACTTTTAAATAACACGAAACTGTTTGAATGACTGACTGATGCTGAAAAATGCAAGTGGCCTTCTGACCCAGGAGACACAGTTATGGTGCTGCTGCTGAGGGAGCTGAAACTTTGAGCTGCCAAGCAACAGCCTCAAAACCTTCAGGATTTGGAGAGTATCCGTAAAGAGGAGTGGACCAAAATCCCTCCTGAAATGTCAGCAAACCTGGTGACCAGCTACAAGAAACGTCTGACCTCTGTGCTTGCCAACAAGGGTTTCTCCACCAAGAACTAAGTCACATTTTGAGGGTCAAATACTTATTTCCCTTGATCAAATGCAAATTAATTTATAGCACCTTATTTGATACTTTTTTCTGGATTTTTTGTTGATCTTCTCTCTCTCCGATAAACCTACTATAACAAATTATGGACTGTTCATTTCTTTGTAAGGGGGTAAACTTACACATTCAGCAGGGGATCAAGTAATTATTTCCCCCACTGTATACTCTGTAAAAAGTCCTGAAATGGTCAACTTTGTAAAATTATCCACTTGTGTCATTTCATTACAAGAAAATCTCTGCGATAGCCATCAAAACTATATTTAATCATTCAAAGGCTTATTTTTTCCTCCAATGATTTAGCCTTGGACCTCTGTTCAGATTTTAAACAAATATTCATACAGTGAAATGGTTATAAGCACACAAAAAAAGGTTGACAAGATATCTGTTGATTCACAGGTAAAGACAATCTGGATCTTGTGTGTGATTACTTGTAGATATTGTGATCTTTACCTATGTTTAATGCCCTGAAATCCTCTCTGGGCTCACCCGCTTGGGTGTCTGATGACATGTTTTTCTTTAACCTCAATACATTTCACCCCTGACACAGCTGTTTCGAGGGACGGTGCAGTGTGTGTGTGTGGGGGGGGGGGGGCTTTGTAATATGAATGGCCACTGTGACTGATGTGTGTGTGTGTGTGTGTGTGTGTGTGTGTGAGTGAGTGAGAGAGAGAGAGAGAGAAGGGGGCTGGAGGTAATCCCAGGTTTCTTTTCAGCACTGTAGCCAGGCTGGCAAAGAGTCAGGACTCTGTCAATCCTAGCATTTCATTGATTGCTGCATTTGCTACAGATACACAAATAAAAAGCACATGAAAAAACAATTAGCTGATTGAACCTGAGAACACACAGACTATAAAGTCTAAAGACTGTTAATCTGTGTTTTTTGACTTCTGCAAGCTGACACTGTGAGAAACTCTGACTAATGTGTGTGTTGGTTAAGCCAAGAGGGGGGCCTCATCAATGGTGTCTTGACTTTTTTTTCCTAGACAAATTTGCTCCTTTTCTCCTACTGACTCAGCAAACATTCTACAGTCACTCAGAAATGCAAAATATGTGTTCAAGAAGTGGAATTTGTATCCTATCTAAAGTTAGTCAGCCTAACAAGTAAACTATTGCAACACTAAGAGTCGTGTGAATTAATCGCCATGAGCAATCTCCCTCTGCTTATACAACAGCAGCAACAGCAAATGTGTCTGTTTCCCCAAATTTTCGATGAGGTTTAAGTCTGGCTTCTGATTAAGCTGTGCAAGGACATTTACCTGTTTTTTTTTTGGGGGGGGGGGGTTTCAGGGTGCTTTGGGTCATTAAGACCAAATAGGCCTGTTTGCTCAGGTCAGTCTGCCTCTAAAACCCTTTTTCTGAATGTGCAGAAGATGATGTGGCAGATTTGTGAATGGGTCAGTGTGTGTGCGTGTGTGTGTGTGTGTGTGGCTTTGGAATGTGGATGAGCCACGGAGTAACACGATATCTTCCCGTCTGCTCCATTCAACATCTGTTTTGGTGTTGGTGGTTTCAAAGCCTGACATGGTGAGACACTCTGATGTGTGTGTGTGACATAATGCACGGCCCAGGAGACACACACGCAGGCTCAGGATAGATTTAACAGCTTTATTAGCAACAAGGAAGTGTATGGCTGCGTGTCTGTGGAATAAGAATGTATTGGTGGTGGCGTCTGCGTCAGGCACGGGGGCAGGAGGCCGTACAGCCGGACAACCCTGTGGGAAAGAGCAGAGGGAGAAGGTAACGGGCACCACACCAATACCGGGAATAATGATGGTAGCTGGCTTACTTGGTTGTGACAGGTGGCTGGCGTCGACAAGGGCGGAGCCCGGGAGACAGCGACCTGCGGTACCTGTGGCAGCAGCGTAGAGCCAACGGCGAGGAGATGAAGTCCGCCGCCGGGAATGTCCACCTGTGCACAGGGGAAGGCTAGAGGAGAGAGGTAAGGGGAGCTTACCCAGGATATCTTCACTAGTAGGTTTGAGGTCCATAGTAGCGAAGGGGCCGAAGTAGAGAGACGGCTTCAGGCCGAAGCCCAGGGCAGAGTGGATTAAATACCTCGCCGCTGACGAGGAGCAGGTGGGCGCGCGGCTGGCGCCGCTGATGAGCGGCGAGTCATAACAGTACTCCCCCCTCTAGCAGCGCCTCCTGGCGATGGTTTTTCCGGGTGCGCTCGATGAAACTCAGAAATGAGTGACCGGTCCAACACCAGCGAGGAAGGCACCCACTGTCTCCACTCGGGTCCATAGCCCTCCCAATCCACCAGGTACTGCAATCCGCGACCCCGGCGTCGGGCGTCCAAGATGTCAGTGACGGTCCAGGCCAGATGGCCACCAATCATCCGGGGAGCGGGGTGCACCGGAGGTGGAGGGCAGAGGGGGTCAGAGACCACCGGTTTAATTTTGGAGACGTGGAAGGTGGGATGGATGCGGAGGGAGGAGGGAATAGCCACACGCACAGCCACCGGGTTGATGATTCTGGTTATGGAATAAGGGCCGATGAACCGTTGGGCCAGCTTTCTCCTCTCACCCTTTAGGTTTACGTCCTGTGTGGATACCCAAACTTGCTGTCCCACCTGGTAGGCAGGTGCAGGTCTCCTATGTCGGTCCGCCGTAGACTTATTGCGCTCCGCCGTGCGTAAAAGCGCATTACGCGCCGTGGACCAAAGGGAACGGCACCGCCTCAGATGTGCCTGGACAGAGGGAACAGCCAACTCGCCCTCCTGCGCAGGGAACAGGGGTGGATCATAGCCCAAGGATGCTTTAAAGGGCGACATCCCAATGGCCATAGAGCGAGAGGTGTTGTGGGCGTACTCCACCCAGGCGAGGTGAGAACTCCAGGACGTGGGTTTGGATGACGTAACGCAGCGGAGCAGAGCCTCCAGCTCCTGGTTAGTCCGCTCACACTGCCCGTTAGACTGGGGGTGATGGCCGGAGGAGAGGCTTACCTTGGCTCCCAGGGCGTTGCAAAATGACCTCCAGACGTCCGAAGAAAACTGGGGGCCGCGGTCGGAGACCACGTCGACCGGGATTCCATGCAGTCTGACCACGTGCTGGATGAGGAGGTCCGCCGTCTCCAAGGCTGAGGGAAGTCCACGTAGGGGCACGAAATGGGCGGCCTTGGAAAAACGGTCTACAATGGTCAGAACTGTGTCAAAGTTGTTGGAGACAGGGAGCCCGGTGACGAAGTCCAGAGCGATGTGCGACCAGGGCCTGCCAGGGATGGGCAGGGGCTGGAGCAGACCCGCAGGGGGAGCGTTACCTGACTTATTGGCAGCACAGACAGGGCAGGCCCGGGCGTAACGGGCGGCATCCTTCCGCAGGCCTGGCCACCAAAAGGATCGCTGGAGAAGGTCAATCATCTGCGAAGCTCCAGGATGGCAAGTGAGCTTGGAGGTATGGAGCCAGTGTATCACGTCCCCCCGGACAGCAGATGGCACAAAGAGCCTCCCCTCCGGTCCGCCGCCAGGGTCCGGTTCCGACTCCTGCGCCCTCCGGATCTTGTCTTCTATGTCCCATGTAACAGCCCCCACGACGCACGACCTGGGCAAGATGGTGTGAGCAACGTCTTCTGCGGCCTCCGGGGCAAATTGTCTGGAGAGGGCGTCGGGCAGGCCGTTCTTGGAGCCAGGCCTATATGTGATGCTGAACTTAAACCTTGCAAAGAACAGGGACCAACGCGCCTGGCGGGCGTTCAGACGCTTGGCAGATCTCAGGTACTCCAGGTTTGTGTGGTCAGTAAGGACCACAAAAGGCAAGGCTGCCCCCTCCAGCCAGTGACGCCATTCTTGCAGGGCAAGCTTGATGGCAAGAAGCTCTCTGTCCCCCACGTCGTAATTTCGTTCCGCCGGGGACAGGCGCCGAGAGAAGAAGGCGCAGGGTCGCTTGACTCCATTGGCTGGGGACCGCTGGGACAACACCGCCCCCACCCCCATGTCTGAAGCGTCCACCTCCACAATGCACTGCAGCGCGGGATCGACCTGGCTGAGGACCCGGGAGGAGGAGAACTCCGTCTTCAGCGCCTGGAAGGCCGAAGCGGCCTCTTCAGTCCACCGGAATGGGGTCTTAGGAGAGGTGAGGCGGGTCAGGGGCCCGACGATGGCTCCAAAGTTCGGGACAAAGCGGCGGTAGAAATTGGCGAACCCGATGAATAGCTGAACTTGCTTTCGAGAAGTTGGTGTGGGCCAATCCACCACTGCTTTGATCTTCGCTGGGTCTGGAAGCACCTGGTCATGGGAGATGACGAACCCCAGGAAGGAAGTTGTTTTGGCGTAGAATTCACATTTCTCCGCCTTGACGTACAGACGGTTCTCCAGCAGTCTCTGCAGGACCCGCCTCACGTGGACCCGGTGTTCATCCCTGGACATGGAGAAGATGAGAATGTCGTCCAGGTAGACGAATACGAACAGGCCGATGAAGTCCCGGAGGACGTCATTGATGAGGCGCTGAAAGATGGCTGGAGCGTTGGTCAACCCAAACGGCATCACGAGATATTCAAAATGCCCGTTTGGGGTTCGGAAGGCGGTTTTCCACTCATCTCCCTCCCGGATCCGGACGAGGTGGTAAGCGCTGTGGAGATCCAGCTTAGTAAACCAGGTCGCCCCCTGGAGGGAGTGGAAGGCAGTGTCCATAAGGGGCAGGGTGTACCGGTCCTTCTCCGTGATATCGTTGAGAGCTCGATAGTCGATACAAGGACGAAGAGATCCGTCCTTCTTTCCAACGAAGAAGAACCCTGCACCTACTGGAGAGGAGGACGGTCGGATGATCCCAGCACTGAGCGACTCCTTCAGGTAGCTGTTCATTGCCTCCTTCTCCGGCGCTGACAGACTGTAGAGGCGTCCTGAGGGTAAGGGCGCCCCCTGGCGGATGTTAATGGCGCAGTCGTAGGGCCGGTGAGGAGGTAGAGACATCGCCTTGGACTTACTGAAAACGGCACCCAGGTCGTGGAATTCTGAGGGCACTAGGGTGAGATCCGGGGGCGCGGTGTCCTGAGCTGTGGGAGGCGAGGACGGGGCGCAGGCCGCGGATTGGAGGCAGGTACCCATGCAGAAAGTGCTCCACGCTGAAACCTTCCCAGTCTTCCAGTCCAAGGCGGGGTTGTGGAGGCGGAGCCAGGGATAACCGAGGATGACAGGTGTTACTGAGGTGGGCAGGACGTAAAAGGAGATATCCTCCCGATGGTTTCCAGAGATGATCACCGGGACAGGGGATGTTTGGTGAGTAACCTTTCCCAGGGAAACTCGGGAGAGATTAACCAGGGCGAGAGGAGTATCGAGGGGGTGACAGTGGATGCCCAGTCGGGCTGCCAGGCTTTGTGAAATAAAGCTACCCTCCGCGCCTGAATCCACCAGTGCATGTGTGAGATGCCCAGTGAGGTTGTGACAGAAGCGGACGGGCAGCGTCAAATGTGTGAGGGGACTTAACCGATTAGCGTCCGCGAGGCCCCCTACAGTGACTCGCGGACCACCTCGTTTGGCTTCTCCGGACAACGCTCCACCGTGTGCTGGCTACCTCCGCAATACATGCAGAGGCCCAGGTCACGACGGCGCTGTTTCTCCACCAGGGGGAGCTTTGTCCGGCCCGTCACCATTGGTTCCGACTCCTCGGAGACCTCCGGTGGTGGCAACACCAGGGGGCGAGCTTGGGGCAGACGTGCAGAGGCGCCCCACGAGCGAGAAGACTGCTACCGCTTGGAGGCGCGCTAGCGCAGCCTGTTATCCAAACTGATGGTGAGAGAAATCAGCTCCGCCAGCGTCTCCGGGGTATCCCGTCCAGCCAACTCATCCCTCAGACCGGAATTTAGACTGCGGAGGAAGATGCCGCAGAGCGCACGCTTTTCCCAGCCAACTTCCTCCGCGGTAATCCGGAAGTCGATCGCGTAGTCGGCCGCCGATCGACTCCCCTGTTGGAGTCAGAGAAGGCGGTCGACCTGGACACTGTCCAAACGCGAATGATCGAACACTTCCAGAAATTGTCGCACGAACTGGCCATACGTGAGAGTGGCGTAGCTGGGCTTCACCATAATGGCGTAAGCCCAGGTAAGCGCACGACCCTCAAGGAGATTACCTATATAGTCAATTCTGCTATGGTCTGAGGGAAAATCTCCGGGAACGCGAAGAAACATGGACTCACACTGCATAATAAAACCCGGAGCTCCACCCAGCTTACCGCTGAAGCGAGCAGGAATGGGGATTGGTGTGAGCCGTGTTGGCGCACTCGGAACAGGCTGGACGGCCACCGGAGCCGCAGGAGCCACGTCACCCGGACGAGCCGAGGGGAACGGCTGCTGGGGGTCCAAGCGGTCTAATCGGTTAGTAATGATAATTAATTGATTCAATATCACCTGTTGCTGATGAGCTATTAAATCCACCCGAGCCTCGAGGGTGGAAAGACGGCGTGCGAGCCCGCTGTCTGCCGAGCCGCTCTGCTGAAGCCGTACTGACATAATGCACGGCCCAGGAGACACACACGCAGGCTCAGGATAGATTTAACAGCTTTATTAGCAACAAGGAAGTGTATGGCTGCGTGTCTGTGGAATAAGAATGTATTGGTGGTGGCGTCTGCGTCAGGCACGGGGGCAGGAGGCCGTACAGCCGGACAACCCTGTGGGAAAGAGCAGAGGGAGAAGGGTAACGGGCACCACACCAATACAGGGAATAATGATGGTAGCTGGCTTACTTGGTTGTGACAGGTGGCTGGTGTCGACAAGGGCGGAGCCCGGGAGACAGCGACCTGCGGTACCTGTGGCAGCAGCGTAGAGCCAACGGCGAGGAGATGAAGTCCGCCGCCGGGAATGTCCACCTGTGCACAGGGGAAGGCTAGAGGAGAGAGGTAAGGGGAGCTTACCCAGGATATCTTCACTAGTAGGTTTGAGGTCCGTAGTAACGAAGGGGCCGAAGTAGAGAGACGGCTTCAGGCCGAAGCCCAGGGCAGAGTGGATTAAATACCTCGCCGCTGACGAGGAGCAGGTGTGCACGCGGCTGGCGCCGCTGATGAGCGGCGAGTCATAACAGTGTGTGTTTTGCGAATTGAAACACTTCTAGAAACAAAAGCATGTCACCTTTGAGCCCATCTGTTTTGACTGAGACAATGGTGTTGGCTGTGTTTTTAAAGCGTTTAGAGACACTGATGTCTGTGTTTTTTGTAAACTGAAAGACTACAAAGCTGTCACTTCTGACAAGACTTCTTGTCATCATTAAACCCATCCTAACCCTAAATCACATATGGACAACAGATTAAAATCACAATCTGTCAGTCCAATGAGAAGTTTCTTATCAAAGGTCATGTTTTCAAAACACTTTTGATTGACAACTTAATTACGTGGGGTCACGGGTCATGTTTTCAAAACACTTTTGAATGGCAATCTAATTACGCGGGGTCACGGGGGGCAGGGTCAAGGTCAGGTCCGGGGGCGAGGCACCTGTCAAACTGAGAAAGGGGGTGTGTACAAGTAGCACCTTTCCTCTCTGACAAGGCAGCATCAAATAAAATCGGCATATGATCAGACAGCACATTATCACAGATCTCCAACTTAAACACAGATAAACCATGTGAAAGAACAAGGTCTAATGTGTTTCTGTGTTCATGTGTAGGTCCTCCAGGTTAAAAGAATAAATTAGGTTTAAAAGTCATTCCCTAGCACACATGGATATTAAAATCTCCAACAATAAGGACTCTGTCATACTTTGGCATAATTTCAGCCAGAAAATTGGCAAAATCATTCACAAAGTCCTTATTATGTTTGGGGGGTCGGTAGATGACAGCTTACAGCACTGGGTCAGAGCAACCCACCTCAAATAAAGTCACTTTAGAAGTGGCGAAGGAAGAAGATAAAAAGCACTGCTTACATTTAAAATTATTTTTATAAATAGTCGCCATTCCTCCTCCTCGACCCGACGTCCGCAGAGAGTTAAAAAAAAGACCAACCAGCCGGTAAAAATTCAGAGAAAGCACTACAGTCACCAACACTCAGCCAAGTCTTACATATACAGAGGAAATACAGACCGTGGGAGGTGAAGAAATTCTTGAGAATGAAAGTTTTATTTTCCAATGATCTGGTATTTACCAGGCCAATCCTGGCAGGAGCTGGGGCCTGTGGTGGAGCGGACCGGGAAGCCCAACACAGCGGCCTCAGGTTCCCGAGGTTCAACTTGCACTTGTAGAACCGGGAAGAGCAGTGGTCGTGGGGCTGGAGCACCTGGTTGAAGCCGGCTACATGTACCAGGCAGGCATCGATGGGATCCAGGGAGCGCCGAGACACCAACAGACAAAACGATAATCCATACTATTTTCGAGAAGCAGCAGACAACGCCAGGAAGCATTTTAGCTTCACCAACTGACCACCACATTTACCATGATGACAGTGACGCTTCTGCTGGAAAGTTGGATCAGCCGAGCCCTGGTAAAGGGAAGAGGGAATTCCAGATAAAAGTAGATGCAAGGCTTTCTGTCCACCATACTCAAAAGAAATAGAATCTTTGACAGAGCTTCGAAGATCCAGTAGAGTTTGCCAATCATAAACCAGCAGAGACTTGATTTGTTGAGTGCAGAAGGTTAAAGACAATAAAAACACAAACAGAAGTGTCAGTGACAGACGATCAGCCACACACACTGGTGCCATCTTGCCACAAGTGAATCAGGAATACTTCACTGATACGTATAACATTGTGCTCTGCTGTCAGACTTTAACTGTTGATCAGTGTTATCTTCTGATACCTGGCATTTATGAGGCTGTGGTGCTGTCCATGATGCTGGTGTGTGTGTGTGTGTGTGTGTGTGTGTGTGTGTGTGTGTGTGTGTGTGTGTGTGTGTGTGTGTGTGTGTGTGTGTGTGTGTGAGAAAGGGTGTGCTGAGTGCGTGCGTCCATGTGTGTAAATGTGTGTAGTGATGACACACAGCCAATGAATGTCTGGCATGGAGAGAAAGCGAGAGGAGGAGGCGTGGCCGTAGAACTGGCAGAGAGCCAGGCTCAAATAATCTGCCAGCTGGAAATAATAAGCAACAATCAAGACCTACAGCCACAGATCATGGGCGGGGTTGAGAACAACCCCACACATGACAGAGCTCCCCCCCTCCCCAAGGGGTGGTACCAGACACCCACCGTACCATCACAAAAAGGAAACAAAATACAAAAGAAAACCTGCCACCCCCTTCCCCACCCAGAAGGCCAACACAACTAACCAGGGCAGGAGGTGGGGGAAACAGGTCAGAAGGGATTAACTAAGGAGAAAACAGTACAATGCAATACAAAGAACACAAAAATTCCCAACCCCAAAATTACAGTAAACCCCTCCCCAAAACCCAAAAGTCCCCAAGTTCTGGGAGCTGGCCAAAGTCCCAAAGCCCACAAATGTCCATAAGTTCAGGGAGCCGGCCAAAATCCCAGAGCCCGCGAACGGCCATAAGTCCAGGGGGCCGGCCAAAGTCCCAGGACCCATGAACGGTCATGTGAACCAGGCCAGATGGCCTATCAAAGTCCAACGCCAGCCGGACCACCAGGCAAAGTGAGTCGGGTGGCCTGCCTGGAAAACCTGGCCACCTAACCCAATGGTACAGTTTATCAGACAGCCGAATGGAGTTCTTCAGCCACCAGGTTAGGAGAAACGGGCCGGAAGGCGCCCCCCCCAATGGGAGACCCAGTCCTTCAGGCGGCCGGCCCGCATCGTTGAGCCACCAGGACCAGGGAGTGAGCAAGGGGGCAGCCTGCCCACCGGGGGACTTGGAGGTGGGCAGCCGGACCAGGGAAGGGATACCCCTGCTGCCACTGGTGACAGGACCCGGTAGACCACGACGGTGCCCAGCAGGAAGAGAAAGATCACCCACCAGGCCTCTGGAAGGGGGAAAGAGACCCTGGTGTCATTGGACTGGCTGGCAGCACCCTTGGTGGTCCTGGCTTGAAACTGAAACTTTGTCGCACTCGCGGTGGACCCGGGCTGGTTCATGGCTGCACCCATGGTGTCCTGGCCTGGGACAGCGTTGCACCAGCGATGGACCCTTCCCAGGACCTCATTGCTCCCGCGGTGAGCCCCGACTGGGCCTGTGTAGCACCCACGGTGGACCACGACCAAGCCACGGTTGCACCCACGGTGGAGTCCAGCTGGACCCCTGCTGCACCCGCGGTGGATCCCGACCGAGCAATGGTTACACCCACAGTGGAGCCCGGTGGGACCCTGCTGCACATGCGGTGGGACCTGGCTGGGCCACTGCTGACCTCAACGCTGTCTTGACCCTGGGCCAGCCGACCTGCACGAGAACCTGAGCCAGGAGGCAATCAATAACAGGCACCCCCAGAGACCTCGACTGAGGTGGAACCCGACCCATGACCTTCGGCAGATGGGGAACTGGACCCATGGAGACCACAGCAGGGGTGGCAGTGGCCACAATAACCTCCAGTGGCAAGCCTGGATCCTCAGTCTCGTCCGGCGACATGGACTTCTCTCCGACAACCCTAGAAGAAGACTCGGACACAGAGGAGGAAGGGTCAGGGTCGCTGGCAGCGGCGGAGTCCGGCGAGGCGAGTTCAGGTGCAGCGTGCGGATGCAGCTGGCTCTCCTCACCTAGAGCTAGGCAAAAATGCTCTATTATGGAAAGAAGGAAGACAAAAGAGAGCACTTGCCTTAGTTCGAGCTCCACCACCGTCCAGGACTCCGGTGAACAGGGTGATGTTTCCACGAGCTCAGCTTCCTGGAGGCACAGCTCAGGCACTGACTCTGCTGCGGCGGCCTCCACAGCAGGCATGATGGTCTCTGCAGTCTTGTCACTGGAAATGCAGGTTCATTTTCTGTGTCAAGTCAAATTCTCTCGTATGTTATCAGTGATCTGTTAATGTACTTGGCAATAAATCTTTTTCTGATTCTGATTCTGATTCTGATTCTGATCTTCCCAGCCGTCGTGATCCACGCTGGTAATTCCTTCAGCGTGGCAGCTGGGATCCGGCTCACCGTTGCTGCGGGAGAAGGATCCTCCTGGACTTCTGGCTCCTCCCGGTCCTGACGGTTCAGCTCCGGAGCACCCTCGGAGGAAGCAGGAATGAGCAGCGAGAGGGCAGGTAAGCCATTCATGGCAGCAGCAGGTGGGAAGAACTCAGGGGACTGGTCTCCCTGATTCTCCCTACCGGGAATCAGGCAAGGCATTTCATTATTTATAGGAGTAAAATGAAAATTAATTTACCTGTCTTCCTGGGTAAAGATGTTGGCTGCTGCTGTCGTTTGGGCGTTGTCATCCTTCCGTCCAGGAAAAGCGGTGCTTGGCCCCTCTATAGATTGTTTAGGAGCCGCCCCTCTCGCCACAGGAACGGGAGCCACCGGTGAGGGAAACAAGCGCTCCTCAGCCGTCTGCGGATACACCGAGGATGAGGACCTCGCAGCGGATATGGATAAGGATCTTGCAGACGGGACTGCTTGGGACTGTGAATGAGGATCCGCTGCGGGGGTCACCGGGCTCGGTGTAGGGACAGGAGCAGTTGGTGGGGCTGGATGATTCCTCCGGGAATCCGGGGCCGGATGATGTTGATGCAGCTGACCTGGCGGCCATCTTGGAGCTGGCGGTGGTGTGGAAGAAAAGATGTTCGCCAGCTGAGAAGAGCGTTTCTGCTTTGGCTTGGTGCGGAAAGCCCTTATCTTCAGATCAGGAAAAGCCTGTTTGAGCGTGCAGATGGCTGTCAGCAGTTTGGAGTATTGGGGGTAATTCCAGAGGCCCCGGTAAGCCCCCAAGATCCTCAACGCCCCGTTCAGGCAGTCCAGTCTTTCTCCGGGACCATAGGCATCGTAGGCATCCTCCAACAACTCCCAGATTAACATGGCTGCCTCCTGCTCCTCTCTGCTGGGATGTCCCACTGTCCGTCCACTTCTGCCCGTGTGGGAACGGCTCCTTGAGGACATCATGCTCTGAACAGGTCAGTTGAAAAAACACACAAAAAATGAGAAAACAACACGCCTCTTCACCACTTGGGCTCTTTGTTTTGGTGGCGGCTTACTGTTATCTCCGCCGCGTAATTGTGCTGCAAATATATGAATTAATGCAAGCCCAATGTGCAGTAAAGTAAGCGTGTTTATTGACAAAAGAGGGAAAACACAAAATGTCCATGTAACAATCCCAAACTGAGTTATAATGATGAGACAACCGGCTACAAACTTTGTTGGCTAGGGAGAGATGCCCCACGTGCTCCAGGCAGAACAGCAGTGGAGAGGAAGGGCAGTAATTAATTAAGAAGATGACTTACATGAGTGTTGGAGCGCAAAAGCTCTGGAATAAATACCACCATACAGTCCAAGGGAAGGGAACCAACAACAAGCGAGCCTGGATGTCCAATGCTGACTAAGCCGCCACACTAACTGATCACACTGCCCTGCATAAGTACACAGAGCGCTAATGAGGACAAGTGGATACAGGAGTGTGGGTGAGCAGGTGCATGACTGACTGAATATGTGTGTGTGTGTGTGTGTGTGTGTGTGTGTGTGTGTGTGTGTGTGTGTGTGTGTGTGTGTGTGTGTGTGTGTGTGTGTGTGTGCTGAGTGCGTGTGTGCATGAGTGTAAATGTGTGTGGTGATGACACACAGCCGGTGAATGTCTGGCACGGAGAGAGAGTGAGAGGAGGAGGTGTGGCCGTAGAACTGGCAGAGAGCCAGGCTCAGATAATCTGCCAGCTGGAAATAATAAGCAACAATCAAGACCTACAGTCACAGATCATGGGCGGGGTTGAGAACAACCCTACACATGACACTATATCGTAAACTCAATATAACAATAAAATTAACAGCTATCGGACACTACTGGGTTTGTTTTCGTGGCGCAGTAAATGACATCATCATGTGAGACAGTAAAACATAATGGACTAACGGTGATAAAAGATCAATACCTACATGTAATTTGTAGTAAACATGTATTAAATTAAATCGTTTTTGCTGAATAAATAAATATAAATGCCTTAAGGTAGTTTATGTTGTGATGTGAAGCTCTCCTCTCACTGCGCCGTTGATGTGCATTGCATTATGGGATATATTGGCTAATGTAGCGACCATCCATTGTACACTTTTTCAAAATGCATTGTGGGATATTTTGAGTGTACTATATAGTGAATGAAATTTTCAGTTAAGATTTGAACAGTACTACAAAATGGCTGAACATTTCGAACACAGCTAGAGACTCACATATATAGGGGCAGGACAATCAACACGACGCAGGACAGCCGAGAACAATCAAGGGCTGAATAATGCACACATGAGGGAGAATGGTTATAGGTACAGAAACATGAGAAGCAGGGGACAATAGGGAGACAAGTACATATACACAACAGACCATAATAATGACACTGAAGACAGAAAAGGGGTGAGACAACATGACTACAGACACACGAACAATAAAACTAACAATAAAAATGGACAGGGATCAATCTATCTATAAATGCAAGAAATTTATGTCTGTCTGTCTGTGTATGAGTGTGTGTGTGTGTGTGTGTGTGTGTGTGTCTGTCTGTCTGTCTGTCTGTCTGTCTGTGAGCCTGTTCCTCAGATATCTCTCAAATCATTCGTCAGACTGACTTCAGATTTTATAAGTGCTTTGCTGAGGTTACGAGGGTGTCCATCCCCAAGTATGGAGTTGCTCAGTGAAAATATGTAAATTTTATCAATTAAGGTTTAGCCACCGCTCTGTTTCTTCATGCCTTAGCTTCTAGGAGTGTGGGCGGGGCTTCGGATTGGCTCAGTACTGACTGGATAATATGTGGAATCACAACCAGACACCAGAGTACTCCACAAACAAAATGAGGAAGTGAAAAGTGACAAATTTGAACAGAAAAAGAGATTATTGACGATTTAATGCTTAAAAAATTATACTATAATGTTGCCATGATTGCGTAGGTTTAAAATGGTATTCACTTATATAGCGCTTTTATTCTCATCTCTTGATGACCAAAGCGCTTTACAGATCCTGCTATCCACCCATTCACACACTGATAGCGGCATGCTACCTAACATGGCGCTTCCAGACCCACCAGGAGCAATTGGGGGTGAAGTGTCTTGCCCAGGGACACAACGGCAGGATGTCCAGGGAGAGCGGGATTTGAACCGCCAACCATGCGGTTATTGGACGACCTGCTCTACCTCCTGAGCCACTGCCGCCATTTGGCATATCGATGGCTGAAATGCAAAACCTCCCATCTGCAGGATTTTCTGATTTGCAGATTTCACTTTGGATGATGAGAACAAAAAAGGCTGCTCATATCTGTCTGCAAGACAGTCCTGCCCTTTATTGTGACAGAAAATTATTCAGATGAAAAAAATAGCATAGCATTCTGCAAGAAAACAAAAAGGTTTTTTTTAGTTTTCTCAAAAAAGTGCATTTTTCATATAGGAAGTTTTACATTTCTGCCATCGATATGTGGAGAATATGAGGTGCACAGGTGCACGAGGGTGCGGGGCGGGCAGCCGGACCAGCTTGACGCAGTCCTTGCAGGGAGCTAAGCCCAGCCTGCTGTGGCACACTGCAAATAACAAAATAAATCATTTTTTTATTTACTGACAAATGGGCAACACTGATGCAACAGTTGCAGCCAAACGGGTCATTCTGCTGAGTATAATAAGGTTTGGTGTTTTGTACTTATAATATTGCTAAAATATAAAAGGATGCACTACAATGGGTCTCAAATATTTGTAAAGTGTCAAGTTATAGTACTGCATGAGTTTACTGATGATAAACCAGGGGTCACCAACTGGCAGACTCCGGTCCGGATCCGGACCTTGAGAGTCCTCCGTCCAGACCCCAAAGCCTTTTGATACAATTTGGTGGGGAAAAAAGCGGAAAAAGCGAAACTGAACTGCTGCATCGGTGACTGCCCGACAGATTATGACACGAGTCCTTGGGTGCTCTCCTCCTGCTGCAGACTCTCCTCTTCACTGTCCCATGAATGCCACTCTCTGCAGAGACTATGCAGCTCAAACTACTCCAGAGAGTCAGCAAGTTGCAAAATCAGGTTCACTGCGGACGCACCCCCGACACACACCCAAGGCTGACAGCCAGGACATCCACCTCGGACAAACCATTTTAGGTCTGTATCCACAAAAACAAGCACGGTTGTGAAATTTAATATATTTACCTTCTTCCTCTATTCTGCTGAGAGCAGTCCATGCTGGGATGCAGAGGTGAAGTCGCTGGTTATCACTTAAAAACTCTGTAAGTTCTGTGTGTTACTGAACATGAAAAGTTCCACCTCCCCTCTTCCTGTAACCATGAAGTTACAGCTCCATCCATGCTGTAAGAGTTTACTGTTGACATTAAAAAAAATATTGGAGAAGTTCTGTTGTGTGGAATTATGTTTTGTATCCATTTTTTTCTTAGTTTGAAACAGGTTTTTTGCACTGAAAATATTGTACAGAGGTGAACTTTTTGTGAAATTTTGTCTTTTTTAGATATTAATCTTTTTTTTAAAATGCAATTCAATTTAGTTTGTGTTCTCCTGCAATGATTCCCAGAGGAGAAATTCAGGGCATCAACCTAGATGGATGAAGCAGCCACAGTATGGCACCATCCCTTCACCATTCACACACACATTCACACCTAAGGCCACCTAACCTAGGACCTATTGTAGTTGTAGATTTTAGAATTTTAGACCTATTTATTTGGAGTCAACAAACACATTTCGTGTTCTCCTGTATTATGAAATGTTATATTACGTTTTGTCTGAAATTGAACAAAGAATTCATTTTAATATTTTTTTGTTTAAAAATTAATATAGGGCTAAAATCAGCTAAAATGTGAGTTTAATAAAATAATGTGCAGGTTAAACGATACTGGCCTGTCTGGAGACAGCTGTGGTCTTCTGAAAGAATATCAGTGAAAGGATGACAGTTCTTAAAAGCACATTTTGAGATAAATTTGTTCATGTTTTTTATTTAACCTTTATTTATACAGGGTAGTTCCACTGAGAGGCACCCTCTCTTTTTCAAAGACACCCTGTTCACACTCACACCAGGAAGCTGCCCAATACAACCACAGACTGACCTGTGGCCACTGAGCAGCTGGGGTTAAGGAGGGTGGGGCAAACATTTGCCATGTTATCTGTCCCACCCAGATCTCATCCTGCCGGTCCAGGGATCGAACCTTCAACCCTCCGCTCACCAGTCCACATTCCTAAACATTAGGCCACTATGTGTCAGATTGCTCTTCCATTTGTTTTAATAAAAGATACTGGAAGTAAATTCATGGATCATTGTAATTACAGTACTTTGCTTTAAAAGGGCCAACTTGTCACACAGTGGGAGGAAAAAATCTTGAATAGAAAAAAAAATGCATCATGATGCCTTGAGAGTGGTTTTAGAATCAAGTCGGAATTCTGAATCATAATCGAATCATGAGGTGCGTAAAGATTCCCACACCTAGTTCAGACTTTGGCTGGGGAGGAGGACCCAGTTATCAGACCTTTTGCAGTTTTAGTTGGTGACCCCTGCAATAGACTATAAACTACAGTGGGGTAAAAAAGTATTTAGTCAGCCACCAATTGTACAAGTTCTTCCACTTAAAAGATGAGAGAGGTCTCCAATTTTTATCATAGGTATACCTCAACTATGAGAGACAAAATAAGAAAAAAAATCCAGAAAATCACATTGAAGGATTTTTAATGAATTAATTGGTAAATTCCTCGGTAAAATAAGTATTTGGTCAATAACAAAAGTTCATCTCAATACTTTGTTATATACCTTTTGCTGGCAATGACAGAGGTCAAACATTTTCTGTAAGTTTTCACAAGGTTTTCACACACTGTTGCTGGTATTTTGGCCCATTCCTCCATGCAGATCTCCTCTAGAGCAGTGATGTTTTGGGGCAGTCGCTGGACAACACAGACTTTCAACTCCCTCCAAAGATTTTCTATGGGGTTGAGATCTGGAGACTGGCTGGGCCACTCCAGGACCTTGAAATGCTTCTTATGAAGCCACTCCTTCATTGCCCGGGCGGTGTGTTTGGGATCATTGTCATACTGAAAGACCCAGCCACGTTTCATCTTCAATGCCCTTGCTGGTGGAAGGAGGTTTTCACTCAAAATCTCACGATACATGGCCCCATTCATTCTTTCCTTTACACGGATCAGTCGTCCTGGTCCCTTTGCAGAAAAACAGCCCCAAAGTATGATGTTTCCACCCCCATGCTTCACAGTAGGTATGGTGTTCTTTCTCCTCCAAACACGACAAGCTGAGTTTTTACCAAAAAGTTCTATTTTGGTTTCATCTGACCATATGACATTCTCCCAATCCTCTTCTCGATCATCCAAATGCTCTCTAGCAAACTTCAGAAGGGCCTGGACATGTACTGGCTTAAGCAGGGAGACACGTCTGGCACTGCAGGATTTGAGTCCCTGGCGGCATAGTGTGTTTCTGATGTAGCCTTTGTTACTTTGGTCCCAGCTCTCTGCAGGTCATTCACTAGGTCCCCCCATGTGGTTCTGGGATTTTTGCTCACCGTTCTCGTGATAATTTTGACCCCATGGGGTGAGATCTTGGGTGGAGCCCCAGATCGAGGGAGATTATCAGTGGTCTTGTATGTCTTCCATTTTCTAATAATTGCTCCCACAGTTGATTTCTTCACACCAAGCTGCTTACCTATTGCAGATTCAGTCTTCCCAGCCTGATGCAGGTCTACAATTTTGTTTCTGGTGTCCTTTGACAGCTCTTTGGTCTTGGCCATAGTGGAGTTTGCAGTCTGACTGTTTGAGGTTGTGGACAGGAGTCTTTTATACTGATAACAAGTTCAAACAGGTGCCATTAACACAGGTAACGAGTGGAGGACAGAGGAACCTCTTAAAGAAGAAGTTACAGGTCTGTGAGAGCCAGAAATCTTGCTTGTTTGTAGGTGACCAAATACTTATTTTACTGAGGAATATACCAATTAATTCATTAAAAATCTTTCAATGTGATTTTCTGAATTTTTTTTTTCTCATTTTGTCTCTCATAGTTGAGGTATACCTATGATGAAAATTGGAGACCTCTCTCATCTTTTAAGTGGGAGAACTTGCACAATTGGTGGCTGACTAAATACTTTTTTGCCCCAGAACTCAGAACTCAGAACTCAGAAATGATTTATTGCCAAGTACATTAACAGATATGAAAACTGATAACATACGAGGGATTTGACTTGACACAGAAAACGACCTGCATTTCCGGTGACACAGCAGCATCTGTGAACGCGCCTGTCATCAGATGGGTACAGGATGCATAGGGAAGAAAGGATAATACAATAGGAAGGAGCAAAAAACCATTGATTGTCAGAATACTGGTCATATATGATCAATATTATGATTACAAGAAAAAAAGCCCTCAATGCACAGTTAGCAGACAAAAAAGTACACAAGGACACAAAGAGAGCAGTGAGTGAGTGATCTTTTTCATCAGTTTTTTGAGTCAGTGTGGGTGTAGTGTTGAATGTAGGTGTTTGTATCAGTTAAGAACAACAAGGTCTCTTTGGCAGGAGATGTTTTGTCTAGCTGCTGGCATTGTCCTTGGGCCATGCAGCTGGCTGTCCGTGAAGGCCAAGAAGCTCAAATGTTTTGAAAACAAAAAACTGCAGATAATCTGGAGGACTTGTGTGAGGGGAGAGATTAGTCGAATAGTACTGATCCAGAGAAAGAAACTTTATATCCTCTTACAGATTCAGTACTTAATCCTTCATTGCTGGACGTTGAATCCTTCATGGACGGCTCTCAGCGTAATCATGATGTAATCCATCTTCCTAGACAGTTCTCCATTTGCCGCTGTCAGAGTCCTCTCCATTTTTTCAATTTGATGGTTAAACCTCGCTTGGCCAGCATTTTGATAGTATACATATACACTAAAACAATTCTAATGATGACTGAACAACTCCCATTCCTCAAAGTGCAAGATACAACACTTATGAATATACAGTGGTGTGAAAAAGTGTTTGCCCTGAAAGGGTTATGAAAAGTTAGAGTGCCAAAATAATAATTGTGTAGGTAATCTCCCATTATGCTCTACACATATTCTATACATTTTCTGTTTACATTCTTAGGAATAAATATGTTAAGTGTTAAACTAGAATCTGAAGTGTTATGCAACCACAATCTGATAAACAGGAATCAGGCAGCGCTATAGAGCCCTCTCTTTCTTTCTCTCCCTTCTTTTAGTCAGGTCTATTACATTAGTTACACACCCTAACCAACACTCACACACACACTTTTATTGTACATCTTAGGAGATAGTTAACGTGAATAGCAGATGGCCTGTTCACGTCAGAGTTAAACTGGCCAATCAGACAGTTGCGTACAAGCCCCATCCTATTGTACGGGGTTGGGCTAACCAACCGGAGAAGATGAATGTGAGTTGCACCTGGAAGTCGGGGTCAGTCTGGCAACGCTCCCGAGGGGGCTGCGTCACACTGCACCCAGCACTGCTTGCTTTACATATGACCTCTGAATAAATGTTGCATCCTTGAACTGAAGAATTTTCCGGCTTATTCTTGGATCTTTCAATCAAAGAATCGGGGTTTTAACCATTTTGGTGCCGGTGACCCAGACTGAACTATTCTGAGACGAGTCCGGAACAGATCAGAAGGACCCTTTTTAGACGACTTTGGCGCCCAAACAGAAAGGTAAGCAGAAAACCGTCTTACACGAATTTCTGCACTTTGGCCATACTAAATTTACAGTTGTATGACTAAAGGGTATATCTGATCTCCAAATTTTATAATTTAATTGGGAGTCACATGTAAAGTCTAAATAAATAGTCAAATAGTTTCACGCAAAGGAAAGTGCACGTGTCCTATTATCATTCTGAGGTAGGACGGTCGCGATCAGGACGTACAATTCACGGGTATATAGTCCATCAAATGATAAAGCATTTTGGAGCCAGTCTGAACCAAAATAAATATGAGACCTAGGGAGCCAGGGTGAGCCAGGGTTAGTAGCCTGATGCCGGGGGGAGCCATTTAAAGTGCTCGACCCAATGCCGCTATGGAGCAAAGCCACAATCGTTTAAATCAGTATAGCACTGAGCTTTAAAATATGGTACCGCTTGTACTGGAGGACCTGTCGAGGCTTCAGTGAAAGTGCCCTCTGCTTAAAGTTGGATGAGTCGGTGGAATTCTTGCAGCAGTTTGTACCCAGAATTATAAGACTTAGGGGCAACGGCCATGCCCGTCTTCCAAATTAAAATAGCCAGGATTAGCCTGATGCTGGCAGCACAAGAACCTTTTTGCTATCATTAGTGAGTGACTGTTCATAAGAATAAAAAACTAACTTACAGTACAGCACAAGAACCTTTTTGCCACCATTAGTGAGTGACTGTTTATAAGTATAAAAGTAATAACTTACAGTACAGCACAAGAACTTTTTTACCATCATTAGTGAGTGACTGTTCATAAGTATAAAAGTAATAACTTACAGAACAGCACTAGAACCTTTTTACCACCATTAGTGAATGACTGTTCATAAGAATAAAAGTAACTTACAGTACAGCACAAGAACCTTTTTACCATCATTAGTGAGTAACTTCATAAAAAAAGGTAATAATTTACAGTACAGGGCAAGAATCTTCTAACAATTCCTTAGTGAGCAACTGTCCATGATAATAAAAATAGTTGTTGTCTTGTATTGTCCATATCCTGCATGCTGATGTCTGTGTTAATTCTGTGTCTTTAGGGGATAAATGTGTGGTTTGAGGAATACCAAGGGTTGGAAATATATGCTAAACTTTTCCCATAGTATGATTTAACTAATGGCGCTTGTCGGGCCGTGTGGGGAACAAAGGCAGGTGTGTGTTTTTTCACAAAGGAGGGAGGCAATTCACCCCCACTCCTGAGTGGAGTTGAGATTGCTTAAAACAGGTTACTGAGGAGAGATAATTTGAGGTAACAGTATTAAAATGGAGCGCTAAACTAAAGTTGTAAGGTTATTCTGGCATGTCCACAGCTGAAGTTAAGGAGGCAGCGCTCCAGTTTCTTTGAAAAACAAGTCGTGGTTTGTGGACAATAGGCTCCGGGGCCATCTTGCGCATTCGCAACTGCACATGGCAGAGGCGGCCACGTGGCATTCAGTGCGCATGTGTGGGTAAATGCCATCTTGAACCGCCTTCAAGCTGTGGCACAGTGCCTCCATCATGAGGCCAACTGTAGGAAGTGCACTCTTTCATAAATCTGCCAAATAGAGCTTCAGCTCTTCCTAATAAATTTGGAACCTCATCTCTCTGGCTGAAAGGAAAGCTTCAAGTCCATGCACGGTGAAATAAAGCCCTCCCACACCTGCCAATATGGGTTTGATGTAGTGAGGCAAGGCCTGCCCAATCAGCTAGACAGAAAAGGTTCAACTTTAATTTGGACAGAGGGAAGAATAAGGAGATTTATTCCTACTTATACAATAAAAGTGTAGAAAAATCCTAGGTGGACAATATATAAAGCTGAGGTAATTTAAATAAAGAAAAAAAGAAAATTGCAAATTGGAGTAAATAAATAAGTAAATACATAAATACATAAAATAAAATAAATGAATATATAAATAAATAGATAGAAGTTGTGGAGATGAACATTGTGGAAGTGAGAGTGGACAGAAAATGGAAAAGGAAGTTTGGTTTTAGAGGAAAAATTGAAGGCTGATGAATTGTTAAAGTTTTGTGCAGGACACAAGAGAAAATATGGAGAAACGATTGGAAGAAGGAAAGAAAATCATAAGAATAAGAGACTCATGCTGCACCGGTGAGAACAAAAGCAAAGTAATCAATAAACGCGATAAAACGGAAAAGGACAAAAGCACGCTGTTTAATGGCTTGTCTGTTTCTCTATTAATCTGAGATGATGGTCGTGGCTGTGGATCACCTCCCTCCCCCAGTGACTGTGTGAGTCCCTCTTCAGGCCAGCTGGAATTGGCTGCGTCCACCCTCCCCCTCCACGCCATCGCCTAGCGATCCTCCTCCTCCCTCCGCAACAACAGTAAAAGAATGTAAAACAAAGGGACATCAAAAGATGGGTCAAAGAGGATCAACTGAGCACACGTAAGTACAATAAATTATATTGTTGCTTTCCATTTGCCTTCGGACAGCGTCTCAAATACTGAATCTCATTCATGAACATTTAAGTGTTAGTCTGCGTAAGCCATACATGTTTTGCCAGGAAGCTGTGTTGGTGCTAACAAGCCATTCCAGATTCAGCAAACTACTCATATGTTCTCTAAGTGTGCATAACCAGTATTCATGAATCAGCTGTAGTCAGCACAAGAACTGAGGATTGCATAACTCAATATAATTGAGATCTGATTTTACTAAAAGCTCTATCAGAGAGGTGCCAAAATCACATACTAAGCAAACTGAAGTATTTTTAGAAAAAGCCATGGATAAGGTAAAAAACAAAATAAAGCCTCTGCTAAGCAGATGCCACAACAACTCATGCCTCACCAAACTCTATCTTTGCACCCCAGGACCTCACATCACAACAATATGGACCCTACCCAGACCCCCCACCTAATCTGCCCTATCAGTAACAGCCGCAAGGGCCACAGGAGATGGTCAGAGGTTTAATAATAGAGGCAGAGGTCATGTTAGCAGTAAAACCCTTCAATGGGTATCCTCCCCTACATGGTCCTCATTTGGATGTTGATGAAAAGAACGGCTTTGTGTTAAAGCCATTCTGTTTCAAAAGGGGGAGACTGGGACAAACACAGATAGAAAGGTGCTAATGTACTATAGTAGCAAATTTGAAAGGAAATATTTCTTTTATTTAGTTGTTGGTGGGCATTTCAGGACTCCATACCATCACAAGTCATCACATTTTCATTCTTGGCCAGTTCTCCCTTGGAAAAGAGGTTTTTAAATCTCAATGGGATTTTTATCTGGTTAAATAAAGGTAAAATAAACTGGAAAAACATCACATTTTGTTTTATTGTAGACAAATACAAAACTAGAGTATGTGCACAAAGCTGTCTTTTCTTCGTGACCTTGTGGTCAGGAATAGATCATCCGGCTTGTGTGAAACATGTAGCCGCTATTAGAAAGGCTGTAGAAAAGACATTGCACCTGACAATGGGCAATCAAACCACTATTCACACAACACATGGAGTTAAAGCCTTTTTTGACTCAAAGTTGGATATCTAGATAAGAAAGGAAAATCAAATTTGAAGGCAGAACCTGCACTTATTTATGGAATGGCTGACACACGGGGAGCCTGAGGCTCCCACATGAATCTGTTTCTTTTATAAAGGAAGCCAAAAGGAGGAGGGAGAGGACACAGTGGAGCAGGAAGGGTCAATGCACCCACAATGGAAACAGTGATGGCGAGACCGACCGCTGGGAGGGGAGGCAGCCATGATCCACACCAACTACGAAAAAACTGGACTGCATGCTTAAGACTAAAACAGATAAGTGGACTCACTTCTACACATATACAGAAAATTAACAAAAATTAAATTATTAGAAAATAGCAGACATCTTCCATTTACCTGACTCTGAGGTTCAAGGTACTTAGATTAAATTCGTATGGTGCAGGTGCATGTAAAGTAGTAACTCCGGGTAATGACATACAGGACTTTTTAAAGTCAGAAAAAGTAACAGTTAAATTCTGCAAATGGCAAGCTGCAAGTAGAATATCTATCAACATCTGTAAAAGCAGCATTGTACCCCATGTACTATAGGCAATTGAACGGTTCTGATCCAAATTATGAACAACCATTATTTGCAAACCCATCCTCCAGATTGGTCATAAAACTTGGACTGGTAAACAAGAAAATGTGTGGAAGCATCCATTGTCCTATCTGAAGAGGATAAGAGACATTTCAACCTATGGGGGGGTTCCACACATCCCACTGGTTAGACCCAAACACATGGATTGGAAAATGTTGGACATTTTGTCACCTCTGCTGGGAAATGTAGCCATCCATGGAAAACCAACAACTGACCTCAACATATTATCAACATATTATCAACATATTATCAACAGAATATGCTCCTAAATTAGAAACATATGCATTGTCTCTTAACTGGGTAACCACAGCACAAAAGGCTGTGCACATTGATGCCCAGAAATCTCGTACATGACCAATCTTAACATTAACAAACGAGAGGATGAGAAAATTTTAAGCAAATTCTAAATTTGTTATGGTAAAAGGTTAAACAGATGTAGATCTAATAAAAGGAGAAGAGTATGACACTATAGACCATATATTCAGAAGCCCAGAAACGTGTTAACCAGGTCATAAAAACTAAAAGCAGCAGATGTCAGTCCTGTAGGAAACACCCTGATGACGCAGGGCCTGCAAGAATTAATGAAGCTTTAACTCTTTGTGCTCGTTGTATGCCAGGATCACATATATTGATAAATTTGCTAAACCTCCAAATGCAATTTTCCACAGTGGTAGTCATCAGCAAATCTTGCACATCTC
The DNA here is from genome assembly GCA_020510985.1 of Pholidichthys leucotaenia. Classification (NCBI taxonomy): domain Eukaryota; kingdom Metazoa; phylum Chordata; class Actinopteri; order Cichliformes; family Pholidichthyidae; genus Pholidichthys; species Pholidichthys leucotaenia. The sequence continues at coordinate 353,760,398 of CM035843.1, forward strand.
ATATCTCCTCATAGAAACCAATTGCTGAGTCCAGAGGAGGAGCTGAAGACCCCAAGACGGAGGATGATGATGAAGACCATTGCGCTATTATGGATTATTTGTAAACACAATATGCTACTGATAATACATGAATCATACATAGCTCACCACACACATGTAGGGGTGTGAGACTTATAGTATTCTTGCATTATTTACATCATGCTAATTACAGTTAGGTAGTCAGGATAATTGTGAAGGTTAGAAGCTCTAGAGGCATAAAACAAGCATGGATAAGGATGTCTCCTAACTTTGAACGATTTTGTTTACTACCTACTTACACGGCTAAACACATAGGTCTCATCACCCAGCTCACTTATCACAACACAACCACTGCTTGTAGCTTGCACATAGCTGACAATCGTACACTCAAAGGCTGATGGGAGATAACTTACAACAGTACATTGTCAACTACAGATGTAGTGAATAAGGATAAAACGGTACAGGCTCCAGCCATTGTAGTGACAACCCCTCAGGCCATTATTGATCCTGTTCCAGCCAAGCCCTTTGTATCGACACCCAAGCAAAGGTGTAGGGTGCAGGGAAGGTGCATGCAGGGGGTGCACCAAATCATCACGACGTGTGCCTGTGACGTAGAAAAGGAGGTCGTAGGGCTAGTGACTGTATGACTCCAGCCCCTAGAAGAAGGATGGACTGGTACCCATGTGCACCCACCGCACCTCCAGCATCCGGGGTGAAGCCAGATCAACCACACGGAGGAGACGGCATTTTCCAACGCTATCCCACACAGTGGAAGCTACGGTGGGCACAGGGGCTCGAGCTTCATCAACACCAGCATCTCTACCTCTGTCCACTAATCATAGACCGGTGGGTGGCATCCCTGGGACAGCATCACTGAACTGTTCACTGGCTGGACTGGATGTTGTCTACTCTCTGCTGCATCCACCAGACTGTCCTGTAAACCTCATGGGACAAGATGTGCCTCTGAGAGTGTGGGCATATTGTTGTTTTGCTTCTAATGGTACCGGTGTGTGTCTACGAGATGGGACTGTGATCCACAGCTGTGGATACAGGAAGCAGACACAGAGGAATGTCAAACCCCTGTCGCAACCATGTGGTGACTGCAGCTGAACGATGCGAGCCCTGGCAAAGGTCAACTGGTGGACAAAATGTTTCATGGGCTTCGTGGATTGACCCTGTTCGACCTTATGACCCCCACATGATCCACTTCACCGGACAAAGAACAATTCACATGATGATCAGGAGGAGATCTCGGTGGGGGTGCAGGACTTGGTGAACAAGGACAATTATGTGACTGCAATTCATCTGGACAAGGACGTGTTGCCTCGGTACGCCCTCTTAGACATTGCTACACTGTGTTGGGGGTGTCCACAAGGGGGGAGGCAAGGGGTATCAGAACCAATGATGCAAGCCTATCTTGGGTTGACTGACTGGGTTGACACACAATGTAGGGACCTACCTTATTCACCATCTGGTAACCGCTAGCGTCTCTCACACCATGTATGGTTGACATGATAAAATCATGTCAAAGAGGGGAATGAAAGGGCTATGAAAAGTCAGAGTGCCAAAACAATAATTCTGTAGGTAATCTCCCATTATGCACTACACATATTCTATTCATATTCTGGTTACATTCTTATGAGCAAACATGTTAAGTGTTAAACTAGAATCTGAAGTGTTACACAACCACAATCTGATAAACAAGAATTATTATCTATTACATTATTTTCACACCCTAACCTCCACTCGCTCTCCTCTCCTTGCTCGCAGCTGATCCTAATCATAAGTCATTGTTACCTTTTTGCCCGCTCATGTGACCCCACACCTGCCATTTCTTGTGTTATTTGTTCTGACCCTATTTAAGGACAGCATTTTCATTTCATGTCACTGCAGTCTTAATGATACTTCCTCCTCGCCACCAGAACCCCTTCCCCGTTCTGGTGAGTTTGTTCTGATACTACTTCTGTAAGTTTACATTGTTATCTGTTTGGATTTTTGCGTTGATGCACTTTGGAACTTTGTGTTTTGTTAATAAATGCCACAAACTGCAGTTCAGCGTCTCGGTCTGTCTCTCTGCCCTGAGGGGCCATTCAGGACAGAAGACTGTGGCCAGTAAAAGACCCAGCTACTGGAGCTTGAGTATTTTTGCCTTTTTGTCGTTTCACTCACCTGGTTCCCTGGAGCGTATCATGTTGGACTCTGCAGGGGGGCGCAGTTACCCGATGAGCCTGGGGTGGGAGTGCTGCAAAGCCCTCATGGAGATCGATGGGTTAATCTCCACAGCACACATTGGTCTTGCCCTGAAGGACGCATTATGGTACCTGGACCTTGCAGAGGCAGCTGCTTGCCAGTGCCCCCAGCTTCTGGAGCATGCTGAAGGGGTGGAGTGGATTCCTCTGGTGGCGGCGCTACAACGAGAGAACAGAGAAATTTTAAGGAACTCCACGAGGAGACCTGGGGCCGCACCAAAGGAGAGGCGTTCCCAGGCCTCTGAAATATCGGTGCCTCACCAGTCTCTGGCACCTGTTCCCGCTCCCGCTCCACCAGCTCCCGTGTCGCCAGCTCCTCGACGCCACGATCCAGACTGCCGGAGGAATGCCTCCACATCCTCGTCAGCAGCCCCTCCTTCGCCGAGGCCAAAAACTCCCGCAGCAGTCCCTTTTTCTGACTCTTCTTCTCCGGCTGTTCCGTTTGCCAACTCCACCGCTGCTACTTCCTCTCCCTCCTCCTTGGCAATTCCTCCTGCTCTGAGGGGCCCACAACAGCTGCAGCCACAGAGAGGGCGGATTCTATGCCAGCTGCAGCAAAAAAAACATCACGCCCTAGGAACACAGGCAAGTGGGGTTTTTTATTCTCTATCATTAACGCACGAATTACCTTGTCTGATTCCCAGTGGTAAGGCTCAGACTGTGCAGTCCTCTGAGTCCTCACTGCCTGCTGCAGCTACACACCTTTTACCTGCTCTCTCCATGTCTCCTCCTTTACCCCGAGTGTATGCTGGCCCCAGGTTTGGGCTGCTGGACGTTTGGAGGAGCCTGCGGCCCTGGAGGAACTGGTTCCAGCCCTGCAGCCACCTGCGTGGGCCACATTGCTGAGGGGTCCCAGGCCTGTATCAACCACCATGCCTGCTGCAGGGGCCGCCACAGCAGAGTCGAAGCTGGATCTCCAGAGGGCCGGGTCCAAGGAGCCATCGCCTGGATTGACAGAGTCCTGGACAGCGGTGAAGCTTGAGCTCAGGTAAGCGCTCTCCTTTGTTTTTCTTGTGTCTATTTTGGAGAGATCTTGTCTGGCTCTTGGTGGGGAGAGCTGGGTGCAGCCATCAGTTGCACCTAAGCTCACCTCACTGGGCTCCATTGCTGCCAGTGACTCTGACCCTGTTTCTGTACCTATCCTGTCTGAGCTCTCCCCCAGGGTCACCGAGGATGTTCCAGCTTTGCCAGATGTTTCCATGGGTCCAGGCTCGCCACCCAAGATCAGACTGGACCAGACTGGGCCACCGTGGGTGCAGCTTTGGCCCAGTCTGGGTCCACCATGGGTGAAGCTTTAGCCCAGTCTGGGTCCAATGTGGGTGCAGCTTTGGCCCAGTCCAGGCCCACCGTGGGTACATGTTTGGCCCAGCCTGGAGCCACCGCGGGTGCTGCTTTGCTCCAGTCCAGAGCCTCCACGGGTGCAACCTTGTCCCAATCTGGGACCACCGCAGGTGCAGCCTTGCTCCAGTCCAGAGCCTCCATGGGTGTAACCATGTGCCATCCCAGACCACCGCAGGTGCAACCTCGCTCCAGTCCGGAGACACCAAGGGTGCTACAATGTCCCCCAGTCTTGGACCACCGAGGGTGCTGCTGGCCAGTCCGAGGGCGTCGTGGTTGCCCCTCCTCTGCCAGACACCATTGTGGTCCCCTCTCCTCTGCCAGATGCCATCGTGGTCCCCTCTACTCTGCCGGACACCGTCGTGGTCCCCTCTCCTCTGCCGAACGCTGTCGTGATCCCCTCTCCTCGGCCAGATGCAGTCGTGGTCCCCCCTCCTTTGCCAGGTGCTGTCGTGCACCCCCACCCCCATCGTGGTTTCCCCAACTCCTCCATCCTGTCCGCCATTGATTCTTCCCGTTGGGCAGCTGCCCCTTGGACCACCCTTACTGTTCAGGTGGCTGAAAAACTCTGGTCGACCGCCTGACGGACTGAGCCATTGGGTTGGGTGGCCCATATTCTCCGGCAGGCCACCCCACTCGTACCACCTCGCCATCCACCAGGCCTGGGACTTTGGCCGCCCACCTGAACTTTCTAGCTCTTTGGTCCAGGGGGCCTAAATCATTGATTTTGACTGGTGTGGGTCCTGAGCGAGGTTGTTTCATTACCTCCTAGCCTGTTCCCCCCACCACCCACCCTGAGTGGGTTATTGTAGTGCTCCTGTTTGGGGGGGGGGGTCCTTCTTTTTCATTTGATGTTACCCTGGGGTGTCTGGTACCCACCCCTTGAGAGGGGGGCTCTGTCACGAGCTGAGCACTGGAGGTTCCACCATGCTCAGTCTCATGGCTTTTTCTCTGTATGTATATATTTGTTGTATTTTGTGCCTTGGGTTTCTGTATTTTCGTATTGGTTCTTATTTTCTTGTTTATGTTATGGTTTTGTTACTCTCTTTTTGTATTAGGTTGTATTTATTTCTCTGTCTGCATTTGTTGATATTTTATTCTTTGTATTTCAGACTGTTGTGTTCTTCCTCTGGGTTGACAGCTGTTTAGTGGTGTGTCCGGGTTGTGCTTCATGTGGGCGTCATCCTGTCAGCTGTCAGCTCCCCTTGCTCTCCTCTCATCGTTCGTAGCTGATCCTAATCATTAATCATTGTTACCTTTTTGCCCGCTCATGTGACCCCACACCTGCCATTACTTGTGTTATTTGTTCTGACCCTATTTAAGCACAGCATTTTCATTTCATGTCTCCGCAGTCTTAATGATACTTCCTCCTCACCACCAAAACCCCTTCCCCATTCTGGCGAGTTCGTTCTGATACTCCTTCTGTAAGTTTACATTGTTATCTGTTTGGATTTTTGCATTGATGCACTTTGGAACTTTGTGTTTTGTTAATAAATAAATGCCACAAACTGCAGTTCAGCGTCTCGGTCTGTCTCTCTGCCACGAGGAGCCATTCATGACAGTAATTAGCCATCTTATATTTAAGATGTTGCTGCCACCTGTACATGCCTGAATATGATGTTGCAGGCTCCCTTAGGCATGAATGTTTCTTTAACAGAGCTTCTACAACTGCCAGTATTTGAAGGCCGCGTAGTGGAATATGGTTTCAGTAAGTTTCCTAAGTATGCTTGAGTTCATGTTTGGATTCTGAAGGAGTGAGCCATCACTTTCATTAGCCTTGTTTCCTGCTTGAAGGAGCATTTCAACACCATATGAATAGGTAGGCATCAGAAAATTAGTTAGCCACGGTTCTTATCGATATTCTGGCAACTGTGGTAAAATGATGGTATCAGCTGAGCCAATAGAGGAACTGTCATCCTGTAAAGACTGCTCCTTTGGCACTGGAGGAGAGGAAGCAGAAGAGGAAGCACATGGCCCATGATAGTCTGTTCTATTTTAACTAGTCTGATTGTGTCTTTTTCCTTAACCACATCTGTTGATGTTAGAGTGAAGAATTGGTTGTCAAAGTCTTTGCCCATATACAAAACTTCAAAGCTCCTTTGGAGTTGAAAATGATCCTGTGCAGCTGCTAAAAGTTCCTCTACAGTGCTAGGGACTCCATCCAATAGGGTTAACTTGTTAACTTGAGTCTCTTCAATAATAACACATAGTTGAGTTGGGGTAGACATCATCACAGCCTTTGAAAAGCAGAACTGCAAGAAAAAAAAAAAACAAAGACATGGTTTGATAAGACAAGAGCAAATGTATTTCTCCACAAGATACAAGATTGTATGATTAATACATGCACCAGTGTTTTCCCAACTTTTGATCTATAACCCTTTAAAATAAAGCAAAGTCTACCTGGGACCCCTTATTATGCCCCTCAAGTTACTTATGATTGTCTAAAAAAAGTGTTTTTTGATATGTAATGATATGTTCATATGTTCCTGTTAAGAGAAATATGCTGAATATGTTACCAACTCTAACAAATCACAGAACTTCATAAATATATAATTTCCACCCAATTACACTAGATTAGACTGACATTAGCAACTTTTAATATCAATAGCCATGTTTACATGGACACAAGTAACCGGATTAAAAGCCTGATTGGAATAAAATTGCTTCATGTAAACACACCAGGCTGAATATTCTGACCCGATCACACTCCTTCAAATCAAAATTTCCTTCCGATTGAGACAGATGGGTTATGCCAATTGTTGGTCTGATTGGTGTGCATATAAACACTTATTCCAAAGTTTGGGTAGAAAATATGTTTACTGCACACGCCTGTACGTCAGCCACATATCGACGTAACGTATTTCTGCCTTTACAGCAGCTAGAGGAAGACATGGCAGGAGTAAAACAGAGCTGGTCTGTATCATCCTGCTGTCTCCCTCTGTTCGTCATATGCAGAAGTATGTACTGTTGGGCTTGTAGCTTCATTACAGAGACAAGCAGAAGCAAAAGTACAGTCTGAATAACATAATACAGGTCCATTTGTTATGATCCCTCGTGCACCATTACGCAGCACACAGAGGGAGGAATGAAAACCCACGAGCAGAGATAGTTGAGTGCAATTTATTAAACAACAAAAATAGAGTTCAGTCCAGCAAACAGTTGAGATGAATAAACAGGGAGTTGGGCTAAACAATCATGGACGGCTCTGGAAAAGCAGGGACACCTCTAGGATGCTCAACAGCCCAAGGGGGAGAATGTCTAGTGCCGTTGTGTGGCATGGGGAGAAAGGCAAAAAAACTTACGGGCTGGAGCAGTCCGAGGCGGTCCGTGCTTTCCGAAATCCAGGTAGACAGGAACAGCTGCTAACATCAGGTAACGAGCAGGCGTCAGGTAATGTTAGAGAAGACTAAATAGTCAGGCTGAAAGTACAAAGCAGGGAATGGAAAATAACGAGGCACACCACCCAGTGTGAAGCAGCACCGAATAAAACTTGGCAGGGCTTCTAGACGTGGGTGGTGGCAACAACACAGAGGGGAAAAGCAACTGTGTTGAGTCGCAATGATCCGGCGATCTCTTTCCCAAAATACAGAGCTTAAGTATTGACAATACTAATGAGGAAAGAGACCGCCGGTGTGCGTAATGAGAGGAGTAATCAGAGGAGTGTGTAGGCTGGACTGAATGGAAACAGGTGTGCATGAGTGAGTGTCTGAGCGTGTGAATGAAGATGAATGGAAACGTGTGTGTGTATGTGTGCATGTGAATGTGTGTGTGCGTGGAAGTGAACACCAATGATTGGAAACAGCTGATCACACTGACAAGAGGAGGAGGCTTGGCTGAGCTGTCAGGGAGCGAAGGACCCAAGGGGCTCCCAGACAGTGCCAGATGGAAAATAAACAATGAAAAGAGACAAAATAGCCACAGTGTCAGAACTGGGTTTGGGACTACCAAACCCAAGTTCATGACACCGTTTCAAAAAGAGAAAGACACACGAAGCAGGTTTGTTTACACTGGAAGATGCATCTTCTTCTACTATTTCCAGAATGTCAGACAAATTCTGCGCATGTCAAAATGAATTAGTCCGTTCAAATGTGTGTCACTTGTAAACACACGCCATAATCAGATCAGCTTTTTCATGGTCCATGTAAACAGTAAAGGTCTGATCTGAACTGTAATCAGACTGAAGAAATTTTGGCATGTAAACATGACTAGTGATGTAGTATCATCAGGACTAAAGACTGCATGTCTTCTCACCAGGTATTGCTGCTAGTATACAGATAAAAGGATCACTACACAAATAGACAACAAAGATGTATACTGTGAAAGCCTGAGGACCAGACTGCACTTTTGTTTAGCAAGTTCATTTTTGGTGGCAGGTAGAGATCAGTCACTGAACATTCAATTTTAATCTTGTATTAAACTTATCAATAATGAATTTAACTCGTTTAGTCTGTGTGAAGCAATGATGTGTTCTGACTTTGTCACAACAGAAAAGTGTGTTACTAACATTCATTCATTCATCTTCTTCTGTTTAATCCTTTTCGGGTCGCGGGGGGGGGGGGGGGCTGGAGCCTATCCCAGCATCTTTGAGCGAGAGGCAGGGTACACCCCAGACAGATCGCCAGTCCATCGCAGGGCCAACACAGAGAGACAGACAACCATTCACTCTCACAGTCCTACCTAAGGACAATTTAGAATCCCCAGTTTTTGATGCCAATTAACCTAACTTGCATGTTTTTGGCATGTGGGAGGAAACCGGAGAAATCCCGGAGTAAACCCATGCAGACACGGGAAGAACATGCAAACTCCACACAGATCACTGTTGGTCGGGGGCTGGGATCGAACCCAGGATCCCCCGGCCAAGGGTGAGTTGCTGTGCTGCCGCAGTGCTAACCACTCCGCCACCGTGCTGCCCCGTGTTACTAACAACAACTCTGCCATATTTCAATGATTTAAAAAAATACATTAAGTATGTAAAATTAGATGGAAAATGAGCAGTATTCTCTACTGTGAGATGCTAAAAGCACATACACTAGGTGAACAACCTCTGGGAGGCCTCTGAGCTAATCTCTTAGCATTCATGCAGACCTCCCTCGTAAAAATACAGCACTTAATGTCGATTAGGAGCCACTATTTAATTCAGTGCTTTTTGTAGGTAAATGTGGACTTATTTCAGTGAAACTATAACTTAAAATGGCTATCTAATTCACTGCCAAACATTGGCGCCAAAAGCTTTTAAAAGTTATATTTTCTACTAGGTATAAACCACATACCATTAAATATAAATACAACTCATTGTCGTTTTACGTCGGATATGTAAGTTAGACATAATTGTGGGGTTTTTTTAATTCAGGTAAACTGCAGCTCACCTCTTTATAGAGCTCGCCAGTCCACGGGACAAACATGCAATGCATCCTGGGTTGGGCAGGCTGGACGATTGTAAACAAACCGTAAGAGTACACAGCGCCTCTGCATTTGTTATGAATGAACAACAACAACAAAAAAAAAATAACATAATGGACCATTCGAAGGAAAATTTACAGGGACTGTACTACAGCAAACTGAACAGGATGGCAAAGCCACACTATTTATGGAAGTTTAAAGGAGTTAACGGGCTGGATCCCTACCAACATACAACATGGAGTTTGGATGTAAACATTTTGCCTAACTTCGACCATGTCTTCATTTATAATTATATGATTTTAACTGTAAGTCCATATACGCACAAAGTTTTCAGTAACTTTAGGTCTTTGCAGCAAGCCCAAGAGCAATTCACAAATGGATGGGTCCATGACTTGGAGATGTACAAGGCAGACCTGAAGACAGGTGTGTGTACAAAGGTATGTTTTTTTTAATTTCCTCTCTTGTTATGCTAAACATCATTCTTTCCCTATACAACCAGATGAAATTAAAATGTGCAGCACTATTACATACAATATAAGTGGACTAGACATTAAATATCAATCATATGCTCATGCTACAGCAGGAATGAGAGGTGAGGAGGCTCCCCTGAGTGAATCAGTCTCCCTGGAAAACCAGGTGCTTCAGTTCATTGAAAGTAGAAATATAAAGGTTGAAGCAAATGCAATTTCAGCCTGTCATGCTTTACCCAGAAAGGATAATAAAACAAAGAAATCAATTGTGATAAATAAATATAGATGAACACTGATTAAGAAAATTAAGAGACCATGATAATCCATATCCACACACACGGCAAGAATAGTTCTTTTGTGACATACCATGTCAATGTACACTACCGTTCAAAAGTTTGGGGTCACCCAGACAATATTTTGTGTTTTCCATGAAAAGTCACACTTATTTACCACCATGAGTTGTAAAATGAATAGAAAATATAGTCAAGACATTGACAAGGTTAGAAATAATGATTTGTATTTGAAATAATAATTTTTTCCTTCAAACTTTGCTTTCGTCAAAGAATCCTCCATTTGCAGCAATTACAGCATTGCAGACCTAACATGATTGCACAAGGGTTTTCTAATCATCCATTAGCCTTCTGATGCAATGAGCAAACACATTGTACCATTAGAACACTGGAGTGATAGTTGCTGAAAATGGGCCTCTATACACCTATCTAGATATTGCACCAAAAACCACACATTTGCAACTAGAATAGTCATTTACCACATTAGCAATGTATAGAGTGTATTTCTGATTAAAGTTATCTTCATTGAAAAAAAGTGCTTTTCTTTCAAAAATAAGGTAAATTCTAAGTGACCCCAAACTTTTGAACGGTAGTGTAGTTTAAAAAAACAAACAAAAAAAATAAACAAAACAAACAAAAAACATATGACTGACTTGAGTAGACATCAATTATCCCCAGTTGGAGGAAGTCATTTGACACAGAGTGAGGAAATTCAAACTCTGAAAATATGCCATTATGCTCAACATAAACTACAAGAGATGGAGAATGATATTGATCCTGATAACCACTTTTTCAATGATATTCATAATCATTGTGAATATTACACTGAAAAGCAATTCAAAAGTCAAGTGCAACTAGGTGGTAAACTATCAATAATACACTTCAACAGCAGAAGTCTTAACAAAAACTTTCCACAGATTCAGGACTATTTAAAACAGCTAGACAGAAAATTTACAGCTATCGCAGTCTCTGAAACTTGGCTTAATGAAGAGCAGGCTCCCCTGATGGCAATAGAGGGATATCAGATGTTTCATATTAATCCGTCGGCCTCCGTCGGTCTATGATGACCATGGAAGAGAATCCTAAATGTCTACTCTGCTGGAACAGCATCGCCTGTGGCTGAACAGGCCAATGCGCAAATGGCAGTCCCTGTGACACAGGTCGCACTTGTGGGTGGTCTCCGTGCTGCTGGAGAGTTCTTCCTGCGGGTCCTTTTTTCATCTGCTGCAGCAGTCAGTTTCTCTTCACCCGCCTTGAGCTGTCTGGTCAGGGTGCCTCTCCATTTGGAGCGGTCCGTTGCAAGGTCCTCCCAGCGCTCTGTGTTGATCTCCAGGGCCTTCATGTCTCTCTTGCAGACGTCTCTAAAGCGCAGCTGTGAGCAGCCAACATCTCTCCTGCCAGTCGCCAGTTCTCCGTAGAGGACGTCTTTGGGGATTCTGCCATCCTCCATATGGCGAACGTGGCCTAGCCAGCGGAGCCTGCGCTGCCTGAGTAGAGTGAACATGGAGGGAAGGCCAGCACGGGACAGAACTTCTGTGTTGGGCACTTTGTCCTGCCAGGATATGTCCAGGATGTGGCGAATGCAGCGCAAGTGGAAGGAGTTCAGTCTCTTTTCCTGCCGGGCGTATGTTGTCCACGTCTCACTCCCGTAGAGCAGTGTGCTGATGAATCAGGCGTTGTACAATGCCATCTTCGTCTTGACAGAGAGTTTGGGATTCTCCCACACTCGTGTGGTGAGGCAAGCGAGTGTGGAGGCTGATTTTCCAATCCTCTTGTCGATCTCTGTATCAAGGGAGAGGTTGCTGCTGATCGTGGACCCCAGGTATGTGAACTGATTCACGACCTCCAGCTCGTAGTCGTCGATGGTGATGGTTGGTGGTGCTTCTGTGCCTTGCGCCAAGACGTTAGTCTTCTTCAGGCTGATGGTAAACCCAAAGTCCTTGCATGCCTGGGAGAAGCGGTCCTTCAGGGTCTGAAGCTCCTGTTGTGTGTGGGTCGCGACTGCAGCATCGTCTGCGAACAGCATGTCTCTGATTAGAGCCTCGCGTACTTTGGTTCTGGCTTTCAGGCGGGCGAGGTTGAAAAGCCTGCCGTCAGATCTTGTATGCAGGTAGATTCCCTCTGTTGCTGTGCTGAAGGCATGACTCAGGAGCATAGCAAAGAAAATCCCAAAGAGGGTTGGCGCAAGTACACAGCCCTGTTTCACTCCACTGCGTATGTTGAATGGCTCTGAGACGTTGCCGTCGTGCTGCACTATCCCCTGCATGTTGGTGTGAAACGATTCGATGAGGCTTTGCAACTTTGGTGGGCATCCTATCTTTGGCAGGATCTTGAAAAGGCCCTCTCTGCTGACCAGATCGAACGCTTTGGTGAGGTCGATGAAGGCAACGTACAGGGGCATGTTCTGTTCTCTGCATTTCTCCTGGAGTTGGCGGATGGAGAATATCATGTCTACCGTCGATCACTCAGCGCGGAAGCCACACTGAGACTCGGGGTAGACACGTTCGGCAAGCTTCTGTAGACGAACGAGAACAACTCGTACGTAGACTTTGCCAACAACGCTGAGGAGGGAGATGCCCCTGTAGTTGTTGCAGTCGCTTCTCTCCCCTTTGTTTTTGTAGAGGGTGATGATCTTGGCGTCCCTCATGTCTTGTGGTACGGCACCTTCCTTCCAGCACTGGCAGAGGACGTCATGCAATGGCAGCAGTAGGGCGGTCTTGCAGTGCTTGATCAGGTTGGGGGGTATGCCGTCGTTGCCGGGTGCCTTGCCAGCGGCCAAGCTATCAATGGCCTTGCTGAGTTCGTCGATGGTTGGCTCGGAGTCAAGTTCGTCCATGGATGGCAGGCAATCGATGGCATCAAGGGCTGACGGTGTCACGGTGTTCTGTCTGGAGTAGAGGTCGGAGTAGTGCTCCACCCATCTCTCCATCTGCTTGTTCTTTTCTGTGATCATCTCCCCAGTGGAGGATTTGAGGGGGGCCGTCTTGCTCTGAGCCGGACCAAGTGCTTTCTTGATGCCATCATACATACCATGGATGTTCCCTGTTATGGCAGCGGTTTGAATGTTTTGGCTGAGCTGAGTCCAGTACTCGGCACAGCGCCGAGCAGTCTGCTGAACTTTGCTTCTTGCAGCCCTGAGGATCTGGAGATTCTTCTCGTTTGGGTACTTCTTGTACTCGGCAAGAGCTGAGCGCTTGGCTTCAATGACGGGGGTCATCTCAGTCAACTTGGCATCAAACTAGTCCTGTGACTTCGAGGTCTTCCTCCCAAAGGTAGCCAATACTGTGCGGTGGATGGTGTTTTGCAGCTTTTCCCACTTCTGCTTTGCTGATTCTCCTTCTTGTGGTACACCAAGTTCCTTCTCAAAGGTGGAGGCAAACCACTCAACAAGTTCTGGTTGGGCCATCTTGCTGGTGTCAATCCATGCCTTTCCAGGCTGTCTAGCACAATGGAATTTCTTCAGCTGCAGCTTGACCTTGCAACACACCAATGAATGGTCTGTGTCGCAATCTGCACTCTGGAACGAACGGGTGATTAGCACGTTCTTCAGTGAGGTGCGCCTGGTCAGGATCAAGTCCAGCTGGTGCCAGTGCTTTGAGTGCGGATGTCGCCAGGAAACCCTGTGTTGGGGCTTGGTCTTGAAGAACGAGTTTGTAATGCACAGATCGTGATAAGTGCAGAACTCGAGCAGCCGCTGTCCGTTGTCGTTCATTCTGCCCACGCCAAATGGTCCAAGACAGGAGGGCCAAGAGTCATGGTCAGCACCCACTCTGGCATTGAAGTCTCCAAGGAGAATGAGTTGTTCAGAGTTGGGGATGATCCTGACAGTTGTTGCGAGATTCTTGTAGAACTCGTCTTTTGCCTCTGGTGTGGCTGTCAGTGTTGGGGCATACACACCGACAAGGGTGACTGGGCCTTGAGTGGTGTTGAGGTAGAGGGTGAGGAGTTGTGCAGAGCCATTGTTGCCCGGTTCCACCATCTTCAGCAAGGTGTTCTTCACTGCGAAGCCCAGTCCGTGTTCCCTGTGTTCGTCACTGCTCTTTCCCTGACAGTAGAACATGTAGTCCTTCTCTCTCAGTGTGTCTGCGTCAACCAACCGTGTTTCCTGGAGAGTGGCAATATCCACTTCCAGTCTCTTCAGCTCATTATTGATGATGGCAGTCTTCCTGGTGTCGTTGATGTCCTTGAGGTTAGCAGCGAGTAAAATTTAAATTTTAGAAATTGAAATTGAAATTCTGAAATTAGAATTTCAGAAAATTTACAGCTATCGCAGTCTCTGAAACTTGGCTTAATGAAGATCAGGCTCCCCTGATGGCAATAGAGAGATATCAGATGTTTCATATTAACAGATCTCAAAAAGAGGGTGGTGGTGTTGCACTGTATATTGATGACCTGTATAGGTGTAAGCTTGTAAATGGAATGTCCTTTGCACTACCAGGGATTTTGGAATGTGTTACTGTTGAGATCGACCAAGATAAAACAAAAATCTAATTATAAGTTGTATATATAGAATGCCAGGAACTTGCATTGAGACATTAGAGATAAGTTAGTCGAGCTGTACAATAATATTACTAGTAAGAAAATGGTTGTAATTTGTGGAGATTTCAATATTGATTTACTAAATCCATTTCAACAAAATGTAATTACACAGTTCATGAATTCTATGTACAGTATGAGTCTATATCCCACAATAACACATCCCAGTAGAATCACAGTTCACACTGCTACACTTATTGACAACCTGTTTGTTAATATTATTGATAAGAAAATAGAAAGTGGATTATTGATAAATGATATAAGCTGTAGGGAGCTTGAAATAAGGAAGCGAAGTGATTTTATAAATCAGGTTTATTGTCGGCTTCCCATCCCCAACATGTCACATCTCAAGGCAGAAGCAGAAAAGAGACTGAACACAGTCAGACCCTCATACTTATACATCACATAACAAAAGCCGACATCACACATTCTTGTTATCTCTCTCAAATGTCCTCTCGTTCCTCCACCTGACCCTGGGTGGTCAGGAAGTCTCTTCAGGTCTCACCGCTGCACCTCCACCTCCTCGTTGATCTCTGCAGGCGGTCCAGACCTATTGTCCTGCTCTGAGATGTGAGGTCATTCCACATATGCAATGTCTAAACATTCCTCTTGTGTCTATACATATGTAGGTATGGATATATGAACCATATAAGCCACAGCCCCCCCCCAAAACGTCTAAGAAAAGGACAATACAATTAAGTTCACAGCCTATGGTAACATCCATGACATACTATACAGTTATTCACATTAAAGGGCAAAAGAGGAAAAAATCCTCAGCAGCCACGCCAACCACACAAGCTATACGGCATGATCATGTCAAAAATTCAGTGATAACAGTACAGTATAGTCTATGTCATATGTCCGCCCTAAAACTGCTACGACAACTTCGACAGCATAGCTTACAACACATGATCAATTTTACATCAGTCTATGTGTCGTCTGGGTTTCAATCTTCTCCCAAATCTGCTGTACTCCCGCCTCGGCGTCCTGGTGGCACCGTCCTGTAAGGAATCTGCAGCTTGGGGAGAAGAGTGGTTATTTGATCCCTGCGGGGGGGCTGAGGTGTGTCCCTTGGGGGTCTACCACGTCGAGGTGCTCTCGCCACCCGTGCAGGTTCATCACTCAGCATGAAGGCAGGCTTAAGCCTGTCAATGCTGACTGTTTCTTGTCTGTCCCCCAAATCAAGCACAAAATGCTTATCACCAGGTTCCAGCACTCTATATGGGCCATCGTATGGTGGGCGGAGGGTTGGTTTTAAAGCTTCGTGCCAAACAAAAACGAACTCGGCATTTTTCAAAGCTTGGGGAACAAAAACCCGTGGAAAGGAGTGATGGATGGGTCCGGGGAGCGTGTCCGGTCCCGTGCTGCTTAGCGGCCTCAGGGCTGGGAGGTGCCCGGGCTCTGGATGTTCTGGTAAGAACTCGCCCGGGAGCCTGAGAGGTTGTGCAAAAACTAATTCTGCCGGGGAGGCGTCTAGATCCTCCTTAGGCGCAGAACGCAACCCCAATAAAACCCACGGAAATTTGTTTACCCAATCTGTATCCGTCAGTGAGGCCCTGAGGGCAGCTTTTAAAGACCTATGAAAACGCTCACATAAACCGTTAGCCTGAGGGTGATACGCGGTGGTGCGATGAATTGTCGCTCCTAAGCTGCTGGCCATGGCTGACCAGAGCTCTGAGACAAATTGAGGCCCCCTATCGGACGTGATGTCCGACGGGACACCAAAACGCGCCACCCAGGTCGTTAAAAAAACGCGAGCCACCTCCGCAGCCGTGGTTGATGCCAGCGGGACCGCTTCTCGCCAACGTGTGGTCCGGTCCACCATTGTTACAAGGTGTGTGAACCCCTGGGACGACGGTAGTGGGCCCACAAGGTCGACGTGCACATGGTCAAACCTCCTGGCCGGGATTCGGAAAGGTTCCAGGGGGGATTTCGTGTGCTTGTGAATTTTAGCGCGTTGGCAAGACATGCATGTTCTCGCCCACTCCTTCACGTTTTTACGCAGGCCTGGCCAAACAAACTTCTCCGCGACCATTTTCACCGAAGCGCGCACCCCTGGGTGCGCGAGGGAGTGCACCGAGTCAAAAACGCAGCGGTGCCACGCGGCTGGGACTACTGGGCGAGGTCGACCGGTTGACACGTCGCAGATTAGGGGGGGCACACCGTCACGCAAACCCCTTTCCTCCCTCCTTAACCCTGTTGGTCCAGACTGGAGCGCGCACACGTCCGCGTCACTGCTTTGTTCCGCTGCCATGGCTGCGTAATCTATCCCTACGTGAATTGGGGCCGCGTACGCGTCCGCATTGGCCTTGTGTTCTGCGGCTGCAGTAGTATAATCTGTTTCCGCATGCCCTGATGATGTCACCGCGCGGGAGAGGCAATCTGCCACCAAATTAAGTTTGCCTGCTACGTGTCGAATGTCTGTGGTAAACTCTGAAATTGCGGCCAGCTGCCTTTGTTGCCGGCCCGACCACGGTTCTGAGATTTTAGACATCGCAAAAGTGAGCGGTTTGTGGTCGACAAAAGCCGTGAAACGCCGCCCTTCCACCCAGAACTGGAAATGGCGGATGGATAAATGAAGCGCTAGGAGCTCTCTGTCAAAAGTGCTGTATTTGCACTCGGTTTCGTTTAAGGACTTGCTAAAAAATGCTAATGGTTGCCAAGTTCCGTCAACATGCTGTTCCACGACCGCCCCTATGGCCAGGTTTGAAGCATCTGTGGTAAGCGCTATGCGGGCCGAGGGGTCGGGGTGGACCAACAATGTGGCATCCGCCAGTGCTTTTTTTACTTCTGCGAACGCGCGTTCCCGTTCCGGGGACCATTCAACCGCGTTGGAGGGCTTTTGTTTTCTAAGCGCGGCATATAGGGGCTGCATGAGTTGAGCTGCGCGGGGGAGGAAACGGTTGTAAAAATTTACCATTCCTAAAAATTCCTGTAGCGATCTGACCATTTGTGGTCGGGGGAAATTTGCCACTGCGCGCACTTTGTCCGGTAATGGAACTGCCCCTTCTGGTGAAACTCTGTGTCCCAAAAAATCAATCTGCGATACGCCGAATCGGCATTTGGCTGGGTTAATTATTAACCCGTGCTCTTCCAGCCTCTGAAAAACCATAGTGAGATGTTGTTCGTGTTCTTCCTCAGACGTGCTGGCTACCAGAATATGTCGAGGTAGACAAACATAAAAGGGAGGTCGGGTAATACAGCGTCCATCATACGCTGAAAAGTTTGTGCAGCGCCTTTGAGGCCAAACGGCATTCGCAAAAACTCAAAAAGACCAAAAGGGGTTATTACGGCAGTTTTAGGGACGTCCTCAGGTCGGACTGGGACTTGGTGGTAGCCGCGGACCAGGTCTATTTTAGAAAAAATGCGCGCACCCGCCAGATGTAGTGAAAAATCCTGAATGTGAGGGATTGGGTAACGGTCATGTGCTGTAGCATTGTTACCTCCGCCAGGCCGAAAAGGCCAGGAGGAGGTTATGTTTTTGCCGGGGTTTGTCTGTTTGTTTGTCTGTCTGTCTGTCTGTCTGTCTGTCTGTCTGTCTGTCTGTTGGTTAGCAAGATAACTCAAAAAATCTTGGACGCATTTCCATGAAACTTTCAGGCGTTGTTGGAAATGGTACAAGGAAGAACTGATTACATTTTGGGGATGATCCGCATCACCGTCTGCATACAGGAATTTTTTAAAGCATTTTTCCACACTGTGACATATGGCCATTTCCAACATGTGCGCAGGCGCAATGGACGGCGCTGGGCGTCGTGTCTGACCAACACAAACTCCGCCTTCTTCAACGTTTTAGCCACAAAAGCATGCGGAAAACACTGGTAGCCTGGGCCCGCCAGCCATAGGCGCTGCGCACATTGCGCTGCTTGTCGTGTCTGACCAACACAAACTCCGCGTTCTTCAACGTTTTAGGCACAAAAGCACGCGGAAAACACTGCTGGCCTGGGCCCGCCAGCGTGCCCGCTTTTTCCGCGACGCTGCAAAACCTGACACGGCCACCTGTCCGCCGCCCGATTATTTGCCACAAATTCCCCGCCCAGCTATAGGCGCTGCGTAAAAACGACCTCTCTGCCGGGGAAAATTCTAAATTCTGTTTTGCCGCCGAGCGCAACCCCAATATAATATAAAACCCACGGCAACCTGTCTAACCAATCTGCATCCGTCAGTGGAGGAGATGGACACACCAACACTTCAGTTTATTACCTCCGCCAAGGAGGCAATGCTTTTACAACCGTAAAACGGGGCTATAAGGGACGGCGGGGTAATATGGGACACTTTTCTAAATGTAATTCTGCTTTTTTAATTTTGCTTCCGCCTACATTTGATGAAGGATTCATGGATATTTGACAATAACAACACAACTCAGCGTCCTGCTCAAAATAAAAAAAGCACAATTACATTTAAAACATTTCCCAGAAAAGTGTCCCTTATCAACCCGCCGTCCCTTATAGCCCCGTTTTACACTACTGAACCACTAATCCTATCACTATCACATTGATTGTCATTCATTAATTGTCTGTTTATTGCACTGTCCATGTCAAATAAACAAATAATCATTGTGAATCCAATTGCTAGTCATATCTTTTCATGCTCAGGGAATCTGAAAACGTACACACAAACACTCTATGGGGGGAACTGTGCCGCTTGGCGGAGGTCTGCGCTCTCCGAGTGCTTTTCTAGTTTAATCTGCAATAATCACCGCAAGGTCTCCAGGAACCGTCGGTTTTCGGGACCATATGCAGTGGCGAGGCCCATGGGCTTTTCGAGCGCCGAGTAATGCCCAGTTTTTCCAGGCTGGCGAACTCGTCGCGTGCTATGGCGAGCTTGGTCGCGTCTAAGCACCGAGCTTTAGCGAACACGGGTGGGCCCGTTGTAGGAATGAAGTGTTCCACCCCGTGTTTCGCTATTGTTGCCGAAAATTTGGGAACTGTGAGTGCTGGAAATTGGATGAGAAGTTGGTCAAACTTACCTCCTGCTGTGGCGATGCTGGCCTGCACGGGTGGGGGAGACACTCGAGCTGAACAGGGGATAGAAGAGAATGACAGTGCATTGATTAAGCGTCTGTTTGCAAGATCGAATAATAACCCATGTGCACATAAGAAATCAGCACCCAACAAGTTAAAACTCACCGCCACTATAATTAAGGTCCACCTATAGTTGCGGCCGTGAATGGACAGAGGCAGGGTTCTTTCACCAAAAGTGTTGATGGTCGAGCCGTTCGCTGCCATCGCTCCGTTTCCACGGGGTCCCGTTTCCCGATCTGCGTAGGACGGGGTGATGAAGCTCACCTGAGCTCCGGTGTCAATGAGGAACTGTCTCCCAGAGCGTCCGTCAGTCACGTAGAGTAGCTTGTTTGTCTCGCCGACAGCCGCAGCTGCTAATCGGTTCAATGCTTTGAAGTTTCCCGAGCTCTTGAAACTGCAAGGTGGCACGCATTTGTATGCCCTCTCGGCGAAACGTCGGTGATAGTAGCAGAGTTCGTCCCGTTTGTTGCGCCTCGGTCACGTCGCTGCCATGGTGGGCGGGTTTTGCTCCATCGCCTCTGGCTCCCTGATGCTCTGGGCTTCTGTGCCGAGATCTGCCGATGCTGCTGTGGTCATCTGCTCGCCGCAGGAGTTGAGGAGCCGCTGTGCTTCTCGGGCTAGTGCGCGGAAGTCCTGCTGGGTCTTACAACGCATGTTGGCCAGGGTCCCTCTCATGTGCGTCGGAAGAGTCCTGAGGAAGATGTGTTGAAAAAGGAAGTTGTCGTTGTCTGCCTCTCTCAGCTGTAGCATGTCTTCCATGAGGGCCATCGGTCTGCGCCCCCCGTGGCCGTAAATCGCCAGTATCCTCCCGGCCCTTTCCTCGGCCGAGGGAACGAAGCTCTCGATGAGGGTAGCCTTCAGCTCCTTATATTTGTCGTTGGCGGGCAGCTGCTGTATCATGCTCCGCGCGCATCGTGCTGTGGCGGCATCGAGTCTGGCGACGATGTGGTAAAATTTGGTTTCATCGGCCGTCACCCCTGCGAGTGCAAACTGAGCCTCAGCCTGCTTGAACCACAAGTTTGGGTCATTCTGCCAGAACTCTGGGAGTTTGACGGCGACGGCACTTGCTTGGGCCGCCTCTGACGAGTCTGCAGCGCGAGAACGCCTTTCCTCCGTTCTCACGACAGGGTTGGGGACGGCGCTTGCTTGGGCCGCCTCCGACAAGTCTGCTGCGGGGGAACGCCTTTCATCCGTTCCCGTGTCAGGGTTGGTGACGGCACTTGCTTGAGTCGCCTCTGACGAGCCTGTAGCGGGAGAACATCTTTCGTCCATTCTCACGTCTGGTCACCAATGTAGGGAGCTTGAAATAAGGAAGCGAAGTGATTTTATAAATCAGGTTTATTGTCGGCTTCCCATCCCCAACATGTCACATCTCCAGGCAGAAGCAGAAAAGAAACTGAACGCAGTCAGACCCTCATACTTATACATCACATAACAAAAGCCGACATCACACATTCTTGTTATCTCTCTCAAATGTCCTCTCGTTCCTCCACCTGACCCTGGGTGGTCAGGAAGTCCCTTCAGGTCTCACCGCTGCGCCTCCACCTCCTCGTTGATCTCTGCAGGCGGTCCAGACCTATTGTCCTGCTCTGAGACGTGAGGTCATTCCACATATGCAATCTCTTAACATTCCTCTTGTGTCTATACATATGTAGGTATGGATATATGAAACATATAAGCCACATAAGCGACCATTTGCCAATCTTTGCACTTACCCATGGCCACACGGGGGCCAATACAGAAAAAAAATTTTAAAATCTTTCAGATACAAATCACAAAATGCAATCAGTTCTTTTAAAGAAGACTTGCTGAAGCAAGACTGGACAAAAGTCTATGTATCAGATGTAAATAAAGCCTATGACACATTTATAAACATTGTAACCACTCTTTATGAAAAAAATTGTCCATTAGTAAAGAAAAAGCTTAAACATAAATTTGTCGATAAGCCATGGTTAACCAAAGGATTACAAAAGGCGTGTAATATGAAAAAAATTGTCCATTAGTAAAGAAAAAGCTTAAACATAAATTTGTCGATAAGCCATGGTTAACCAAAGGATTACAAAAGGCATGTAAAAAGAAAAATTCATTATATAAAGCTTTTCTAAAGAAAAGGACAAAAGAAGCAGAGCAGCGGTATAAAACATACAAAAACAAGTTAACATATATAATGAGATGTAGTAAAAGAGACTATTACAGTAAAGAACTGGAGAAAAACAGAGACAATATCAAAAATACATGGACAATACTTAACAATATTCTTGGAAATAAAAACAGAAATACAAGCTACCCAACCAATTTTTCAAAAAATAATAAAACGACTCAGAGTGTGAATGCAGTTTCACCTGCAGATGAATTTAATAATGTTTTTGTTAACATTGGTCCTAATTTGGCTCGAGAAATACCCATTACGGCACCTACGGATGATACAATAAGCAAAAACACTGCTATAAAAGACTCCATTTTCATAAAGAACACAGACAAGAGAGAAGTCATTGAAATTGTCAAATCGTTTAAAAGTAAAACATCTGCAGACTGTGATGGTATTGACATGCGCTTAGTCAAAACTATTATTGAATGCTTAGTGAAACCACTGACGTATATTTGTAACCTGTCTCTCCAAACAGGTATATTTCCCAGTGCAATGAAAATAGCCAAAGTAATTCCGATATACAAGACGGGTGACAGAGGGGAACTTTCAAACTATAGACCAATTTCACTATTGTCGCAATTTTCCAAGATACTCGAAAAAATATTCTGTGAGAGAATTGACAACTTCATAATGAAGAATAATTTATTGTGTGAGCAGCAATATGGGTTCAAACACAAGAGGACAACTGTATTTGCTCTAAAGGAATTTATAGAAAAAATATCAACTGCCGTTGAAAATAAAGAGTATTCAGTTGGGGTATTCCTGGATCTTAAAAAAGCATTTGATACAGTGGATCATAATTTATTATTAAAGAAACTACAAAATCGTGGTATTGGGGGGTAGCACTGTCCTGGTTATGTAGTTACTTAAAGAATAGATATCAGTATGTATGTGTTGGTAACAAAAACTCACAGTTACTGAAGGTTACTTGTGGAGTCCCACAGGGTTCAGTTTTGAGGCCACTGTTATTCAATATGTATATAAATAATATATGTAAAGTTTCGGAAAAAATTGATTTAATATTGTTTGCAGATGACACTAATCTATTTTGCAGTGGAAGCAATTTGGAACAACTTTTGGATACACTCGGAAAGGGGCTGCACGGTGGCGCAGTGGTTAGCATTGTGGCAGCACAGTTTTACCCTCGGCCAGGGGGTCGCGGGGACCGTGAGATCGTGGGTTCGATCCCTGCCCCCGGCCAACAGTGATCTGTGTGGAGTTTGCATGTTCTCCCCGTGTTTGCGTGGGTTTAGTACGGGATTTCTCCGGTTTCCTCCCACATGCCAAAAACATGCAGGTTAGGGATGTTAAGGGGCGCTTGCACACGCAGCGACCGGCAGCTGGTGGTTTGTCACCAGACTGCAAAACAAATCTACCTACGGGTACAAAATAAGTAATAAAAAAAAAAAAGGAATTAGGAAAGCTTAAACTGTGGTTTGATTCAAACAAATTAACGCTCAATTTAAATAAGACAAAATTTATAGTTTTTAACAACCATCACAACAACTTAGTATCTAAACTCAGTGTAAATGGTGTAGAGATTGAAAGGGTATCCGAAACTAAATTTCTTGGAGTAATAATTGATAATAAACTGTGTTGGAAGTCACATATTAATTATATTAAAGGTAAAATATCTAAATCAACTGCAATACTACACAGAGTGAAATATTTGCTGAATCAACCCACACTATATACTTTGTATCATTCATTAATACTCCCATACATGACATATTGTACTGAAGTATGGGGAAATACATTAAAACAAACATATATCCAGTCTTTATGCTTCAGAAGAGAGCTATTAGAATAATAAACAAAGCTGCTTACAGGGAACCAACAAACCTACTTTTTCTTAAATTAAAAGCTCTCAAGATGAAAGATCTGGTTGACTTTAAAACTGCAGTAATAATGTTTAAAGTGAAGAATCTATCACTGCCCGCAAATATCCAAAAGTTGTTCCAAATAAGGGAGAAACAATATCATTTCAGAGGAACATGTATATTTCAAAAACCTTCAGTGAGAACTACCACCAAGCAACACTGTGTTTCAGTGCAAGGAGTCAGATTATGGAACGATTTTGGACCTGAATTAAAATCATGTACAATGCTTGGACAATTTAAACAAAAACTAAAGGAAGAAATACTCCAAACATATATACAAGATGACATGTAAAATCACATAAGAATTGTCATATCCAGTCTGTGTTGTGTTGTTGCTTAGTTTTTTTGGTCACATTTTGTCTTAGCTTTGTTCCGAATTGTAATCGCTCTTGTTTTGTTTTTCTTTTGAATTCTTGGATGGAGTATGGGTGGGCAATATAAGATGCGGCTTCAGCCATCACCCATTTTGGAAAACTTATGCTGAACTGTATAATCCGAGGAGTTATTGTTTAATTTGACCTTGGTGAATTTTTTTTTCTTTTTTCCCCTTTGTTATATTATTCTGTTTCTTTTAGTCTTTACTTTTAATATATCCGAAATAAAGATTCATTCATTCAATATACAATATTTTTCAAAATGTACAAAAATTATATCATTTTCAAGTACTGTGAAAAATTGTGTGAACTTGTCATTTGTTTTAAATCTATGTGGCCAAGTGTACAATTTTTGGGACCAACACAGACAGCTCCTAAAAGTGTGGATCCTATTTCCCGATTGCCCCAAGAATAAGACAGCATTAATTTGGTTTGATTTAGCATTTACTGAGACATTTGTGTCAGGCAAAAGCAATATTCCACCCTAACAAAGATCATTTTTTGCTAATAAAACAATTTTGCCCCACCCAAAAAAACACAACAGTAGTGGACTTCAAAAATGGCGGACAGCCTGTCCAGCCTGAACCACTCAGAAAGACCCTGACCAATGTTATCTCCCCTGCCGTCACGTAGTCTCCTATTCCAACTACATGGATAACTTTGCAGAAAACATTACACAGGATCAGCAATGAATCTACATCAATCTTCGTTTTGTTGGTCAACAGTCTGACTGTTGGCGTTCGGCTGTAGCGCGATGATGACATTACACGTGCAACTAAATACTCTCGCAAGTGAACCATGGATTATTTCAAAATATGACAGTGACACCTACTGGACACTATTGAATAACAACTGGGTGAGAAAAGGAGAGATTTATAGATTTCATTTAGAAAGGGTAATTTTATTACTTGACCCAGCTACATTCTCGCCTGCCTGAAGTCAATGTCTCGGTGACTTCCTAAACATCACCCCTAGCATTAAATTTCGACATGTAAAGGACCATTCCCGCTAACACCTGAGACAGTACATCTGGCGTGAACGAGACAGCATTATTATTATTACTGATGGGCAAGTTAAACGGGTTGCTGTGTTTGCCAGCGTTTGTCCTAACACTTCTGCGTGAGGCTGGCGTAGGCGCAATTGTATTTGACTGTTCCGCCCTCAGCTGCGGCACAGTTACTGGTGTCTCCTCCAGTTCTTCAGATAAACCTGGACTTGATGCAACTGGTAGTGAGGGAGGAGAGGATTCTTCACCAGGCCTGTCACTCACTTCAACATCAGGCAGCCATTCACTTCCTGTTTCACTTATGCTCTCATCATCAAAATGGCTTTCTAGATCCTCCAACCTTGGACCAACAGGATCATGAACTTGTTCAACCAACAGGAACTCAGGCTCTGACTCAATGGATTTGACTTCTGAGTCTAGATCAGTTTCAGGCTCATTGACAGGAGGGACTACTTGGCAGTTTGGCCTTGGAGGCAGTATAGGCCCTACACAAAGGCGCAGCTTGGACCTACACACTCTCTTTAGCGGTCCTCCGTTGATAGATAGATAGATAGATAGATAGATAGATAGATAGATAGACAGACAGACAGACAGACAGACAGATAGACAGACAGACAGACAGACAGACAGACAGACAGATAGATAGATAGATAGATAGATAGATAGATAGATAGATAGATAGATAGATAGATAGATAGATAGATAGATAGATAGATGTACTTTATTGATCTCAAACTGGGAAATTACAGTGTAACAGCAGCATGACAGTAGACAACCAAACAACAGGAACACACACATGACAGACAAAAGGATTACCCGTGGAAAGTAAAAAAAACTAACACGACTATAAAACCTATATATGTCATAGCTTAATATATGATGACCCGTATAAACACATGAATCATCCCATTGCACAATGAAGGACTATCAGGAGCAGAGTGAAATGTGAGGTACCAGTTAGTCTGTAAGGTGCAGTGTGGCAGCATTGTTATGACCAGAATACAACATCATAGTGAGTTATTGAACAGTGAAATTGCATGTGGCAGGAAAGATTTCCTGTATCTGACCGTTCGACAGCGAAGCTGTAGTAGTCTACTGGAGAAAGTACTTTGCTGTCTGTCTAGTGTGTGGTGGAGGGGGTGATCAGGATTATCCATGATGGATCGCAGTTTATTTAGTGTTCTCCTCTCCACCACTGTCTCAAACGTCTCCGGTCTGAGACCAATTACAGAGCCAGCCCTCTTGATAATCTTGTCAAGTCTGATGGTGTCTCTGGCCCTGATACTGCTACCCCAACAGACAGCAGCAAAGAAGATGGTGTTGGCGACAACGGTCTGGTAGAAAAGCTCCAGCATCCTGCTGCACACGTTGAAGGATCTCAGCTTCCTCAAGAAGTAGAGTCTGCTCATCCCCTTCTTGTGCACAGCATCGGTGTTGGAGCTCCAGTCCAACCCGCTGCTGATCCTGATACCCAGATATTTGTAGTCCTCAACCGCTCCCACATCCCCCCCCCTAATCTGCAGTGGCTGAGAAGGCATCTTCCTCTTCCTGAAGTCAATCACCATCTCTCTGGTCTTGCTGACATTCAACCTCAGGTGATTCTGCTCCGTTCACTCCACATATCTGTCTACCAGTGCCTTGTACTCCCCTTCCTCTCCTCCTCTTATACACCCCACAACAGCTGAGTCGTCAGAGAATTTCTGCAGGTGGCATGACTCAGTGTTGTACTGAAAGTCAGTGGTGTATAAGGTAAAGAGAAAAGGAGAGAGCACAGTCCCCTGTGGAGCTCCCGTATCACTAGCCACCACTCCAGACAAGACATTACCCAGCTGGACAAACTGTGGTCTGCCTGTCAGGTAGTCAGTAATCCAGGAGATCACAGAGCTGTCAACCCCCATCACCCGCAGCTTTTCACCCAGCAGCAGTGGCTGGATGGTGTTAAAGGCACTGGAGAAATAAAAAAAAGTGATTCTCACAGTATCTCCTCCACTATCCAGGTGCAGATGGGCTCGTTGCAGCAGGTAGATGACAGCATCTTCAACTCCTAAATAGGGCTGATATGCAAACTGCAGAGGGTCCAGCCACGTCTTCACCTGCGGCCTCAGGTGGACTAAAACCAGTCTCTCCAGGACCTTCATCACATGAGATGTGAGGGCAACTGGTCGATAGTCGTTCAGGTCCGATGGAGATGACTTCTTGGGGACAGAAACCAGGCAGGATGTCTTCCACAGCACCGGTACTCTCTCCATACTCAGGCTCAGGTTGTACAGGTGTTTCAGTACCGGAGCTAGTTGGTTGGCACAGGTCCTCAGGGTCCTGGCGGAGATGTCATCAGGGCCCGCCGTCTTCTGCTGACGGAGTCTCTCCAGCTGTTTCTCCACCTGGTCTGTAGTCACCGTGAAGTGAGGGAGGGTCCTGGTGCCCCCTGAGGAGGAGGAGGGGGGAGATGGAGAGAGGTTCTGCACAGGAGGGTGTGTGGGGAGGGGCGTGTGGGGGTCTGGTTCTGTTGCTGGGGTGACAGACTGATTCAGTTCCTCAGCTCTCTCCTGGCTCCCAGATGGCTGCCTGACTCTCCCCTTGCACTCAGTTATTTTCTTCATTCCCTCCCACACATCTTTAGCATTGTTTTGCCTGAGTTTATCTTCCAACTTCCTCCTATAATTGTCCTTGCACCTCCTCAGCATCTCTCTCAGCTCATGCTGCACTCCCCTCAGCTTCTCCTTGTCTCCATCCCTAAAAGCTCTCTTCTTTTTGTTCAGAAGTGCTTTCAGGTCACTGGTGACCCATGGTCTGTTGTTGGAGAAGCAGTGTACAGTCTGAGCTGGCATGGTCATGTCTTCACAGAATCTAATGTATTCTGTGATGCAGTCAGTCATATTGTCTATGTCCACCCCATGTGGTTCACAGAGTACGCTCCAGTCTGTTGTCTCGAAGCAGTCCTGCAGTGCATCAGCAGCCTCCTGTGTCCACCTCCTCACAGTCCGTGTATAAGCAGGTTGCCTTTGCACAAGGGGAACGAACTTGGGTGTTAACATGACCATGCAGTGATCTGATTTGCCAATGGGGGGTAGAGCTGTGACACTATATGCATCTCTGACATTGGCATACAGTAAATCCAGTGTTTTGTTTTCTCTGGTGGGACAGTCAACAAACTGGTGAAAGTCTGGTAGAGTTTTTCCCACTGAGACATAATTAAAATCACCTGTGAAGGCCATGAATGCATCTGGGTGCCGCAGTGGAGCTGATGACATCACAGGCCACCGCTGAGTCAGCTGACAGAGGGACGTAGACGATTAATTGGTACAACTGTGTGAGTTGTTCCTTGGATATCCATGACTTTATACACTTTGGATGACCATGCATCTTGATTCTTATTTCTGCCAATTGGACGATGGCGAAGGTACACACACTGACCTATCTCAACAGGTGGACAGTGGACTTTTGCATTCTGGCGAGCCATTCTTTCTTCAGCAAATTCTCTTGCTCTCTCATGTGCATCCAGGAGTCGTTCTCTGTGTGCTGAGAGCCAGTCTGTGCCTTCCTCTTCTGTTTCCTCTCGTCCTAACAGAGCATCAACTGGCAGATGGGGGTGTATTCCAAACAGCATGTAGTAGGGGGAGTAACCTGTCGAGGAGTGCAGAGTGACATTGTAAGCGTAAACAAGCTCACTCAGGTGTTCAGGCCAGAGTCGTTTTTTTCTCAGGAGGAAGTGTTCTGAGGTGGTCGTGCAACATTCTGTTAAACCTCTCACACTGGGGGTTTCCTTGAGGGTGGTGAGGTGTAGTACAAGTCTTCTTCACCCCATACAATCTGCACAGTTCAAAGATTACAGTGCTCTCGAAATTTCTGCTTATCTGAGTGCAAGTACTCTAGTACACCGTATTTCATGAACCACTCTTTCAGTATAACTTTTGCAGTTGTATCCACTCTGATTTCTCGTGGGGAAGGCTTGACTGAACTTAGTAAAAACATCGGTGACTACAAAAACATTTTCACAACCATCACTTGCACGGTCGAGTGTTGTGTAGTCTACAGCTACAACTTCAAGAGGACGGGTAGCAAGAAATGGGGTTTGGGGCGCATGGACTTTGAGTTGGGGCAACTTACAGTAGTTAATACACACCTTTGACAGTTTTTCACCCACTGCTCTACATCTTCGTGCACACCTCCCCAAAAACATCTCTGCTTTAAGAGACCAAGTGTCTGTTCTATGCCTTGGTGGCCCATCTGATTATGCACAGTGGTCAGGATTTTTTCTTTGAGACATACAGGTAACAACTCTCTGATGAGCCTTCGGAGCTTGCGGCAGAGGGCGGAGTCGCGCACCCCTTCGATAAATTGGTCCCGTATTCAATTTTTAAATTATGTGGAGGAACAGAGGCCAAGTCCTTAAATTTAGAGGTTTCATGTTTAATTTCAGTTTTACCAACTTTTTGTTTAATCACTTTGGGATGCTTATACATTATATTTTTATTTACTTTGGAGGTAGCAGACAACAATTCTCTGATGGGGAAGACAGGGGCTAAGTTTTTGTTTTGTTTTTTTTTTATTTTGTATACTTTATTGATCCCCAGAGGGGAAATTGAGGGCTTCCACCTGGATGGATGAAGCAGTCACGGTACGGCGCTATCCCTTTACCATTCACACACACACATTCACACCTAGGGCCACTTTTTAGAGTCTCCAATTAACCAAACCTGCATGTTTTTGGCCTGTGGGAGGAAACCGGAGAACTCCCGGAGTAAACCCACGCAGACACGGGGAGAACATGCAAACTCCACACAGATCACTGTTGGTCAGGGGCTGGGATCGAACCAGGGATCCCATGGCCAAGAGTGAGTTGCTGTGCTGCCGCAGTGCTAACCACTGCACCACCGCACTGCCCAATCGTTGAGGGGTGGCGAATGAAGAGGAGCTGCAGAGAGGCGTGTAAGACTGCGACTCTGCTTCCTGGTCCCAACTCTGAGTTGTCAAGGTTTTGGAAATTTGGATAAAAATGATGCCAGACTGTTAGATAAAAGAGACGCACCATCCAAAGAGGGATGGATGCCGTCTTGTCTAATAAGACCAGGTTTTCCCCAAAATGAGTTCCAATTGTCTATGTACCCCACATCGTTTGCAGGACACCACACAGACAGCCAGCGGTTGAAGGATGGCATGCAGCTAAACATGTCATCACTGGTCAGATTGGGGAGGGGCCCAGAGAATACTTCAGAGGCAGACATCATTTTGGCAAAGTTACACACCGATTCCACACAAAGTTTTTTGACTTCCAACTGCCAGAGTCGGATGTCGTTAATGCCAGCATGGATAACAATTGTGGAGTATTTACAGTTACTTTTAGCCAGCATTTTCAAATTTGACTCGATGTCACCTGCTCTGGCCCCGGGAATGCATCTGACTACGGCCGCTGGAGTCTCTAGGTTCACGTTTCTGACTATAGAGTTGGCAATGATCAGAGTTTTTTCCTCAGTGGGTGTGTCGCTGAGTGGGGAAAAGCAATTAGAAACATGAACAGGTTGTTTGTGAACCAGGGGCTTGCGACTATGCTTCCTTCTCACCGTCACCCACCCATTCTCTCCTGGCTACTCAGGAGAGGTGGAAACCAGGGAACAGCTAGCAGGCCCTATGCTAGGGTGCTCCGCTGCAGCTAAGGGGAGTCCATCATAATTAACTGGAGCTGACAGTGTTTCAATGCAGCGGAGCCGGGATTCCAAATCACACAACTTCGCCTCGAGTGCCTCAAAAAGACAACATTTATTACATTTACCATTAACACTAAAAGAGACAGAGGTGTAGCTAAACATCTGACACAGAGAGCACACCAGAGGAGAAGGGGAAGGAGAGCTAGTAGCCATAGCTAGTGGCTAACCCGACGCTAACAAAAACACCAATGAAAGGCGAACAGAAAGCTAAAGAGGGTGATTAGGTGACACTGAGTGCGCACACAGGTGCAAGAGGCTTGTTAACCAAAAGTGAGAGGTGACGGTAGATGGGGAAAAAAGTGATTAAAATACAATTAAAGGCAATAATCCTCAGGAGAGTGAGGAAAGCTAACCACAGAGCAAACCACACCGACAGCTAGCAACACAGGAAGCTCTTCTGCTTAATCTGTTGTGATTCTGAATGTGCTGTGGTGTACTTGCAGGCAGCCAGAAGAGCTGGATGACATGGTTGCCTGTGATAACCAAAACTGTGCAATCCAGTGGTTCCATCTAGGATGTGGGACTCAGTCAAGCACCAGCCCCACAGCAACCGTGGTTATACCACATGTGCACACTAGAATAATACCATTGCATGAGTCTTGTTATACAGTATAACACTGTTGTGAAACACATTGATGCATGTCACTTTATATTCCTGTATTTTTTGTTTACTATAGGTTTTCCATAATCCTGGGCTATTATTTTCATAATCCTGGGCTATTTTTATTTCAGTTGTGTGTTCTGTAACTGTGTTTTATCTAATCCTTCTCTTATACTTAATTGTGCAGTAGCCTGGTGGAGCACCCACAATTTCATTGTACTGTACAACTGTACAATGACAGTAAAGCCTAGTCTAGTCTATTCTTTGACTTGAAAGTATTCCACATTTTACAAAGCTTTTGAAAAGTATTACAGCCAAAAAGACCCATTTTTGGACTGTGCTTTGCACACATTCTGCACGGTGTTTTCCACAACTCAAGTTATGCTCAGAATTTTGCACCTTGTAAATAAAGAGCTGGAGTTTGTAAGCCGTTGTGTACTTTATTTTCAAATTGTTACAAAGCAGTAAAAGACATTATGTCTGAAGGGGTAACCATACCAAAAACCTGTCAGTGTCTACATTCTAAAACTATGGCTTTAAAACAATACTTGGACACATACTGGTCAAAGCACAGGTTACAGCAACAATCTTATTCAGTAAACTTATGTCCTCACCTTCACATGGTACCACAAAGGCCAGACCTATAGTGTCATTCAGTATTGTATATTTGGAGTGCATGCACTCCATTACTCTTTCCACATGGAGAGAGTAATGGGGTGTATTACCCACGTCTCCACGTCTCTGGCATCAAGCTGGCTGTGGCCCCTGGTGAATGCAGGTGTTTTCAGTGTGGCACCTACAAGGGCAATGTTTTCCTTAATATCAAATCCCGGTCTGCCAATACTATGTCACCTGGTGACAGTTTCTGAAGAAAGCCACAGTTCCCCTCTTTCAAGAGTAAAATTATGGTTAAGCCTAAAGTGACACATGCTGCAGTTCTGCTGTTCTTGCACATTTTTCATGGGAGCATCACCAACCTGACACATCTGTGCTGCTTCACCAGATGTTCATTCCTCCCTCTCAGCCGGAGGTGTTGTGTCATCTGTTGGTAATAAGGACAATATACTACTTTAGTTAATATATTTTGTAATCAAAAGGAATCCCAAGATACATTTTAGAAAGAAAAACATATAGGCCAATAAGAAAGACTACCTGAATATATAGGAACTAAATTATCCATCTCAGTCACGGGGCCAGTGTTGTTGGGGGACCATATTGAGGGTTCACTTGCATGCCCTGACGATTCTTTTTGTCGTGATCTCCTCACCCTTCTACATAAGTGGTTAATCCTATCAGGAGTTGTAGCTTGAACCTGTGCATGCACAAGGTTTAGAGGGTTTCTGGACACTCCGTTCCCTTGCCATTCCATCCCAAGTCCCTCCGTACCCAAATCACAACGTACCCTAGATATTCCGTGCCTGCATAATTAAATACTTACTAAACCAAAATGTTGTTGTTGTTTATTTGTAATATCAAAATATGATTACTAGCTTATCAAATGCTTCAAAACAGAAGCTGAAAGTAAGGCTACTGTTAAACGCTCAAAAATGTCATGGCAATAAGTGGCATAAGAGGAGCAGCTGACAGCTAGACACCAATGGAGCGATGTTTTGCCTTTCATTTATGGTTTTTTTTGGGGGGGCGGGGGGTCAAGGAGTCAAAAGAAAATCTTCAAATAAAAATTTATTTATTTGAATGAATGAATGAATGAATTTATTTTATTTCGGATAGTACATTACAGGTTAAAAGAAACTGTATAATATAACAACAAGGTCAAATTAGACAAAGACTCCTTCTACTATACAATTCCACGTGAGTTATCCGAAATGGGTGATGGCTGAAGCCGCAGCTTATATTGCCCACCCATATTCCATCCAAGAATTCAAAGGAGAAAAAAGAGAAAACAAGACAAGAGCGATTACAATTTAAAACAAGGCTAAGACAAAATGTGACTGAGAGAAAAAGAAAAACTGAGCTAGTCTAAGTTAAGCGGCTACTATTCAAAAACAAATCTAAGACATAGTGTCACAAAGAAAAAAAGAAAAAAACTAAGCTACAACACAACACAGGCTGGAAATGTCAATCCTTATGTGAGTTTACATGTCGTCTTGTAAATATGTTTGGAGTATTTCTTCCTTTAGTTTTTGTTTAAATTGTCCAAGCTTTGTACATGATTTTAATTCAGGTCCAAAATCGTTCCATAATCTGACTCCTTGCACTGAAATACAGTGTTGCTTGGTGGTTGTTCTCACTGTAGGCTTTTGAAATATACATGTTCCTCTGAAATGATATCGTTTCTCCCTTGTTTGGAACAACTTTTGGATATTTGCGGGCAGTGATAGATTCTTCACTTTGAACATTATTATTGCGGTTTTAAAGTCAATCAGATCTTTCAACTTGAGAGTTTTTTGTTTAAGAAAAAGTGGGTTTGTTGGTTCCCTGTAAGCTGCTTTGTTGATTATTCTAATAGCTCTCTTTTGAAGCATAAAGAGTGGATATATGTTTGTTTTATATGTATTTCCCCATACTTCATTACAATATGTCATGTATGGGAGTATTAATGAATGATACAAGGTGTATAGTGTGGGTTGATTCAGCAATTTTTTTACTCTGTGTAATATTGCAATTGATTTGGATACTTTACCTTTTATATAATTAATATGTGGCTTCCAACACAGTTTGTTATCAATTATTACTCCAAGGAATTTAGTTTCGGATACCCTTTCAATCTCTACACCATTTACACTGAGTTTGGGTACTGGGTAGTTGTGATGGTTGTTAAAGACTATAAATTTTGTCTTGCTTAAATTGAGCGTTAATTTGTTTGAATCAAACCACAGTTTCAGCTTTCCTAATTCCTTTCCGAGTGTATCCAGAAGTTGTTCCAAATTGTTTCCACTGCATAGCAGATTAGTGTCATCAGCAAACAATATTAAGTCCATTTTTTCTGAAACTTTACATATATCATTTATATACATATTGAATAATAATGGTCCCAAAACTGAACCCTGTGGGACTCCACAGGTGACCTTCAGTAACTCTGAGTTTTTGCTGTTAACACATGCAAACTGATATCTATTCTTTAAGTAACTACTTAACCAGGAAAGTGCTACCCCTCTAACACCACAATTTTGTAGTTTCTTTAATAATAGATTGTGATCTACTGTATCAAATGCTTTTTTAAGATCCAGGAATACTCCAACTGAATACTCTTTATTTTCAATGGCTGTTGATATTTTTTCTGTAAATTCCATTAAGGCATATGCTGTTGTCCTTTTGTGTCTGAACCCATATTGCTGCTCACACAATAAATCATTCTTCAGTATGAAGTTGTCAATTCTCTCATAGAATATTTTTTCAAGTATCTTGGAAAATTGCGGTAATAGTGAAATTGGTCTGTAGTTGGAGAGTTCCCCTCTGTCGCCTGTCTTGTAAATCGGAATTACTTTAGCTATTTTCATTGCATTGGGAAATATACCTGATTGGAGAGACAGGTTACAGATATACGTCAGTGGTTTCACTATGCATTCGATAACAGTTTTGACTAGTAGCATGTCAATACCATCGCAGTCAGTAGATGTTTTACTTTTGAACGATTTAACAATTTCAATGACCTCTCTTTCGTCTGTGTTCTTTATGAAGATGGTGTCTTTTACAGCAGTGTTATTGCATATTGTATCACCTGTAGGCGCCGTGGTGGGTATTTCTCGGGCCAGTTTAGGTCCAATGTTAACAAAAAAGTTATTAAATTCATCTGCAGGTGAAGCTATATTCACATTCGGAGTCGATTTATTATTTTTGGAATATTAGTTGGGTAGCTAGTATTTCTGCTTTTATTTCCAAGGATACTGTTGATTATTGTCCATGTATTTTCACTGCAGATTCTATGGTAAAGATAGATCAGCCATGACACAGCAAACCAATCTAGTATTGCCTGGGGTTTGGTTAATTAAAATCAGCTACTACTCTTATGCCACTGATTGCCATGACATTTTTGGGAGTTTAATTTCAGTCTTAATTTCAGCTTCTGTTTTGAATCACATTTTGATATTAAAATAAACCACAACAACATCATTTTGGTTTGGTAAGTATTTAATTCAACAGGTACGGAACGTCTAGGGTACTTTGTGATTTGGGGACAGAGCAACTTGGTATGGAGTGACTTGACACTGGTTTAGAGAAGGTGCCCAGCTAGCATCACACACTAACATTTCATAAGCTGGTCTGCCTGTAAAAGCAAAGAAAACAGGAAGAAAACACTGAGGTGCAGAACAAATTCAACCACTTACACATTCGGAAGTGTGTAGTGATATACTTTTTCTAACTACTTGGCTATCAGAGTCTTTGTTTAGCTTAGCTTTGTTTCGCTTAGCACTGCTAACGTAGGCAAAACGCTATGACTAAGCAAGTTTTAACCAGTCAGCAACAACAGTTATATACAGTAAATCGTAACGCACCTTTATGAAAATGCTTAAAGCACACCACTATAGACAAAGGAATGTGGTTGAAAGTTATGTTGGGTCTTTTCACAGCTGCAAACCAGGCCATGTGTCGCCTCTTTGTTATATCCAAAACATGGGCTGTGCTTTTCTTCTTCCACGTTGGAAAACGATAAAAGCCTTTTCCGTCATCAGTCTTTTCCACGGTGGTTGTGAGAACGACTATTGCAGTTTACAGCACAGCAATACCTCCCCATTGATTAAGAAAGCTAGCTCTGTCCTGGGGCAGCGCCTTGATCCAATGGAGGAGATAGGAGAGAGAAGGACGGTGGCTAAACTGTCATCTCTGCTGGAGTCCGAGTTCCACCCTATGCAGGACATACTGGATGCACTGAGGAGCTCATTTAGCAGCAGACTACATCATCCCAGGTGCACAACCAAGAGGTTTCGTAGGTCCTTCCTACCAACGGCTGTCAGACTGTACAACCTAAGCAGGGCTGCTCGCAGAGATAGCAAAAAGACGTAACAAACTAATAGTTTTTTTGAATGCAAAAGATGCAATAGACTTACACAATGGTCCTCTCCGGCATACAACTAGGAACATACCGGTCGCTATGGAGGGTGAGAATATGTATGGGCACATAATCATACCATGTAGGATAACTAAATAGACGGTTATGCTGTTTCATCCCACCTAGCAACAATGCTCTGCACTGTGTGTGTTTATATATTTACATATTTATTCCATCTAGCTACAATGCTCAGCACTGGGTGTGTTTATATTTATATATCTATATATTTATTCCATCTAGCTACAATGCTCCGCACTGTGTTTTTATATATCTACATATTATTCCATCTAGCTACATTGCTCCGCACTGTGTGTGTTTATATACTTGCATATTTATTCCACCTAGCTGCAATGCTCCGTACTGTGGGTGTTTATATATTTACATATTTATTCCATCTAGCTACAATGCTCTGCACTGTGTGTTCATATATTCATATATTTATTCCATCCAGCTACAATGCTCTGCACTGTGTGTCTGTGTGTGTGTGTGTATATATATATTTTATAGTAATATGTACATATGTATATTAGCTGCTCTTGCTTGCTTGTTTTTTTTCTTGCCTTCTGATTGTTGCTCTGAGTGTTGCTATCCCTGTGCTGTTGCAATCCTGGAATTTCCCCGTTGTGGGACTAATAAAGGCTTATCTTATCTTATCTTATCTTATCTTATGTCTGCTTCTTTGTGATACTAGGTGTAGACAAAATCTCAGTGAACTACCATGGCCTACCCTTCCCAGAATGTACTTGGTCAATTCTTTAAACATGACGTCACACTGGCGAGCCTCACAGACGGCTGAAGGTAGCCTGATCCGAACCAAAATAGCCATGGTGTTAAAACTAATGTTACAGGCGCTAACTACAACCAGTAACAGACAATGTATCAAGCAGATAAGAATCAAACTATCAAAATGCACACAATATCATATATTAGTGTCATGAATTGCCCTACGGGGCAGGAAGGTGCAACCCACACGCTGAACTGTGAGTTTGGACAATTTATTGAAAAAAGGCAACAAACAAAGTTCAACACGGTGCACAAAATACAAACGAGGGAGAAAACTTACAGATAAAGTGCACCAGAGCAGGGCAGGGCTGTGGTGGAGATGACGTGAATACAACCAAGACTGCGGCCATGAGAAAATGAAAATACAGCCCTTAAATAGGATCAAAAACCATTTACATAATCAATGACAGGTGTGGGTAATCTGAGCGGGCAGGAGAAAGCAATGAAACATAATTAGGGCCAGTGAGAGAGGAGCGAACCGAAGCTGACAGCTGACAGGGCAATGCCCACATGGAGCACCACGCCACTGACAGCTGTCAACCAGCAACAGAACAACAGTGAAGATATAAAGAATAAAATATCAACCCAAGCAGACTAAAATATAAATATAAATTAATGCAAAATAAAAATGTAACAAAACAGAACACAAACAGGAAAATGGCAAACAGTACATGACTACAGAAACCCCAAAAGCAAAAAATACAACAAATACAGTATGTAAATATAATGAAAAAGCGATGAGACCAAGCCTGGTGGAAACCTCCAGCTCTCGGCTCATGACAGAGCCCCCCTCTCAAGAGGTGGATGCCAGACACCCCAGGGTAACATCAAAAGAAAAAGAAGGACCCCTCCTGCCCAATAGGAGCACAACAATAACCCACCCTGGGAGGGTGGTGGGAGGAATAGTCTAGGAGGGAATGAAACAAACCCTGCTCAGGACCCACACCAGGAAAACCCCAACCATCTAGGCCCCCTGGACCAAATTGCTGGGCAGTTCAGGTGGGTGGCCAAAGTCCCAGGCTCGGCAGATGGCATGATGGAAAGAGTCGGGTGGCCTACCAGAGAACGTGGGCCACCTAACCCTGCACCAGAGTCTGTCGGGTGGTCTGCCAGAGTTTTTAAGCCACCTGAACAGAAAGGGTGGTCCTGGAGGCGGCTGCCCAACCGAAAGAACCAATGGTGGGAACAATAAAGAAGTTGGGGAACCTGAGCCGACATCAGGGTGAGGAGAGGCAACCACAATGACCTTGGGCAAAGATGAGGGAACCACGACGACCTCGGACAGAGGAGGGGGAACCGCGACGGTGTTGGGCAGAGGAGGGGGAACCACGACAGTCTCGGGGAGAGGAGGGGGAATCACAACAGTCTCAGGTAGAGGAGGGGGAACCATGACGGTGTCTGGCACAGACGGGAGGACCACAATGGCATCTGGCAGAGGAGGGGGGACCACAACAGTGTCTGGCGGAGGAGAGAGAACCACGACGCCCTCGGACTGGCCAGCAGCACCCTTGGTGGTCCTGAACTGGGACATAGTAGCACCCGCGGTGGCTCCAGGCTGGAGCAAAGCAGCGCCTGCGGTGGCTCTGGACTGAACTAAGGCTGCACCCACGGTGGACCCGGACTGGACCAAAGCTGCACCCACAGAGGACCCGGACTGGGCCAGTGCTGCACCCTCGGAGGCCCCGGTGTGGAACAGAGCACCCGCGATGACCTCCACTGGAAGGGAAGCAGCACCCTTGGTGGGTCTGGACTGGGCCACGGCTGCACTCTCGGTGGATCCGGACTGGGCCAATGCTGCACCCTCAAAGGCCCCGGGCTGGAATGGAACACCCACAACAACCTCCACAGAAAAGGAAGCAGCACCCAAGGAGGGCCTGGGCTGGGCCAAAGCAGCACCCACGGAAGCCCCAGGCTCAGACGGAGCGCCCTTGACAACCTCGGTGGGAGGAGCTGGACCCATGGTGATCTCGGGTGGCGAGCCTGGACCCACAGAGACATCTGGCAAAGGTGGAATATCCTCGGTGACCCTGGGGGAAAGCTCGGACAGGATAGGCAGAGAAACAGGGTTAGGGTCACCGGCAGCAGCGGAGCCCGGTGAGGTGAGCTCAGGTGCTGCTGACAGCTGTACCCAGCTCCCCTCACCAAGAGCCAGACAAGATTTCTCCAAAATAGACACAAGAAAAACAACATGTGGAGGAGCCGCCCATGCCGACACGGTTTCGGGAGAGCCAGGGAAAAAAACGCTCGGCTCTTAGCAACAGGAGGAGGTGTCGAGGAGAAGCAGGGAACAGCAGAGAGGGAAGAGGCTGACAATTCAGCTGGAGAAGAAAAACCCGGAGGGTGCACTGCTGAGGGAGGCTTCTGTCTCGGCATAGGAGGAGCTACCGATTGAGAGGTGGGACCATTCTTCCTGCAGGATTTCCTAGAACGATGGCAAGGAGCGGGAGGCGGAGGCGTAGGCTCAAGGTGGAGAGGAAGAGGCTCCGGAGTCAGGGGACACTCACTTATCGGCTCAAACTCCAGGCCCCTTGGTGAAATCTCCTCCGGCTCCTGAGCAAGATCCGGGAGAAGCCATAGCTTAACTTCCAGGAGGAGCTCAGTCTTTGCCAGTAAAACCTGCCTGCGCTCACCCAGCTCCTCGGCCGATGGAGTGGGCCAGTGCTCGGGAGGAGGAGACACAGCTGCCACTGGAGAGTGGCGAAAGGCTGGAGGCTTCCGTATGTGTGAGCACTTGCTCTTCGTCGGCACAGACACAGGCATCGGAGCTGATTCCCCCGGCTCATTACTCGTAGGTGGAGAAAGAAATATGGAGAGGAGTAGGTCTGTGAGCTCCGGGTGACCCCACAGACTGGGACATACCTTAAGTACCTGCGCCGCGCCCTCCAGACACTCTCGGGCTGCCTCGGGAGTACAGAAGGCTAGAGCCTGCAACAGAATATCCTCCAGAAAGCACACAGACCACCGCTCCACTTTGTCCAGTCCCAGAGTGAACACATCCGGGGTGACAGACATGGCTAATCCTGGGTATGAAAAGAAAACCAAACGGGGAAAAACAGGGAAAACCTACGAGCTTCCGCCGCCGCTGAAGTGAATGAAACGGCCAAAAAAAATCAACAAACTCACAGCAGCTGGGTCTCTACTGGCCGCAGTCTTCTGTCATAAATTGCCCTATGGGACAGGAAGGTGAGACCCATGTGCTGAACTGTGAGTTTGGGCAATTTACTGAAAAAAGGCAACAAGCATAAAGTTCAACACAAGGCACAAAATACAAACGAGGGAGAAAACGTAATTACAGATAAAGTGCACCAGGGCAGGGCAGGGCTCTGGTGGAGACGAGGTGAATACAACCAAGACTGTGGCCATGAGAAAATGAAAATACAGCCCTTAAATAGGATCAAAAACCATTTACATAATCAGTGACAGGTGTGGGTAATCTGAGCAGGCAGGAGAAAGCAATGAAATATAATTAGGACCAGCTGGAGGCAGTGAGAGAGGAGCGAACCGAAGCTGACAGCTAAAAGGGCAAAGCCCACATGGAGCACCACGCCACTGACAGCTGTCAACCAGCAACAGAACAACAGTGAAGATATAAAAAACAAAATATCAACCCAAGTAGACTAAAATATAAATATAAATTAATACAAAATAAAAGTGTAGCAAAACTAGAACACAAATGGCAAACAGTACACAAATACAGAAACTCAAAAAGCATAAAATACAACAAATATGTAAATATAATGAAAAAGCCATGAGACTGAGCCTGGGGGAAACCTCCAGCTCTCGGCTCATGACAATTATCACAAATGTAAAACAGAAAGACAATACTTACTCTCAAAAGAACCCTGTGGTGGACACAATACACATGGCACTCCACCCAGGACAAGGGGGTTGGTGAGGGAGAAGATAGTTAAGGATGCTAATGGAGAAACGTGAGAGAAGCCAACCAAACAAAGATGTGCCTTTCACCCCCCACCGTGCCAAGTTGGCACCTGAGGATGCAGGGGTGCAAATGTATGGTAGCAAGAGCTGCTCTGTGACGTGTGTGTCAATGTTGTGTTAATGTGTGTACATGTCTTTCAGTCTGAATGTTAATGTGTTTACCCTGTGTGTCAGAGGCGGGAATTAAAGTGGATAAAGGAGTTCGCTCAGGCACTCAAAGGGGCAGAAGTTTTCTGTGTTTCATGTTGGGAAGTGAATAACGTTCGTGTGTCGTTCAGCTCGCTGTCTCGTCTGCTTTCATCGTCCACCCTGGTGACCCTAAAACGTGCAATGGAGAACGAGCCAAGCACCACCCCGCAGATAACCCAGAGGGAGAACACCAGCACGGCACACGCTGTCACAGTTAAGCTCCCGGACTTCTGGCTCCACAATCCAACCGCTTTGTTTCTACATGTGGAAGCCCAACTCGCACGCCGCAGAATCTCAATGGACAACACCAAATATTATCATGTGGTTGCTGTGCTGGATGTGCGTGCCACACAGCAAGTGATGAGCCTGCTCCAGGAGCTGCCAGCCCATGGAAAATATGGCGCGCTCAAGCAGATGCTGCTTCAACGTTATACCGTCGGACAGTGAGAGAGCAGAGAAACTCCTCACATGCTCACAACTGGGTGACAGGTCAACTGTGGAGCTGATGGAGAGTATGTTAGCACTGAGGGGGAAGGACATTGAACCCTTACTGTTCGCCCACCTCTTCCTCAGGAACCTACCAGCTACAGCGAGGGTGATCCTCGCCAACTCACCGCTGCTGGTGGCCAAGAACTACCGCACCCTGGCGCAAGAAGCGGACTGCATCATCCTGGCGAACAGAGCTCTCAGCTTGCACGCAACGACATCAGCAGCCATGAAGAACTCCAGCGAGGTCAAGGAGCCATTGGGGGTGGCTGGGACGGATGCCAAGAGACGCAGGAATGGGACGCTGTGTTACTATCACCGCCGGTTTGGCTCAAATGCCCAGCGCTGTCTGTCACCGTGCCAATTCAAGAAGCCAGGGAAACAGCACGGCCAGCAGTCAGTAGCAGCTGCTACCGCTGGCGACAAGAACAAGCTGCTTTTCATCACAGACACACATTCTGAGAGATGCTTCTTGGTGGACTCCGGCTCCCAGAAGAGCTTCATTCTGCCGGTCAGCGCAAACAGGTTGGCAGAAGGCTGCGGCCCCGAGCTTACGGCCGCCAATTTATCCAACATCAGGACATTTGGTGAACAAACACTGACAGTATGCTTACAAGGACGCAATTACCAGTGGGACTTGGTGGTAGCTGCATGTTCTGTCCCCATTTTAGGAGCTGATTTTTTATGTGCTTGCGGATTGTTAGTTGACGTTGTCAACAGATCTTTAGTGGAATGCTGTTTCTTTTTCCTAATTGCCATGCACAGCTCGGGGAGTTGGGCCAACAACACATGCTAATATTATAGCTCCAGGGGGTAAGTACCAGCATTTTCTTTCACAGTTCCCAGCATTCACGGTTCCGACTTTTTCTGCTATGGTAACCAAACATGGGGTCGAGCATTTCATAACAACAAAAGGTCTGCCAGTGTTTGCGCGCCGTTGGCGCCTGGATGCGGTTAAGCTGGCCAGCGTGCACGAGGAGTTTGCTAACTTAGAGTAACTGGGCACTGTTAGGCGCTCCAATAGCCCGTGGGCATCTCCGCTACACATGGTGCCCAAGGTCAATGGGTTGTGGCAACCGTGCTGTGATTTCCGGTGCTTGAACAATGCCACAGAACACAACCAGTATCCCATCCCGCATATCCAGGATTTTTTTTGTGCATTTGGCCGGAATGCGTGTTTTTTCAAAAGTGGACCTGATCTGCGGTTACCACCAGGTTCCAGTGCGCACGGATGACGTTCCCAAAACAGCGGTAATAACTCCTTTTGGCTTTTTTGAGTTTTTACGCATGCCGCTTGGGTTAAAGGGCGCGGCGCAGATGTTTCAAAGAATGATGAACGCAGTGCTCCATGACTTGCCTTTCGTTTTTGTCTACTTAGACAACATTTTGGTGGCTAGCATGTCTGAGGAGGAGCACCTCGCCCATCACAAACTAGTTTTCCAGAGGTTGGAAGCACACAGGCTTATTGTTAACCCAGCAAAGTGCGAGTTCAGTGTGCCAGTGATTGATTTTTTGGTTCACTGCATTTCACCGAAGGGCGCAATTCCGCTGCCTGACAAAGTGCGCGACGTGTCGGATTTTCCACGTCCGCAGACTGTGAGGGCCCTACAGGAATTTTGGGACATGGTCAATTTTTACAATTGTTTCCTTCCCCAAGCAGCCCAGCTGCTGCAACCATTGTATGGTGCGCTCAAAAAAAAAAAAAGAAGCCCACGGAAAACATCGACTGGACCCCAAGTGAGTCCAGGCTTTCGGAAACAGTGCTCGCTAACGTTGCTTTGCTAGCCCACCCCGCCCCGTCAGCATGAATAGCACTCACCACTGATGCATCTGACGTTGCCATATGGGCAGTGGTGGAGCAGTACGTCTCCGGTTCATGGCAGCCACTCGCATTTTTCAGCTGTGCTTTGCGTGACAATGAACGCAAATACAGTACGTTTGACAGAGAGCTGTTGGCCCTCCACCTGGCGACACACCACTTCCAGTTTTGGCTGGAAGGGTGCGAGTTCACTACGTTTATTGATCATAAGCCACTAACATACGCAATGTCCAAAGTGTCGAAGCCGTGGTCGGCCCGGCAGCAACAACATTTGGCCGCGATCTCGGAGTTCACAACCTATATTCAGCATGTAGTTGGTAAGCTTACTGTCAAGGCTGACTGACTGTCGCACACTTTAGTCTCCCTGGTCTACATGGGAATAGATTTCTCCATCATGGCCACAGAGCAAACCAGGAATGCAGACATTGGCACGCTCCAGTCCGTGCCTACTGGGTTAAAACTAGAGAGCAGGGTGGTACAAGAAGGGTGCCGCCCCCCCCCCCCGCTCTGCAACGTCTCCACTGGTCGCCCACACCTGGTGGTTCCGAGCTCTTGGTGCCGCCGCATTTTTGAGTCAGTCCACTCCCTTTCACATCTCGGCGTGTGCGCCTCAATTAAGTTGGTGGGGGTAAAATTTGTCTGGCCTCACCTGCGCAGGGACATGAAGAAATGGGCTGCAGTGTGCATCACGTGCCAGCAGGCCAAAGTGCACAAACACACCAAAGCCCCCCTCAAGCCATTTCAAATTCTGGCCAGCAGGTTCGATCACGTCCACGTGGATTTGGTGGGTCCACTCCCACTATCGCAAGGGTGGTCCCACTGGCTTCCACCACATCTGCGGAAATGGCTCATACTTTTTTGTCATCTTAGGTTGCACGGTTCAGATCCCTGTCGGACATCACTTCCAACAGGGCTCCGCAATTCGTTTCGAAACTCTGGTCCGTGATGGCCCAGAGCCTAGGGGTCAAAATTCAATTCAATTCAACTTTATTTATATAGTGCCATTTCACAACAACAGTCATCTCATAGCACATTCAACTGTAGGGTAAAACCCCACAATTGCAGAAAGACCCCAGCAATTAGGTGATCCCCTGTGAGCAAGATCTTGGTGACAGTGGAGAGGAAAAACTCCCTTTTAACATAAAGAAACCTCCAGCAGAACCAGACTCAGGGAGGGGCAGTCATCTGCTGTGACTGGCTGGGGGGTGAGGGGGTAGAGAAGACAAAAAGAACAGATGGGGACTCCATCTATGGGAGAGAACAAACAGATGTTAATGATCAGCAAAAATATTTCATTGAGAGTGAAGAAAGGAGTGAAGCCCAGTGCATTATTGGAGGTCCCCCGGCAGTCTAAACCGATTAGCAGCATAACTAAGGGAGGGTTCAGAGACACATGATCCCTCCCTAATTGTAGGCTATATCAAAAAGGAAGGTTTT
The DNA here is from genome assembly GCA_020510985.1 of Pholidichthys leucotaenia. Lineage (NCBI taxonomy): Eukaryota > Metazoa > Chordata > Actinopteri > Cichliformes > Pholidichthyidae > Pholidichthys > Pholidichthys leucotaenia. The sequence continues at coordinate 353,805,102 of CM035843.1, forward strand.
AACCCTATTCTTAAAAACAGACATCGAGTCTGACTCCCGAATCCAGATTGGCAGCTGGTTCCACAGGAAAGGAGCTTGATAACTGAAGGCTCTGTCTCCCATTGTACTTTTGGCGATTCTAGGTATTACAAGTAATCCAGCATTTTGGGAGCATAGTGCTCTGTTTGGATAACAGGGTAGTATCAGATCTAAAATAAAAAGGGGCCTGATTGTTTAGAGCTTTGAAAGTAAGAAGAAGGATCCATCCATCCATCCATCTTCTACCGCTTTTCCGGAGGTCCGGGTCGCGGAGGCAGCAGTTCAAGCAGAGAAGCCCAGACTTCCCTCTCCCCAGCCACCTGCTCCAGCTCTTCAGAGGGGATACCAAGGCGTTCCCAGACTAGCTGGGAGACATAGTCTCTCCACCGAGTCCTGGGTCTGCCCCGGGGTCTCCTCCCAGTGGGACGTGCCTGAAACACCTCAAGTGGGAGGCGTCCAGGAGGCATCCTAATCAGATGCCCATACCACCTCAACTGACTCCTTTCAGAAAGCTTGGGATCAGTCCGCCAAGGTCTCCGCCTTTGACTGCCACCTAATCCACATAGCACCGGACTTCCATGATCCCTCCTGCAGGTGGTGAACCTACTGGAGGGCGGACCCATGTAACTCCTTCGGGCTGAGCCCGGCCGGGTCCCATGGGTGGAAACCCGGCCACCAGACGCTAGCCTTCGAGCCCCTCCCCCAGGCCTGGCTCCAGGGTGGGGCCCCGGTAACCCCATACCGGGCGGGGTACACTGAATCCTTGATATACAATTTATCATGAGAGTCTGTTGGATCGTTCTTCGTCTGGCCCTTCACCCAGGACCAGTTTGTCTTGGGAGACCCTATCAGAGGCAAATTGCCCCGGACAACATAGCTCCTGGGATCACTGGGGCACGCAAACCCCCCCACCACGATAAGGTGACGATCCATGAGGGGGAAGCTAAGAAGAAGGATTTTAAACTTAATTCTAAACTCTATGGGAAGCCAATGAAGGGAAGCCAGAACCGGAGAGATATGATCTCTCTTTCTAGTACCTGTTAAAACTCTTGCTGCAGCATTTTGGATCAACTGAAGACTTTTTAAAGATGTTTTAGGACAACCTGATAATGAAGAGTTAAAATAATCTAATCTAGAGCTAACAAAAGCGTGGATCAGTTTCTCAGCATCACTCTGAGACAAGATGTGCCTAATCTTGGCAATATTACACAAATGATAGAAGGCAGTCTCAGAAACAAATTTAATATGTGAGTTGAAAAACAGATCTTGATCAAAAATAACTCCAAGGTTCCTCACAGAACTATTAAGAGAAAGAGTAACTGCATCCAAACTAGTTTGATTTGGAAAGGTATTTCTAAGGTTTTTTGGACCAAAAAGAATGACTTCAGTCTTATCTGAATTTAATAGCAGGAAATTACAAGTCATCCAAGCTTTGATTTCCTTAAGACAAACTTTTAACTTGGCTAATTGATTACTATCATCTGGCTTCATTGACAGGTTTAATTGTGTGTCATCTGCATAACAATGAAAATGTATACAGTGCTTTCTAATAATGTTGCCTAGCGGAAGCATATATATAAACTAAAAAGAGTAGGGCCTAGCACAGATCCACCACACCACCGAGTACAACCCCCAGGCTAGTGGGTTATGCGAACGCTTTCATAGGTCACTTAAAGCAGCGCTCAGAGCCTCACTCACAGATGCAAACTGGGTCGACCGCCTGCCCTGGGTCCTATTGGGGTTGCACTCTGTGCCTAAGAAGGATCTGGCAGCCTCCCCGGCAGAACTCATTTTTTCTCAGCCACTACGGATCCCCAGGGAATTTTTACTGGAAAACCCCGCACTCTGGACCAACCTGCTCACGCAATTATTTTACAATACAGGGGCCACTAACGTGCCAGGCTCGGTGCACCATTGTTTTCCCCACACCTTCATCCCACAGAGCTTATAGAGCACTAAGTTCGTTTTTGTTCAGCATGAAACACAGAGAACCCCACTGTGCCCACCGTATGACGGCCCGTTCAGAGTGCTGGAAACCAGGGCAAAGCGTTTTGTGTTAGACTTGAGGGGGCGTAAGGAAACCGTCCGCATTGACGGGCTTAAGCCCGCTTATGTGCTGGCAGATGAACAGGTGGTGTGGGCTCAAGCTCCCTGGCACAGACGCCCACCTACAGTGGCTCCGCAAGTTGGTGTTCCCCCTGCAGAGAACTGTTGGCAGCAAACTAGGTCTTTCCCCTCCCTACCCTTTCCCCCTCCACAGAACTGCGGAGACCGAGTTTGTCTCCTGCCCACCTCAACATCAAGACACTTCGGCTGGTCCAGTGACTCCACATTACAGCCGTTACAGGCGCCGGCTCAAACCCAAGGTGCCAGAGGGTTAGAGCCCCTTCTGGTTGTTCAGGGGTGGGGCTGTGTGGTGGACACAATACACATGGCACTCCACCCAGGATAAGGGGGTTGGTGGGGGAGAAGATAGTTAGGGATGCTAATGGAGAAAGGTGAGAGGAGCCAACCAAACAAAGATGTGTCTTTTGCCCCCTGCCGCGCCAGGTTGACGCCCGAGGACGTAGGTGTGCGACTGTATGGTAGCAAGACCTGCTCTGTGACATGTGTGTCAATGTTGTGTTAATGTGTGTACATCTGATTCTGATTCTGATTCTGATAAAGGAGTTTGCTTAGGCACTCAAAGGAGCAGAAGTTTTCTGTGTTTTATGTTGAGAGGTGAATAAAGTTTGAGTGTCATCCAGCTCGCTGTCTAGTCTGCTTTTATCTTCCACAACCCAGCCAAATGGTGACTCAACTAGTTCCAGGCAGCCCGGGAGAGCTGATAATGTTGTGTCCAACAGCGCATGAGTGAATTCAAAACGTGCTAAATTTTCAGAATAAAAGTTACTTTGTATTTTCATGTGTTGTGCAGTGACAAAAAACATTTAAATAGTATGAGTAAATCTCTAATAAAATGTACTCATCCCATTGAGTTAATTCATTACATGAATAATTTGTGTATATATTTGTGATTTTATTTTGCTCCCACTGAATGTTAATATTACAATGTTAAAATTACTACTTTTCAATTAGTATATATTATAATATCCAAAAGTTATTTTTTTAAGTGTAGAAATCATGAAAAAAAATGGCACCAAACTGCAGAACGAGCCTAGAATAAATTGCTATTTTAAAGATAAATAAAGCTTACATTTTGGATAAACAAATTCAAGACTTTAAATTAATGCTTTATCGTACTGCACATAAAGTGCATAAAACAATGTTTTTATATTAATTAAACAGAACTGAGTTAGCATATTTTGTTTAAAAACCTAACTGAAGGCTAACTGGCTAGTTAGCCAGTTAGCTGTAATAATATGTAAAATAAAGGAAGAATTGCACTCACTGGGAGAACGGGAGCCCTTGGACGGTCTGTTAGCAATGCCGCTTGCAGAACCAGCCGTAACAGTTGTCAGAAATTTACTGTCAAAATGACTGCTAGCATCAACACCAAACAAGTTAAATTACATTTACAGGATGTGATGTGTCCTTCCTGGCTCCACCAGCCTGTCAAGCACACCTGTCAGTCAAAGTGCCATCTCCACAGGTCACTCCTATATTAGCCACCTGTTAGCATCCTCTGCTAGACCACGTAAAACCGTTTAACAGAAAAATCCACCCCCCTCAGAGCTTTTTTCTGGGTCAGGACTGATTGATTGACGAGAAAACAAATTTTTACTCAACATTAAATATGCCTTTTGGGGGCCAACATTATTATGATGGCTAATGCAAAAGATAATGTCTTGGAGCCAAACCTACTGCCAATAGGTGGTAGTACAACTTTTGTTACTTCTTAGAGGGCTTCTACTTCCGCATTCTGGTTGGGGCTTGGTTTTGGCTTTTGATGTGTGACCACAAGATTTTCAGTGGCCCCCATGTGGCCACCCCATGAAAAATTTCTGGAGGCACCACTGACGGACAGACAAGATGTTGACTGTTTTGGTAGCGGTCATTTCTTTTCCTTTTCCATTTTTTTCATGTGCTAATGAATATTCATTTTATTACTTTTTTATTTTAGTTTTTAAGTAGATTTAAATTTATTTATCAGCGAGTTTCCTTACCCCCCCACCCCCCCCACCGAAGTCTAACACAGAATGTTTTGCTCCTGTTTCCAAAACCCTGAACTGGCGCAGCGGGGTTCTGTGCACGTCATGTATGATGAAAACAAATTTGGCGTTCTCCAAACTCTTTGGAACAAAAGTGCGGGGAAAACAATGGTGTGTGGGTCCCAGAACGTGGCCAGCCTCGGCCCTAGAAAAAAGGCGCACGGACGAGTTGGTACCGGGTGTGGGGCTCTCCGGCAAAAATTCACCCGGGACCCGCAACGGCTGACAAAAAACGAGCTCTGCCAGGGAAGCTGCCAAATCTTCTTTGGCATGGAGCGCAACCCCAGTACGACCCAAGACAAGCGGTTGACCCAATTTGCATCCATTAATGAGGCTCTGAGTGCTGCTTTAAGCGATCTGTGAAACCTCTCACACAAACCATTAGGCTGGGGGTTGTACACAGTGGTGTGGTGGATTTTGACCCCCAGGTTTTCAGCCATCATGGACCAGAGTTCCGGAACGAACTGTGGACCCCTGTCGGAAGTGATGTCCGACGGGGATCCAAACTGTGCGACCCAGGATGACAAAAACATGCGGGCCACATCGGCAGATGTGGTGTCAGCTTGCAGAACTGCCTCAGGCCAACACATAGTGCGGTCCACTACTGTCAAAAGGTGGGTGAACCCCTGCGATGCCGGAAGGGGGCCCACTAAATCCAAGTGTACGTGTTCAAACCTCCTGCTTGGAATTAATGGAAAGGCTCGAGGGGGGCTTTGGTATACCTCTGAACCTTAGCCCGTTGGCATGCAACGCATGCTGCGGCCCACTCCTTCACATCCTTGCACAAGCGAGGCCAGATGAATTTGGACCCCACCAGCTTTACCGAAGCCTGCACGCCAGGAAGAGAGTGGACCGACTCAAAAACGCGGCGGTGCCAAGAGCTCGGAACCACCAGGTGGGGACAGCCGGTGGAGATATCCCAGAGAAACAGGGGGGGGGGGCACCCTTCTTGTACTGCCCTGTTCTCCAGTTTTAGTCCGGTACCTGCGGATTGGAGCATGCAAATGTCCACGTCCCTGGTTTGGTCGGCGGCCATGGTGGAAAAATCAATACCCACGCAGACCGGAGAGACCAGCGTGTGTGACAGGCAGTCAGCCACGACATTAAGTTTACCAGCTACATGTTGAATATCGGTAGTGAATTGTGAAATTGCAGCCAAGTGCCGTTGCTGCCAAGCCGACCACGGTTCCGAGACTTTGGACATTGCATAGGTTAGTGGTTTGTGATCGACAAACACGCTAAACTCACAACCCTCGAGTCAGAACTGAAAATGACGCATAGCCAGGTGGAGAACAAACAACTCTCTGTCAAAAGTGCTATACTTACGCTCGTTGTCGCGGAAAGTACAGCTAAAAAAGGCGAGGGTTGCCACGAACTGGAGAAGTACTGCTCCACCACAGCTCCTACCACGACGTCGGATACGTCTGTGATGAGCGCTATCCCCGCTGACAGGGCTGGGTGGGCCAGCAAAGCCACATTAGAGAACACCGTTTTTGCGCCTGTGAATGCCTGGACCCGATCGGAGGTCCAGTCAATGCTATCCACGGATTTCTTTTTCTTGAGCGTGCCATACAGCGTTTGCAGCAGCTGAGCTGCCCAGGGAAGGAAACGATTGTAAAAATTTACCATCCCCAAAAATTCCTACAGTGCCCTCATGGTCTGCAGACGCAGAAAATCTGACACCACACGTATCTTATCTGGCAGCTGAATTGCACCCTCCAGCGAGATACAGCGGCCCAAGAAATCAATCACCGGCAACCCGAACTGGCACTTTGCCGGATTAACAATCAGCCCGTGTGCTTCCAACCATCAGAAAATTTGCTTGAGATGGGCGAGGTGCTCCTCCTCTGATGCACTACCACCAAAATTTCATCTAAGTAGATGAAAACGAACGACAAGTCACAGAGCATCGCATCCATCATCCTTTGAAAAGTTTGGGCTGCGCCCTTTCACCCAAATGGCATGCATAAGAACTCGAAAGGGCCGAAAGGAGTTATCACCACCATTTTTGGAACGTCCTCGGTGCGCACCAGGACCTGGTGGTAACCACGGACCAGATCCACTTGTGAAAAAAATGCGCATCCCTGCCAGGTGCACAGAAAAATCTTGAATGTGCGGGATGGGGTAACGGTCGTGTTCCGTGACATTGTTTAGGCAATGTAAATCACCGCACCGCCACCACGAACCATCGGCCTTCGGCACCATGTGCAGCGGGGACACCCAAGGGCTATTGGAGCACCTAACAATCCCTAGACGTTCCAAGTTATCCTTGCATGCAATGGCTAGTTTAGTTGTGTCCAGGTGGCGCGGATGCGCAAAAACCAGCAGGCCCTTCGCTGTGATGAAATGCTCGACCCCATGCTTGATCACAGTAGCATAAAAAGTGGGCACCATGAACACGGGAAACTCGGAAAGCAAATGCTGATACTCATTTCCCAAGGCTAAAAAATTTGCATCTGATGGTGGCCCAGCTCCCTGAGCGATACAAGGTAGTGAAGCAAAAGACACAGTAGCCACTAAACTTCTGTTAGCAACATCGACAATGAGACCATAAGCACACACAGAAAATCAGCACCTAAGATAGGAACCAAACATGCAGCTACCACAAAGTCCCACTTGTAGTTGCGTCCATGCAAACACACAGTCACCGACCTTTCTCCAAAAGTCTTGATGGGGGATCCGTTGGCAGCCGTTAGTGATGGGCCACAGCCTTCCGCCATTCTATCAGAGGCAACCAGCAAATTAAGGCTATTCTGGGAACCAGAGTCCACCAAAAAGCATCTCCCGAAACGTGTGTCCTCGAAGAAAAGCAGCTTCTCCCTGTTGTTAGCGTTCGTAGCTGCCACTGACTGCTGGTTGTTCCGTTTGTCCGGCCTCTTGAAATGACAGAGAGGCAGACAACATTGCACGTCGGCGCCAAAACGCTGGTAGTAAAAGCACGCCGTCCCGTTCCTGCATCTCCGAGTGGCCGTCTCAGCCACCAACTGCGGCTCCTCGACTTCATTGGACTCCGCCAACGATCCTGGTCTCACTGCCTGGACGCCGAAACTCCTGTTTGCCAGGATAATGCGGTCTGCTTCCTCTGCCAGTGAGCGGTAGTTCCTGGTAGCCAACAGCGGCGAGTTGGTCAGGATTGCCTTCGCCAAAGCCGGTAGTGTCTTCAGGAAGACAAAGCTGCAAAGACAAAGCTGCAAAGCCAGCATACTCTCCATTAACTCCACAGTCAATCGTCTCCTAATTTCGAGTGTGAGAGGAGCCTCTCTGCTCTCGCTCTTTCGGAGAGTGTGTAACGTCGCACCAGCAGCTGTTTGAGAGTGCCGTACTTTCCCTGGACTGGGGGAGCGCAAAGCAGGCTCATTGCGCGCTGAGTGGAGCGCGGGTCCAGTGAAGCCACCACGTAATGGTACTTCGTGTCATCCGCCGAGACTCCGCGGAGAGCGAATTGGGCTTCCATGTGAATGAACCAGGCGGCTGGGTCGTGGAGCCAAAAGTCCGGGAGTTTGACCACCACCGCGAATGCAGCGGGGGAAACCCCAAGCACGGGTGTTCCCACAGAGGTGCTCGGTCCGTCTTCCATTTCCATGTCAGGTCACCAATGTAGAGGAATGAACAAGACGAGACACGAACGTCGCAGACACAGACTTTATTCCTCTAGCTCAAGGTCAGACAGACTTGGGCGCCAAAGTCGATCTCTTATACAGTTTCACTCCATTCTTTGGCGCCTGGCGTACACACATTAACATACACACAAAAGAGCATCACACCACACAAAACTTCCACACCTGGCATCTGAGGTGTGGAGGCACATCTTCACTTTACACAATACATTCACGCCTGGCATTGCCAGGCATGAAGGTGCATCTTAATTTTGTTTTCTACCCCCTGGTGCTCTGGCGCCTACTGTTGCCCCGTCTCCTTTTCTTCTCCTCATCTCAATCTCTCACCTCCTTCATCCCATTCCCCAAAGACCCTGGGTGGAGTATGACCACCCGTTGTGTCGCCACAAGCTTTTTCTTGTTCAGCTTGTTCTTAACTAAAAACTGTGAGCAGGGATGGTTGGGGAGCCCTTACTGTATTTATGAGAAAGTCTGTACTGTGTATAGATGTCACATCTGAAAATGTCTTTGGGAAAAAAATGTTGACAAGTTTATACTAGAATAAAATAAGAAATTAAAGCTAATGGACAATATCTGCTCTTGGTTATGAGAACAAAAATCTATGTACTCTATCAGCTGGAGGGAAAAAATAGTAGAGCAGACATTAACTGGACAGCAGCTCTCCACCATGTTCTCATTCCACACAGAAAATATCAGGTGTGCTGGGGTCCTACGGATTATAATGCTGATGCTTCTCCTGCAGATGTAAGAGCCACTTATAGTGAGCAACACGAAGTTTTTCTGGTTGGAAAGCAGCCAACATTTCTGTTTAAGATACGTTTGACAGTTTACTGAAACTCCAGCTGGAAGTCAAGAAACTTTAACAGTTAATAGGCAGCTTTAAAGATAAGCTAAATTTTTATTTGTACTGTGCATTTCAAGTGTTTCCCATTATTTCTATTAATTCAAGAGGGGAAAATGTTGAACCTTGAAAAGTCTACAAAATAGATAATCTACTTTCAGTCCATTTTTAATTTAACTCGGTAATTCTAGTGCATCTCAGTATATTGTGGATAAAGTTTTTCCACATGTTGATGCTGTTCGCAGAAGTCTTAATGAAATGTTTGTGACATGCTTTGGTCAAAGTACCTCAGGGATTATTTACACTAGCACCATGTTACACCCACACTAAGCAGTTCTCCTTACTGCATGACTAATGAGTCACAGTTCACCCCACCATCCTTCTTCTGTCACTGCTGAAATCTGGTGTTTACGCGGCCATTTTGAGGGTAATGATAGATGGCTGTGTATGTATGTAGATATCTGGTTTCAACTGTGTGAACTCTCGGATTATCGCCAAAATGTAATGGGTTCATCCCTAGCACAAAAACCACCTCTGGTGAAATTTTTATCAAAATTCATCCAGTAGTTTTTGTGTATTCCTGCTAATAAACAGACAGAGTGCCTAACAATCCCCCCAATCACATTAATGAACCATTTTAATCCTTTGATGATAATAGTTATGAATCATGACATTTTAATTTACTGAGATGCACTAGTTTTCCCATTGATCCCTTTGTTAGACTGCTGGGAAACCTTTGGTATGAAGGAATTAGCAAATAGTTCAAGTATTATCAGGATCCCACTTACAGTTAAACATTCTTAACACACTTTACACAGCTGTGTCGACTTGATGTTTGGCAGGAAATTTTTTACAGTGAAGCCATTAAGAGTAACAGAAAAAAAAAGGATCATGTACCTGCCCCCAAATTTATGTAGAATTTATGACAGTCTTACACAGGAAAAATAAAACCAGGCTCTCCAGCCATTAAAAATAAAACTTCATTGTGGAGCTGTCACACCTCCTACTCCAGATCATTATTATTTCCCTCGCCTCCACCCCAGGACTGTGACAGGAGCGGTGTTGTCTGGTCTTCCTGCTGACCGACAACACTGCAGCTCACAAATAAATCCTCCTAATTGGACAGCGGCCAGCGCACCAGCACAAATGGGGCCCAATGCAGAGCAGTTTCGCGTTAAAATAGACAAGAGTTGCATGGTGTACCAACATTTTATATAGTACAGGTGATATGTGGCACAGTAGTTACTGTACACAAAATAATTTGAGCTATGACAAAAATCAGATTGAAGGTTCAGCATGGAAAAAAAAATAATCTGTGCTTTTCAGAAATTTTAAATTAGATATTCTGGCAAACATAGTGTCTTGTGAAATTATTCAACCTCTGGCATTCTCTTCATTTTATTGCCTAACAACCTGGAATTTAAATGGATTCTTAATTTGATTTAACGTGACTGACCTACACCAAATACTCCAAAATAATGAGGTGAAACAGGAAAAAAAAAGTTTTAAATAATTCTATACAAAAAGTGGTAGGTGCATATATACCACTCACAAAAAGTTAGGGATATTTGGCTTTCGGGTGAAATTTATGGAAAATGGAAAAAGTTCACACTACAGTGATATTATATCATGAAAGTAGGGCATTTAAGTAGAAGCATGCAGTGGTGATTTCCTCATCTCAAACAATTTATTGAAACAAAAGCCAATAACAGTGGTGGATATACCACAACAAAAATGTAATGTCTCAGTAACTTGTCATGTGCCCTTGAGCATCAATTACAGCTTGACAACAACATCTCATGCTGTTCACAAGTGGACTTATTGTCTGCTGAGGCGTGGAATTCCACTCTTCTTGAAGGGCGGCCCTCAGGTCATTGAGGTTGTGGGGTGCAGGATTACGAGCCTCTACACGGCGACTCAGCTGATCCCATAGGTTTTCTATGGGATTGAGGTCTGAAGAAAGTGCAGGTCACTCCATTTGAGGTACCCCAGCCTCCAGCAGCCGTTCCCTAATGATTGTCATGATCCGCTCTGCGTGCCTGCTGCCCTAATTATCTCCACAGCTGCGCGCACACCTGTTCATCCTATCTGGCGGTCTATTTAAGCAGTGTTGCCCTCTGGTCTGCACGGAGACGTCAACGCTCCCATGATCTGGCAAGACCTTTTCACCTACGCTACTCATCCTGCTCTGGAGTTCTACCTCCTCTGCTTCATCCTACTCAGCGCTTCTCCTGGGAGTCTGAACTCCCCACCGGCAAGTAAGCCTTCATCTTTTCCTGCACTCCCCGTTCTTCTCCATCTCCCCTGTGCACAGGTGGAAGCCTCCTGGCGGCGGACCTGAGCACAGCCTGCACCTCTCCTGTACAGTACAACCTGCACCTCACCTACACTGTACAAACCTGCACCTCTTCACCTCGTTGGCAGGGGTGGCCTTGACACGGAGCCACTGGACTGGAGCCTCGGGAGTTCTTCAGCACCTCAGCTCTCCTGCCTACTCGTAAGACAGCACATTCTCTGATATGATCCTCCATACCTCAAACACTCATCCATCTGTCTGTGTTTTCTCCTAGGGTTGCCAGTCGGAACATTGCTCTGCTCGCCCTGCTGCTACACTCCTACATGCACGCACACACCCACACTCACACTTCTTATAATAAAAGATAATTGTGTTTATTCTGAGTCCACGTCTGTTCCTGGGTCACCCAATCATGTCAATGATGCGACCTCTATGAGCTGGAGCGTTGTCATACATGACGATGAAATTAGGCCTGTGTTGTTCATGCAGGGGCACAATGACTGGATTAATGATGTTATTCAGGTAGTACTGCCTTGCCACTGTACCATTCACAAGGTGTGAGGCAGTTTTGTGTTGAGTAGACACACCTGCCCAAACTGTAACACCACCACCACCAAAGGCTCATCTGGTGACAACAGTGACTGATGCATAATGCTCTCCTTGACATCTCCAACACCGCTGGCAGCAATCATTTCTGCTCAGCATGAATTGATTTTCATCAGAGAACAACACTGAGGCCCACTGGTCCCTTGTTCAGCACAAATGCTCCCTGGCCCATGCAAGATGATGACGCCTGTGCCTGGTGGTGTGGTCAGGTACCCTTGCAGGTCGTCTAGCATGCAGACCACGCTGATGTAAACTGTTTCGAATGGTCCGATGTGACACTTGGGTGCCTCGCACCTCCCTTAAATGTGCCTGGAGTTGAGTGGCATTCATCATCCGGTTCCGCAGGGAACTGTTCACAATAAAGCGATCATCAGCGTGGGATGTGGTCACGGGACATCGACTTTTATGCCTTTCTGTGACTCTTCCAGTCTCTCTGTATCTCTGCTGCAACCTGCTGATGACACTCTGTGACAGTCTAAGCTCAGGGGCCACTTCACTCTGAGAGCATCCTGTTTGAAGCTTTGCAATGGTGAGGTACTGTTGATCAGTTGTTAGGTGTCGTCTTGGTCTCATGATGTCAAAATGTGGACAGCATGATGAAGAGGACTGTTTAAATACCAATTCTTATTGAACCAGAAAATTTATTGATCAATTTATGGATCAAACACCTGTTGTGAATTTTGCTGTTACTGAAACTTGCTGTTACTGAAACACTGAACAGTTGGAAATATGCATTCAAAAGGTTAGAGAAGGTCAAATTAAGTTCACCTGTAAAGGGTATACTGTGGAGGAAGAAAGCAGACAAGACACGAGCTGACGACACAGAACTTTATTTCTCCTCCAACACAGAACAGAAAAACTGAAGTGCCAAAAAGTGCCAAAGCGAACTCCTTCATACACTTTCTTCCTGCCTCTGGCATCCAGGGTAAACATATTAATATACCAGTTACAAAGCATGTACACACATCAACATACACGCCACAGAGCAAGTCTTAATACAATACATTCGCACCCCTGCTGCTCAGGTGTGAACCTGGCACAGCGGGGTTGAAAGGCACATCTTTATCTCTCGCCTCTTCCCCCATTATCATCTCTAACTACCTTCCCTCCCAACACCCCAAAGTCCTGGGTGGAGTTCCATCTCCTTTGTGTCACCACAATAGTGCATTTTAAGTGCATCCTGAAATTTCACCAGTAAGCCGAATATCCCTAACATTTTGTAAGTAGTGTATGTTCAACCCTTTGATATGAATCCCCATCCATTACCATTGGAAGCCACATTCAAGTAATTCATCCAATATAATAATAATCATATCCACCTGTGGAAACTTGGCAGTTATTAGTCTTTCTCTACATAGGTACCACCAAGGGTCACACACGACTCCCATCGCTTTATGCAGCTGCGAAGGCCTCGCCTGTAGAAGTCTGCAGGTTGCATCAGAAGCCACAACTTGAACCCAGAAATCAGTATTTCATGGCCTTGGAAGTTCTTGCCTTTCAAAAATGACTTCATGGTTGGAAAGAGGTGAAAGTGGTGTGAGGTCGAGAGAGTAAGGGGGATGACTGTGCTTCCGTCTGGGCAACATGTGAGTTGTGAACTAGGGCGTTGTCTTGCAGGAGGTAGACACCTTTGGTCAGCATGGCATGCTGACCAAAGGTGTCCAAAACTGAGAGGCATGCCGTGCCTCTCAGTTATGCAGCGATCCTTCAAAATGGTGGCCTCCACTTGCCAGATGATGTCTTCATCTATCCGTACTGTAGTTGCCTGGGAATGGATGCCATTTCTACTGATGCCCAACCACAGTTGAACGATACCAGTGCTTGACTACATCATACAATGGGGCATCCTCCCCATAAGGCTTTTTCATTTCATCTAACATCTACCGTGATGTGTGGCCTCTCAAGTGCAGGAAGTTGATGACTGCTTTGTAATCAACTGGCTCCATTATCACACCGTACTCCACTCTAGCACCTGTAAATGACAAACTCTAAGGAGTTCAGAGCTGCAAATTACCACATAACCTATAGTCATATGTATTATTATACATGTGCAATTTCAGCCTCCTACAATAACCGGAGGTAGGTCAGGGGAAATCTTTATTGAGCAGCCCTCTTATATTGCATTTCTATTTGTCTGCACATTTCAGTAATTCACTGCACCTATATCCAATTTTCCTTACAAAATATAAAAAAAAAAATGTGGGGTGACTCAATACTGATGCCCAGTACTGATTTTTTTGTTGTTGTTTTTACACAATTACATTAAGAAAAGGTAATTAAAAAAACTGTTACTGGTGACTAGAATGCACTAAATCAGGAATATCCCCCCTGCTCTCTTAATTGCTCAAATTACAACAAATTTGAAGATCAGCAAGCTGTAAACATAACCTATACTTGTTAAGAGTAATCAACAAAAACTGAGATTCATGCTGGACATGGTACTGCTGCTATGCTTTCCAAAAAATCTTGCGTTAAAACTGTTATATAGTTATTTATATGGTTATATGTTCTATACTTTTATTTGTGTGTCACAGGGTGCCTTTTAATCACGCCACCACCCATGACTATAAAAGGGCTGTAGGCGGGAGGGGTGGCCTCTTTGCCATCCTCTGCCTGGCAGCTGTGTGTTGCACCTGTGCCCCTTTAATAAACGTATGTTTGGTTCAACACCTGGCCTCATCCTTAGCTCCACATTCAGACATAACAAAAAACAACATACTTCAAAAGGACAAACAGTAAGAGTGGACACATGTTTAGTAATAATGATCAGAAAAGAGAATGGTTAATTTAGTGTCCATTAGTGCCATCCAGTGGTAGAGTGGAGCAGTGCTGTTCTTCCATGTCTATATTTTCCCAAGAGGCATTTTTATGACTGCTGAATTGAAAAAAATCTAAACTTTGCTTCTGATAGGTAGCTCTTGAAATAATCTACATATACATAATATGGTTTATTTCAAACCATGTAAATAGACTTTAGCATATCCCTGCAGTCTAGAGGGCCTCTCTGTAGGTCCTAAAATAGATTTTACGACTAATGGCACAAAGTGTATTTAGCTGTAGCTGTTCATATGGTCATGCTTATAAACTTCAGATTAATCCTGCAAGAAAAATGTCATGTTCAATTAGAGCTGCACGAGTTGATGTGTGATTGAGATTATGTCCCTGGATATTGCAATTTGCAAAGGGATTTTGGATTATTTCTGTTTTAATGGTGCCTTTTTTATGGATTGTTTCATGTCAGCTTGCTTTGCTGTCAAGGAAAATGTAGAGTAAATTGTTCAATTTGAAATGTTTCTCAACTCAGATATCAGGTTACATAAAAAATACAAATCCAAGTTTGTACAGTATTCATTCATTCATCTTTCATTCTCCAACTGCTAAATCCTTTTCGGGTTGCGCGTGGGGGATGGGGGGTTGGGGGTGTCACAGCATCTTTTGGGCTAGAGGCAGGCTATGCCCTGGACACATTGCCAGTCCATCGCAGGGCCGACACAGATACAGATTTAAATCTAAATTGCAGCATTTTATGTGACTATATAACTGCAGACACTGACACTGTGATTCAATTAATTGCGCAGTCCTATCTGCAATAAAAGGAACATTGTGGCGTCCATAATTGTAAATGTATGTGACTCACATGGATGCATGCTTGAAATTCAGCCTAGAGAGACTTTAGGCTGGCAATGTGTATTGACATCACACCTCAAGAGAACAATACGTCTGGACCACCTACGGCTCGAGAGAAAGGAGAGGATCCCTCGCGTTTGACCATCTTGGGTCAGACAGGAGAACAGAAGGACTCTGGAGTTTTATAATGCAAGTGGGAGAATGTAACTTAAGTGTGTGACTTTGTATGTGATGTAGTATTGGAGGTGTGTATAAATGGATGTGAGTGACTGCGTTCTGTCTCTTTTTACTCTGACTGAGAGAGAGGAACGTAGGATGTGAAAGGATTAAAGAAAATACTGGAAAGACACCCAGTTTTGTCAATTCTTGACTCCTACACTGGTGAGCTATTCATGAATCTGAGCATGCCGAGGCTGGAAGACAGCTTCGTGATCAACATGGAAGAACCGGGAGACCACCGCTCAGACCCGAATTCACCAGGAATTGCCCGCAGAGGCACAAGCCTGATTAAGCTCCCCGAGTTTTGGCACGATGACCCGCACTCATGGTTCCAGCACGTGGAGTCACAGTTCCTACTCGGGGGAGTATCAGCGGACGACATTAAATTTCATAATGTCATCGCGAGACTCGACAGCCGCACAGCTCGGTGTGTGCGGAGCCTGGTGCAGCAGCCGCCCGCTGCTGGCAAATACGACGCGCTGAAAGCCACCCTCATCAAGAGCTTCGTGCCATCGCCCGAGGCAAGGGCCAGGCAGCTGCTGGACCTGCGCGACAGAGGTGGACGCAGGCCGACTGTCCTCATGGAGGACATGCTACAGATGATCGGGACGGACAATGACGCGTTCCTTTTCAAGCATATTTTCCTGAGGACCCTCCCAGCGCACACGAGAGGTCCCCTGTCCAGCAGACGATGTGTGAACCAGCAGGACTTCCACGAGCTGGCCCAGGAGGCGGAGCGGCTCCTCAACGCCTGCGATGAGCAAGAGACCTCCACGGCAGCGACAGACCTCGGCACGGGGGCCGGGGGCAGTGTGGAGCCAGAGGCAGCAGAACCCACCCCAGCGACAACGGCGGCGGCGAGATCCCGAGCCAGGGGAGATGACAGCCTCTGCTATTACCACCGACGCTTCGCCGAGAAGGCGCACAGATGCATCCCGCCGTGCAGTTTCAAAAAGCGGGGAAACGACCGGGCCGGGAGTCATTAGCAGCTTCCACTCTCGGCGAACGGAACAAGCTGCTTTATCTGACAGACGCGGGCTCCGGGCGGCAATTCCTCATGGACACCGGAGCCCAGAGGAGCTTTATCACTGCAACTTATGCAGATCGGGTGGCTGGACCCCGCGGAGACGGAGCAACAGCAGCCAACGGCTCCAGCATCAAGACTTACGGAGAGAGAACCTTGTCTCTGTCCTTCCACGGCCACGCTTACGAGTGGAACTTCATCGTAGCGGCAGTGAGCTTCAATATGTTAGGTGCTGATTTTCTGTGTTCACATGGTTTGTTAGTTGATCTGGCCAACAAACGCCTAGTAAATGCACTCTCTTTCTGTTCTATCCCTTGTGCAGCTCGGGTGTGCCCGCCGCCAGTACAGACCAACGTCGCCGCAGCAGGTGGTAAGTTCCACACTCTCCTACACCAGTTTCCAGCACTCACAGTTCCCACTTTTTCAGCTAAGGTGGCGAAACATGGGGTGGAGCACTTCATAACCACGAGTGGCCCACCAGTTTTTGCTAAAGCTCGGCGCTTGGATGCAGCTAAGCTCTCCGTGGCACAGGAGGAGTTCGCCAACCTGGAAAGGTTGGGCATAATTCGCCGCTCGAAGTCCGCTTGGGCTTCCCCCCTGCATATGGTACCTAAAGCTGACGGCTCGTGGAGACCTTGTGGTGATTATCGCAGGTT
The DNA here is from genome assembly GCA_020510985.1 of Pholidichthys leucotaenia. Lineage (NCBI taxonomy): Eukaryota > Metazoa > Chordata > Actinopteri > Cichliformes > Pholidichthyidae > Pholidichthys > Pholidichthys leucotaenia. The sequence goes on from CM035843.1 coordinate 353,822,157, forward strand.
AAACAATGCCACAGCTCAGGATCGCTACCCGATTCCGCATATCCAGGATTTTTCAGTGCACCTGGCAAAAGCACGCATTTTTTCTAAAATAGACCTGGTCCGCGGTTATCATCAGGTCCCGGTTCGACCAGAGGATATTCCCAAAACAGCGGTAATAACCCCGTTCGGACTTTTTGAGTTTTTACGCATGCCTTTTGGCCTTAAAGGCGCCGCGCAAACCTTTCAACAGATGATGGACGCAGTGCTGCGCGACCTTCCATTTGTTTTTGTCTACTTGGACGATATTTTAATAGCCAGCGCCTCAGAGGAGGAACACGAAAAACACCTCACTACAGTTTTTCAAAAGTTGGAAGCACACGGGTTGATAATCAACCCGGCCAAGTGCCAGTTTGGCGCAGCGCAAATTGATTTTCTGGGGCACCGTGTCTCACCAGAGGGAGCAGTTCCTCTGCCGGCAAAAGTGCGCGCAGTGGCTGAGTTTCCCCAGCCACAGACAGTGAAAGCGTTGCAGGAATTTTTGGGGATGGTGAATTTTTATAACCGTTTCATACCCCGCGCAGCGCAACTCATGCAGCCGTTATACACCGCGCTTAAAAAACAGAAGCCTGCCAATGTGATCGAGTGGTCCCCGGAGCGGGAGCGCGCGTTCACAGCGGTAAAAAAAGCACTTGCTGACGCAGCACTGCTGGCGCACCCCGACCCGGCAGCTCGCATAGCGCTAACCACAGACGCGTCAGAAGTAGCGATAGGGGCCGTGGTAGAGCAGCAGGTCGCCGGAGTTTGGCAACCTCTCGCCTTTTTCAGCAGGTCCTTGCGCGAGCCCGAGCGGAAATACAGCGCATTTGACAGGGAACTCCTGGCGCTCCACTTAGCCATTCGCCATTTCCAGTTCTGGCTGGAAGGGCAGCATTTCACCGCGTTTGTCGACCACAAATCGCTCATTTTTGCGATGTCCAAAACTTCAGAACCGTGGTCAGGACGGCAGCAGAGACAGCTGGCCGCAATTTCGGAATTTACCACCGATATTCAGGATGTGACCGGTAAACTCAATGTAGTGGCAGACTGTCTGTCACGCGCAGTAACAGCACCCGTCCGCGCGGAGCAGGGGTGCGCGGCCGCTTACCCAGAGCGCGGTAACAGCGCGGACACGCACGCGGCTCCGGTCCACGTGGGAATAGATTATGCAGCCATGGCAGCGGAGCAGAGCGAAGACGCGGACGTGCGCGCGCTCTTGTCTGGACCAACAGGGTTAAGGCTGGAGTGAAAAACTTTACAAGCTGGTTCACCCCCTCTAATCTGCGATGTCTCCACCGGGCGACCGCGTCCGGTGGTACCGGCCACGTGGCGCCGTCGCGTTTTTGACGTCGTGCACTCCCTAGCGCACCCGGGAGTACGCGCTTCGGTGAAAATGGTAGCGGAGAAGTTTGTTTGGCCGAGCCTGCGCAAGCACGTGAAGGAGTGGGCTAAAGTCTGCATGGCTTGCCAGCGGGCCAAAATCCACAGACACACCAAAGCACCCTTAGAACCGTTTCACATTCCGGCTAGGAGGTTCGATCATGTGCACGTGGACCTCGTGGGCCCCCTACCGCCATCTCAAGGGTTCACACATCTCTTGACGATGGTGGACCGGACCACACGTTGGCCGGAAGTGGTCCCTTTAACATCGACCACAGCGGCAGAGGTGGCTCGCGCCTTTCTAACAGCCTGGGTAGCGCGTTTTGGGGTTCCGTCAGATATTACGTCCGATAGGGGACCTCAATTTGCGTCGGAACTGTGGTCAGCAGCGGCCAGCGGCTTAGGAGCGGCAGTACACCGCACTACCGCTTATCATCCACAGGCCAACGGTTTATGCGAGCGTTTTCACAGGTCTTTGAAGGCAGCCCTCAGAGCGTCGCTAACGGACACAGATTGGGTAAACAAACTACCATGGGTTTTATTAGGGTTGCGTTCGGCACCCAAAGAGGACCTAAATGCCTCACCAGCAGAGTTGGTTTTAGCGCAACCTCTCAGGCTGCCCGGCGAGTTCTTGCCAGACCATACGGCATCAGGCCCCTCCCCGGCCCGGGGACCTCTGAGTAACACGGGAGCGGAAATGCTCCCGGGCCCCGCTCATCACACTTTTCCGCGTGTGTTTGTGCCCAAAACTTTACAAAAAGCAGAGTTTGTTTTTGTCAGACATGACGCTCAGCGTCACAGCCTCCGCCCACCTTACGACGGTCCATTTCGAGTGCTGGAGACCGAGGAGAAATATTTTGTGCTAGATTTGGGGGGCAGGAGGGAGACGATCAGTATTGATAGACTAAAACCTGCTTTTGTGTTGCATAACGAGTCTGTACGGCCGGCGGGCGTTCCTCGACGCGGCAGGCCTCCCAGGGGACAGCCCCCAGACCCCCCGCAAGGGGCAAATAACCCTTCTCCCCCTCATTTCACAGATTCACAGCAGGACGGCCCGGCACAGACTGTGAGACCTGCGTACAGCAGATTCGGGAGAAGATTGAAACCTAGACGACAGGCAGAGTGATGTGGGTTTTGATCACACTGTTGGATTGTGCTGTAAGATTCTGCGGGGGGGGATGACGCTGTAGGTGTATGTCCAGTCTTTCACGTGGGAGGGGGAGTGATGTGGCGTCCATAATTGTAAATGTATGTGACTCACATGGATGCATGCTTGAAATTCAGCCTAGAGAGACTTTAGGCTGGCAATGTGTATTGACATCACACCTCAAGAGGACAATACGTCTGGACCACCTACGGCTCGAGAGAAAGGAGAGGATCCCTCGCGTCTGACCATCTGGGGTCAGACAGGAGAACAGAAGGACTCTGGAGTTTTATAATGGAAGTGGGAGAATGTAACTGAAGTGTGTGACTTTGTATGTGATGTAGTATTGGAGGTGTGTATAAATGGATGTGAGTGACTGCGTTCTGTCTCTTTTTACTCTGACTGAGAGAGAGGAACATAGGATGTGAAAGGATTAAAGAAAATACTGGAAAGACACCCAGTCTTGTCAATTCTTGACTCCTACAACATTATGTTAAAATCACAGTGTCGTCGGCGGCGGCCTCCGTCGGTCTATGGTCATCATAGACCGACGGAGGCCGACGACGACGACACTGTGATTCAATTAATTACGCAGTCCTATCTGCAATAAAAGGAACATTATGTTAAAAACCCCGCTGTGGTCATATACAGTGGTGTGATTTCTCATTTTTTGTATTTTTTTTGTATGTTTGTCACACTTAAATGTTTCAGATCATCAAACAAATTTAATTATCAGACAAAGATAACACAAGTAAACACAAAATGCAGTTTTTAAATGAAGGTGTTTATTATTAAGGGTAAAAACAATCAAAACCTACATAGCCCTGTGTGAAAAAGTGACACCCCACCCCCATTAAAACACAAATTAACTGAATTCAGGAACAGGTGAGAAACAAAGTAATTGAGATCTATCAGTCTGGAAAAGGTTATAAAGCCATTTCTAAAGCTTTGGGGCTCCAGCAAACCACAGTTAGAGCCATTATCCACAAATGGTGAAAACATGGAACAGTGGTGAGCCTTCCCAGGAGTGGCCGACCAACAAAAATTACCCCAAGAGTGCTGTGACAACTCATCCAAGAGGTCACAAAAGACCCCACAACATCATCCAAAGAACTGCAGGCCTCACTTGCCTCGGTTAAGGTCAGTGTTCATGACTCCACCATAAGAAAGAAACTGGGCAAAAATGGCCTGCATGGCAGAGTTCCAAGACGAAAACCACTGCTGAGCAAAAAAAACATAAAGGCTCGTCTCAGTTTTGCCAGAAAACATCTTAATGATCCCCAAGACTTTTGGGGAAAATACTCTGTGGACTGACAAGACAAAAGCTGAACTTTTTGGAAGGTGTGTGTCCCATTACATCCGGTGTAAAGGTAACACAGCATTTCAGAAAAGGAACATCATACCAACAGTAAAATATGGTGGTGGTAGTGTGATGGTGTGGGGCTGTTTTGCTGCTTCAGGATCTGGAAAACTTGCTGCGGTAAATGGAACCATGAATTCTACTGTCTTCCAAAAAATCCTGAAGGAAAATGTCCGGCCATCTGTTCATGATCTCAAGCTGAAGCGCACCTGGGTTCTGCAGCAGGACAATGATCCAAAACACACCAGCAAGTCCACCTCTGAATGGCTTAAGAAAAACAAAATGAAGACTTTGGAGTGGCCTAGTCAAAGTCCTGACCTGAATCTGATTGAGATGCTGTGGCAAGAACTTAAAAAGGCAGTTCATGCTCGAAAACCCCCCAATGTGGCTGAATTACAACAATTCTGCCATGACGAGTGGTCCAAAATTCCTCCACAGCGCTGTAAGAGACTCATTGCCAGTTATCACAAACACTTGGTTGCAGTTGTTGCTGCTAAGGGTGGTCAAACCTGTCATGATTCCTCGTGCGCCATTACGCAGCGCACGAGGGAGGGAATGAAAAACCCACTTGCTGGAGTAGAACGTGCCATTTATTAACATAAACTGCAACAAAGTAACAAGTCCAGTAACCACACAAATACAGAGGGTTGTAATGGTGAGATTAGGCCACCAGACATGCAGGAACACCACCCGGATGCTCTTCAGCCCGGCAGAGAAATTGCCTAGCGCCGCAGGGCTGCTGTCAGCACAGGGAGAAAGGCAAACATGAAACTTACAGGACTGGAGCAATCCGGGGCTGTCTGTGCAGTCTGGAGGATGAAGACATAAGCAGGGTCAGCCGCTACCACCAAGGGATTAACCAAACTTGAAATGATAGGCTGAACAAACACAAAGGTAATGGATGCACATACATGGAGAAACACGCTGCCACATATGGAGGTGAATGCCCCGACAATCTCTTCCCACAAACGCAGCATATTTGTAATCATGATGCAAACAAGGGAAGAGATTGCCGGTGTGAGGAAATGTGGCCTGAACATAATTAAACCCTGGTGTGCACGAGCGAGGGTCTGAGCGTGTGAACGGGAATGAATGGAGTGAGTGTGTGTATGTGAGTGAACACCCGTAATGTGAAACAGCTGATGGCACTGACAAGAGGAGGAGGTGTGCCCAAGCTGTCAGGGAACGAAGGACCCAAACAGCTCCCTGGCACGCCTAATGGAAAATAGGGTAAAAAATAACAATAAGTCAGAATTGGGTTTGGAACTCCAAAACCCAGATTCATGACACAACCAGTTATTAGGTTTAAGGGGCAATCACTTTTTCCACACAGGACCATGTAGGTTTGGATTTTTTTTTTCTCTTAATAATAAACACCTTCATTTAAAAACTGCATTTTGTGTTTATTTGCGTTATCTTTGTCCATCCATCCATCTTCTTCCACTTAATCCTTTTTGAGTCGCGGGGGGGGCTGGAGCCTATCCCAGCATCTTCGGGCGAGAGGCAGGGTACACCCTGGACAGATCGCCAGTCCATCGCAGGGTCAACACAGAGAGACAGACAACCATTCACTCTCACAGTCATACCTAAGGACAATTTAGAATCCCCAGTTTTGATGCCAGTTAACCTAACTTGCATGTTTTTGGCATGTGGGAGGAAACCGGAGAAATCCCGGAGTAAACCCACGCAGACACGGGGAGAACATGCAAACTCCACACAGATCACTGTTGGTCGGGGGCTGGGATCGAACCCAGGATCCCCCAGCCAATTTGTTTGATGATCTGAAACATTTAAATGTGACAAACATACAAAAAAATGAGAAATTAGGAAGGGGCAAACACTTTTTCACACCACTGTAACAGGTGCCAGAACTTAAGAAAATGCAGTAGTAATACAAATAAACAGATATAGTAAAGGCCGCACAGGGTCGACAAATCCCCAACAATCATTTGCCTGCTATTTGTGGTTCAATATTGCCCTCTATAGGCTATCCAGAATAATGCACCCTTAGACTGCCACACCTACTTGGAGCACGGAGTGGCATGTGCACTGCTTACTACAAGATAGTCTGTCCTACTTCTATCAGTAACTAAACATGTGCATAAAGTAAAGAGTAGAGAACATTATACAGTGAGTGGCAAACATACAACTTTAGCTGCTAACACAGGCTTGGATATGAATCTAAGCATATATGTATCAACTTACGCTAAGTGTTAGCTCATTAGCAAAGCAGCAAACAGTAAAGATACAGTACTTACTCACTGGCACTAGATGTAGCTGTAATGAAGGCAATAGAATGACAAGTGCAAGGCTTCAATGTCGAGTCCAGAAACACATTAATCCAAACTGTGCTGAGCTCCAAAACTGCAGACTGGGTGGAAACTGGGAAAAAGAAGGGAGGGCGGTGCAGGATCCAACTGGTCAATAGTTGTTTTTGTTTTGGGGTTTTGGGGTTTTTTTTTAAATCTTAAAGACACAAAATTACTGACCGTGGGACCTTAAATCGGAAAAATTCCACACTGAAACAAATGGCAAGAGAGAAATTATCTTTTGATCCCAATCAAATTTTACCACGAGTTACACATATAATGTTTGTCAATTTAAAAGATAATTTTCCACATAATTAAAGTTGTCGGTGGTCATATACTGTAACAACAGAGTAATATTTAGTTTTTGTGAAAATGATTAGCAAACAACATCTCCCATCATCCCACATCACCAAACATGATCATGGCGGGAGATTACTAAAACCTCACCACCTGTTTCCTGATTGATGAAAGAAGGACCTAAAGAGGAGAATAACAACACAAATGTTATGTACTGTGAGAGCTGCAGCTGATCCATTGGACTGTTAGTTACTTCACCCTGGGAGCGCTTTGAACACGTAACGTCAGGTACGTGCCTCTGTGTTTGTAATTGTTTAATTTACATATTTTCATAACACCTAGCAAACTTCTTCAACTTTATTGGACCATATAAGATTTGACCATCAAATGCAAAAATAGAATAGAATAGAATAGAATAGAATAGAATAGGCCTTATTGTCATTGTACAGTTGTACAGCACAACAAAATTGTGGGTGCTCCACCAGGCTACTGTGCAATAAAGTAAGAGAGGAGAATTTGAATAAAACAGTTACAGAATACACGATTAGCCATATGACTGAAATAAAAATAAAAGCAATAATAAAAATAGCCCATAGGTATATACACAGGTATGTTAGTGGCTTCACGGGTGGAACTACTGTATGTATATGAGTGCAGAGTGCAGAACACATAACTGAGTAAAATAGACCAAGGATTATGCAAAATATGTACAGTTGTGATTTCATGGATGGGCCAATATACATGAAAGTGAGGAGTGCAAAGACAGGTGTGTTATTGTGATAATTAAAAGGTCCTCAGTTCTGTGCATGTGAGTGTTCAGAGGGAGGGGGGGTGGGGCCTCTGTCTGTTGGCAGTTCGGATGGCCCAGGAGGAAAGACTATTTGTCAGTCTGGAGGTGTGGGACCTGATCTATCTGAACCATTGTCCAGAGGGAAGCAGGTCAAACAGGTGGTAGGCGGGATGTGAGTGGTCTCCTGTGATGACCTTGATCTTTCTGAGACAGGAGGATCAGGAGATGTCTTTCAGGGAGGGCAGAGGGCCGCTGATGATTTTTTGGGTGGTGTTGATGACCCTCTGCACAGTCTTCCTGTTCTCTGCCGTGGAGCCGGCATACCACACATCCAGGCAGTAGGTGAGCACGCTCTCCACTGAGCAGCAATAGAAGGCCAGCAGCAGCTTCTAGTCCGGGTTGTTCTTCCTCAGGACACGGAGGAAGTACAGCCGCTGCTGGGCTTTCTTCACCAGGGCCTTGGTGTCGACAGTCCAGGAGAGGTCAGAGGAAATATGGGTGCCCAGGAACCTGAAGGCGGGGACGTTTTCCATGCGGTCACCATTTATGAGGAGGAGGGGTGGTCCTGTCTGTTCTTCCTGAAGTTCAGTATGAGTTCTTTGGTTTTTTTGGACATTCAGTTTCAGGTTGTTTGCTTGGCAGGATCCAAGGATCCAAGCCACCTTGCCCGGCTACTGATTCATACAGCAGCCTCTCGCACGTTGTGAGTACATGAACAAATGAATGTGTACTCAGGAGCAGAGATCAACACACCGGCTGATTCGTACAGCTGTCTCCCTCACATTCTCAGTGAACATACTGAAGAGCAGTGAAGGAGCAAGTCCCACCCGCTCAGTTCAGTCGCGTTTCTCAGTTCAGTGAGTGGCAGGCAATAAGAGCTCCAGTACAGCACTGAGTGATTCGGTCTACGGATCTTTAGAACAGATTTTTTAGTGAATTAACCAATGTGATTCAATACAGATTCAATACTTCTCTTCCGGCTTCTAGAGAGAGAGCAGACGCCTTTCCTTCCCTCTCCTCTCCTTTACTATTCCCTGCTTGCGATGTCTGTCTTTCGCTCTTCTTCTGGCTGAATCTTAATCCAAATGGAAATTATGGATCTGGAAAAGTGGCTTTTATGCGATTGTCACCACTTTAAAAGAAGAAAATCGGGTCAGGGGGAACCCAAGGAAGACTCATGGCATTGGAATTCATGTGTCTGTGTGATTCGACTGAAGATTGAACTGATCACAGGTTTTTTCTGTTTGGCCCCTGGAGTTCCTGTGTATCGAAATTATTTGGGTGAGCTAATCAAATGCGGACCCCGGCGTAGCTCCCTCAACAAATTCAACAATTCATCCAGCTGGGGGGAGCACTGACTGTCAGCGGCAAATAGGATTAACATGGAATTTACCACCTGGCATGCATTGAAGAGAGAACGGACTCTCTTGGACATGTTTACCTATGTTTCGGTAGGTGGATAACATCTGAGGATCGCTGAGTGCTCTCCAGAGAATGATCTAAAGCATGATTCAAGCCTGTATGAAATTATGAAGCACAGAATCGAAGAGAGGGAAATTCTATTCTCTGAGTGCACTGTGCAGATTTGACCTTGTTTTGGTGCCCTTGTTTACATTCCTCCTTGATGAAGATAAGGCTGGAGAAGGTGGCTTACCCAAACATTCGACAATCACCTCACCTGATTGCTGGGGTCTTTCTGCAACTGTGGGGGTCCCCCCTACAGTTGATAGTGCTATGAGATGACTGTTGTTGTGAAATGGCGCTATATAAATAAAGTTGAATTGAATTGAATTGAATTGAATCGAATTGAATTGAATTGAATTGTTATTGTTTCAGCAGACAGAGCTCCAAGGACAGCGTTATCATGTGTCTGGACTACAGAACACATGACTGAATAATATCTATCCGTTGCCAGAGGGTGCCCTCTGCTGTTCACTAGCAATGACACACCTACATTACACTGCATTCAACATTACATGAATGACTGATACACATAAACTGACACAAATATACATACACTGACTCTCTCAATTCTCCTGCTTTGTTAATGTGTGATCTATTGTCTGCTAATTGTGCATAGAGGGTTTTTTTCTGTGTAATCAAAATTTGGCTCATTTGAGCTTTATATGAGCTTATACGAGCGTTATTCTGATTAACTATGTTTTTTCGCTCTGCCTATTGTGTTCCCCTCCCCTCCCTTCCCCTCTTTACCCCCACTGTATGACAGGCGCCTTGCATGGCTGCCGCGTCATTGGATGTGCCTAATGTGCGCGCCCAATGTCAAGTCAAATTCCTCGTATGTTTACTTGTAAATATACTTGGCAATAAAGCTGATTCTGATTCTGATTCTGATTCTGATTCTGACTGTGCAATTCTTAGCATCACCTGGTTAACATGCTCACCTCACCAGGTGCTCTACCAGAGGGTGGTGGGAGTAGACACGTTCAGAATGTGAAAGTGTCATCTGTCAAAGTTTACTGTATTTTGTTAATATTTGTTAATAATATACAGCACACTTCTTCTTTAGGCTGCTCTCTTTAGGAGTCGCCACAGCAGATCATCTGCTTCCATCTCACCCTATACCTTGCATCTTCCTCTGTAACACCAAACTGTAACTTGTCTTTTAGACCCTATTCCTACCAGGTTATTTAAAGAAGTCTTCCCATTTATTGGTAGCTCTATTCTTCAAATAATCAATTCTTCATTAACATTAGGCCATGTACCACAGGCTTTTAAAACTGCTGTAATTAAACCCTCACTCAAAAAGCCAACACTGGATCCAGGAGTTTTAGCTAACTATAGACCAATCTGTAATCTGCCTTTCATTTCAAAAATCTTAGAAAGAGTTGTTGCTACGCAATTATTTGACCACTTGCAGGGAAATGGTTTATTTGAAGGGTTTCAATCTGGGTTTAAAATCCATCATAGTACTGAAACAGCTTTAGTGAAGGTCACTAATGACCTCTTCATTGCATCTCATAATGGACTTGTGTCTGTACTTGTCTGTCTAGACCTTAGTGCAGCTTTTGATACTGTCGATCAAAAATATTTTACTTGATAGATTAGGACACCATGTTGGCCTTAATGGAACTTCATTGCAGTGGTTTAGATCTTATTTATCTGATAGGTTCCAGTTTGTTTATGTCAATAATGAGTTTTCTTCCAACTCAAAGCTCAGTCACGGAGTTCCACAGGGATCTGTGCTAGGCCCTATTCTTTTTAGTTTATATATGCTTCCACTAGGCAACATTATTACAAAGCACTGTATACATTTTCGTTGTTATGCAGATGACACACAATTATACCTGTCAGTGAAGCCAGATGATGGTAATCAATTAGCCAAATTAGAGGCCTGTCTTAAGGAAATCAAAGCTTGGATGACTTGTAATTGCCTGCTGTTAAATTCAGATAAGACTGAATTCTAGACTGATTCTAGCTGGTCCAAAAAACCTTAGAGGCGACGGACAGACGAAAATTCAAAATCGCTAAATCATATCTCAAATTGTTGTCTGAGACGAGCTAATTGGAACCCCACATGTTTTGGTGTCAACGTATGTCGCATAAGGTGACAATGCGCCCTTGAAGTACGCTGTTGTGGAGAGCTGTCTGACCCAGCCAAGATCAGCGGCTAAGATGGCCACTGACTGTGTGACGTCATCTCGGTTTGGCACACAGTCGGCGGACATTGCTTTGTTTTACTTGAAGTTTTTACGTTTTAAAATCGGCGATTACGGATATTTCTCGGAATACTTGTGGATTACAAATAGATTATTTATTAACATTAGGATTTCAGGAATCAAATTAATTATGGTTTGTCGTTGTGTTGTGTACGGGTGCGACGTTATACCAGAGGAGCATGCTGTGAGTGTTTTTGAATGTCCCGTCCCTGTGAAAATCAGAACGGCATGGGTGAAATTCGTTCAGAAAACGCAAAAAAAAAAATGGACTTATGTCGGTAAAACACCAAAAATGTGCAGTAGAGATTTCGTTGACAGCGATTTCGAGAATAAGATGCAATTTGTGTCACGACTCGCCGCTCCTCAGCGGCTTCAGCTGCGCGCACACCTGCGCCTCGTCAGCACATCCCCATACATCCATTCAAACACACCTGCTTGTTGAATAAAGCTGTTAAATCTATCCTGAGCCTGCGTGCGTGTTTCCTGGGCCAGACATTATGTCAATTTGAAATGAAATTTGCAAAAAGATTTCTGATAAAGAAAACAGCTATTCCAACTATATATGCCTCGATTTCCAAGTGTGACTCTGAGAACGGGGTCAGTGCTAGTGGCGATCAACTGTCAGAACACGAGAAGTAAACAGGGTAATTTTTTTTATTTTTAATATTCACTGCAAATGTTTACTAAACATCTTAAATGAATTCCAAGCCATGGTTTGCATTGCCTTACCAACTTATCAAATATTAGCATATTAGGGTGTTCATACTCATCAAATATGAAATATTCAGTGCTGTATAGGGAGGTGGTTGTGCCTGTTTGATCAATTTATATTTCTATGTATGTAATCCAATTTGAGACCTCTTGGATAAAATTATGATCTACTTTTTTTGCAGATTTTATCAACTGTCACTCAATGTTGATGTTTCTGACCAAGCAGAGGAAGCTGATGAACAGGACTTTTATGTAAATCCAAATTTATACCATAAAATGGTAGAAAAATTATTGAAATGTATATGACATGCGACTTTGATGAATGCTGAACTATGAGAATTATAACATTGACATGAACATTAAGAAACTCAATATATGATTTTACAAAACTTTATTTAAATAACATTGTTCACAAATCTAATCTTGGTAGGCAAAATCCCTTGTAGTGATGAGATGGGAATGTTTCTCTGATGAGGCTCACCGCACAGGCAGGCAACATAACCCTCACTTCTTCTCCAAAAAAATCCCCAACACTATGAATCTGTATCGCCTGAAAAATATGGGGTTGGCATTGATTATTCCGTTTGCATTGATTATTGAATGTATTGAATGATTTCTTCATAATTCATCTGGGAAATTAAATCAAATGAATAAATATTGTTTATAAACTCACTCGTGTGGACGATGACGGCCGCTGGGCCGTCATCTGTCTCATCAGCTCCAGCTGCGCACAGACCAGCAGGTGCTAATCAGCGGCTGTTAAAAGTATTGACAAGATGATTAACAACATGTCATCAGGCAGCGAGTGACCAATGGGTAGTTTTAGTTTGAAAATTAAGTGTGTGACCATGCATGTCGCCAAAGAAAAATATTTCTAAGAATCTTTTACCAAGAAAAATGTTCCAGCCGATCGTAAAAGTGTTCTGTTCTCCGTCTGTGTTGCGTCTTCCTCCTCTCCCTCTGCCTCGAACAAATAAGGCTGACAGGCGGCCACACACCACCCAAAACGTCTTCATTGTCAATTTCATCATTTATATTGAGGTCGTCAAACTCTAGAAAATAATCGCTGTCCGAATCACTTTGCTCTCGTTCTGCAATTTTTTTTCATACCGAATTGACGTGAAGGCTGCACGCACCTATCGGGAGATGGCGGTACTGCAGCCTCACTGAGTGACAGATGGGCTATGACCAAATAATTTCATTTATGGAGGATGGTGACACATATTAAATCAGGGGAATGGGAAGAATGGAATATTTTCATACAATCAGTTGATTGGTTCAATAAAACAAAGGCACTGTCCGTCACCTTTAGAAATACCTTTCCAAATCAAACTCTTAGTTTGGATGTGGTTACCCTTTCTCTTAATAGTTCTGTGAGGAATCTTGGAGTTATTTTTGATCAAGATCTGTTTTTTTTAATTCACATATTAAACTTGTTTCTAAGACTGCCTTCTATCCTTTGCGTAATATTGCCAAGATTAGGAGCATCTTGTCTCAGATTGATGCTGAAAAACTGATCCACGCTTCTGTTAGCTCTAGATTCAATTATTGTAACTCTTTATTCTCAGGTTATCCTAAAACATTGTTAAAAAGTCTTCAGCTGATCCAAAATGCTGCAGCAAGAGTTTTAACAGGTACTAGAAAGAGAGATCATATCTCTCTGGTTCTGGCCTCCCTTCACTGGCTTTCCATGGAGTTTAGAATTAAGTTTAAACGCCTTCTTCTTACTTACAAAGCTCTAAATAATCATGCCCCTTTTTATTTAAAAGATCTGATCATCATCATCATCATCATCATCATAGCAGTCTGTTGTGGGCGACAATGACTGTTTCATTTAGGTCTGATCAGATTCCTCCACACAGCTCTGTCCTTAGCCTTCCGCTGCCAGGAACTCCTGTCTATGTCCAACTTCTTCAAGTTTCTTTTTACAGTGTCTTTAAATCTGAGCCTTGGTCTACCCTGATTACGTTTGCCCTTGCATAACTATGAGTAGAGTAACTGCCGAGGGAGATGCTAGTGGTCCATCCTCTCAACATGTCCGAGCCATCTCAGGTTCATCTGTATTAGCATGTCCTCCATTGATGGTAGACCAGCTCGTTTCAACACTTTTATGTTGGTTATCTTGTCTTTCCATGAGATGTTCATTATGACTCGAAGGTGTCTCATCACGTACGTGTGGAGTGTCTTCACCTGCACTCTGTAGGCAGTCCAAGTTTCAGCACCATACAATAGAGTAGCCAGTACTGTTGCTCTGTACGCTTTCCATTTCACACAGATAGACACATGTTGATTGTTCCACAGTCTCTCCCTCAAGTTTCTAAACACAGCACTCGCTCTTCCCATTCTGAGAGATAGTTCATCCTCCAGTCTAGCATTCTCTGAAACAGTACTCCCTAGGTACTTGAAAGTCTTGCACTTGACTAGTGGCTCTGTACCAATGCTGATCTCTTCTGGTAGTGATGTTGATAATTGGAACTTTGATGGTTGATAAAGGCACTCTGTCTTCTTGATGTTGATTTGGAGGCTGAATTGGCTGCTGCTCTTGCAAATTTCTCCACTAAAGACTGCATATCTTCTGCACTGTGTGCAACTAGAGCACTGTCGTTAGCAAAGAGCATTTCTCTTACTACCTTTATCGATGTTTTACTCCCGCTCGTGGCTCCAGTCCCTCCTCGAAACCTAGCTGGTAGCTTGTAGCTTGGTTTTAGCACGGACCTCCCCTTTGGTGCCAACAGCCTCACTACCCACCGCTTGGTGTCCCTTGTACATTTGGCAAAATCTCCAGCCAGCTGCCCGACAGCATTCACATAAGCCTCCATCTCTCCCAACATGTGGAGAATTCTTCGACCCTCCACGCCGAGACGACGGACCAGGAGTGCCCATCCTCAGTCTCCATCGAGTCTACCCAGGCCCAGTCCAGTGATGTATCCCCCAAGCATGGCCATCCAGTCCGGCCACAGGATCGCTGGCTCTCCTGGACACTCCAGAAATGACGGCAGAGGTGGAAGCAGCCCATACACCTCCGAGTCAGAGTCTGGAGTCTGTCTTACGCCATGCAGCGAACTCTCCTTTATTGAACACTCACAGAACTATATACAGGTGCCGCAACCTGACTGATGTCACTCTGCAGGGCGGTTACGGCAAGCTCGGAGGGCCACACACATACACACAACACAACCATCCAAAGCAATGGAAAATACACAAGAGAGGTGAAGAAGAGAGTGCAGGCAGGGTGGAGTGGGTGGAAATGAGCGTCGGGGTGATTTGTGACAGAAGGGTAGCAGCAAGAGTGAAAGGGAAGATTTACAAGACGGTTGTGAGATCTGCTATGATGTATGGTTTGGAGACGGTGGTGCTGACAAAAAGACAGGAGGTGGAGCTGGGGGTGGCAGAGTTGAAGATGCTAAGATTTTCATTGGGAGTGACTAGGAGCGACAGGATTAGAAATGAGTATATCAGAGAGACAGCTCAGGTTGAGCAGTTTGGAGACAAAGTAAGAGTCAAGTCTGAGATGGTTTGGACATGTGCAGAGGAGGGATAGTGGATATATTGGACAAAGGATGTTGAAGACGGAACTGCCAGGCAGGAGAAAAAGAGGAAGACCACAGCGAAGATGGAGAGGGTTGGTGTTACCGAGGAAGATGCAAGGGATAGAGTGAGATGGAGGCAGATGATCAGCTGTGGTGACCCCTAAAGGCAGCAGCCGAAAGAAGAAGATGAATGTGCTGATAATTAAAAATTATACAAAAGCTAAGTCAGATATTCAGATATAGCCTTGATTTTTCAGCACAAAACAATTTGTAATATATTTGTAATACTTTTATAATTTTGTGAATGAAGCTACAGTATATATAAAACTTGAATTTTTTCACTTTTGTGTAGTATGAATTCATAAATGCCACATAATATTCAGAACTACATATGTATATAAAAAACTTTATAAGCAGCATAATCTTTATTTTAAAGGCCAAATTGCCGTTGCGACCCTCAGCTACTTCTATTTCAGTCAGAGAGGAGCAAAATGGCTCTTTCGGTTGGCAAAGGTTACAGACCCCTGTGTTATGTCTGTATATGGAGCCAAGGACGAGGCCAGGTGTCGAGCTGAACACACGTTTATTAAAGAAGTACTATGCAGCACTGGCGCAGCCGTCAGGCAAAAGAGGTGGCAAAGAGACCGCCCCTCCTGCCCGCTGCCCTTTTATAGCCACGGGTGGTGGCGGAACCGGAAGGTGGAGCCGCCACCCGTACCACACAAATAAAGGTCAAACTCCCAACACAACACCCTGGTCTCGGTAAAAGCTTGATTTTGATATAGTTTTTGTAGATCTGGCATAATGTGAGTGAAAATTAATGCATGTTTTTAGTGTCTGATGATGATGACACAAAATAGGTGATGGAAAGGCAAAAAGCACTTTTTTTTTAAGAAAAAGGATGGTCGGGTGTACCAAAGCATAGTTAGGTAGCCTAGTCCTTGGTAGATTCATACATGTAGTTTAGTTTAGTTTAGTTTAGCTTAGCATCAATTTTATTTTTTCACTTTTTTTAGTCCCAAGTCTGAAGAATCAGTGTTTTGATCAAAAAAAAAAAAAAAATATGTGAATTACTTGCATTCTTTATGCTCCACTTTTTCTTATCAGATAATTTTATCTGGTAATAGTATGTTGCGCGTTAAAATAAACCTTGAAAAAAAATCTCAGCCTAATGATACCCCAACTGATTTTTAATTTTTTTTAAAAAATGGTTGTTTTGTTTTCATTGAGGTAGTCGGAACCTTGTATTAGAAACACTTGCTTCCACTCGGCTGTATTTTGCAGTAACGCATTTCCAAAATGGCGTCCACAGAGGGACCGGCATGTCAGATTTTCTCCTTTCAGGACCCAAAGTTCTCCCCCGACCCTTTATTCGAGCTCCCCTCACGTTACCTGACCCCTACACCGGTCCCGATAGTGATAGATAACGGCTCCTTCCAGACCCGGGCCGGCTGGGCTGCTCCGGGGGATGACCCGGATTCTCTGTGGCTGCTCTTCAGGTCGGTGGCGGCTCGCAGCAGAGGAGCCGCCCGCAGTGAGACCCAGATCGGGAACGACATCCCGAACCTGGAGCCTCTGCGGTGGCTGCTGAAGAGCCAGTTCGACCGAAACGTGGTGGTGAACTTTGAGATCCAGGAGCTCATCTTCGACTATGTGTTCACCCACCTGGGAATCAGTTCAGAGGTCGGTGGAAACCAAGAAAACATGTCGTGATCCGGGGGGTTTCAATTTATTTATTTTAAATATTTGCTTGATTAAGCTTCCCAAGGTCCAGTACCACCATGCACGTCCGGAAAGCGGCGCACTAGCGCGGCCACGAATGCAAAAATGCATGAACCACGAATGCAAAAATTACTGCTAATCTGGGAGAAAAAGCTTTAAAAAAAATAGAAGAAAAATGACAACTTTCAAAAAAAAAATAATAATAATAATTTGATGTTGAAAAATATAATATTCCAAGAAAAATAAACAATATGAATAACTTCGTAAATATGCAAGAAAAAGAATACTATTTTTTGTGGAAAAAAAATCAGTTACAAATAAGTGTTGAATTTACAAGGAAAATTGCAAATTAAAGAAAAAACTTGATTTATAAAGGGCAAGTTAAAAGCTTAACATTTATGAGGCAAATTGACTAATTCAGAAGAAAATGGACAATTTTTTGGGGGAAAAAGTTGCAAATATATGAGGAAAAGATAGTTAAGAATTATGTGCCATTTTTTTCTGATGAATTTGTTTTTCCTCATAAACTTGAGATTATTCCAAACTTAAATTAGACACATTTGCCTCATAAATTATTATTTTTTTAAAAGTCATTTATCAAAGGGAGCCACTTAATTTGCTTACTTGTTAGTTTGGCTATGTCTGTGTCCTGGAGGATTTGCCTAATGTGTAATAATAATGTTTTTGGAATTTTTCACATCTTCCTGTGAGGTGAGGGAACTTCATTGGCTGTAAGTGTGCATGTGTGTCCATCTCTGTTCTTTTCTAGATTTGGGCAGAAATGTTGATGTTATTTATTCAACGAGGTGCTTCAAGTTAGGGCTGGACAGATAGATACTTTATCAATCCATCCATCTTCTACCGCTTAATCCTTTTTGGGTCACGGGGGGCTGGAGCCTATCCCAGCGTCTTTGGGCGAGCGGCAGGGTCCACCCTGGACAGGTTGCCAGTCCATTGCAGGGCTACTTTATCAATCCCAATCTGGGAAATTTGTTACAGCAGTAGCCATAGAAACTAGTCCAAAGTTATTAAAATACTTAAAGGAAGGAACACAAAGTTTTTTTTTAAAAAAAAAAGTTAAAAAAAATCACAAAAATACAGGATAAAAACTGTCAACTTCAGTATACACATCAGCGCACACAATGTACACATGGGATTTTGGTGAAGAAAGGCTGAGATGAGGTGCAGATGGTAAGAGCAATAAGCTGAGACTGAGCTGAGTTATTGTATGTGGCAGGAGGGATTTCCCGTGTCTGTCCTTGCAGCAGCAGACCTGGATCAGTTTATTGGAGAGGGAGCTCTGCCGCTGGTTCAGGATATGGTGGCTGGGGTGTGAGGGGCTATCCACGATGAATGACAGTTTGTTCAGAGTCCTCCTCTCCGCCACAACTTCACAAATGTCCAGTTTGCAGCCAGTCACACAGCCCACTTCCTTGACCAGTTTGTTGATGCTGTTGCTGTCCCTGGCTCCCATGCTGCTGCCCCAGCACGCCACAGCACAGAACAGTTCACTGGAGATGACCGACTGAAAGAAAATGTCCAAGATCCTGCTGCACACATTGAAGGGTCTGAGCTTTTTCAGCAAGTAGAGCCTACTCATTCCCTTCTTGTAAAGAGTGTCAACGTGAGACTGATTGTTATAAATAGATATATGACTTATTTGGTTTGAACAGTGTCAAAAAAATGAATATTGTGAAAGTCGGTTTTCCCATTCACAAGAGTAAATATGGTCGCCTCCAGCTCTAACCCCCTTCCCCACCCTTAACAGTTAATTTTATAATTGTTAAGTTCCAACTTTATTAATCAGAAAAGTGTTGATTCATCTTTGTTTGATGAAGGCTTTATTATAAAAAAAATGTTTGGTTTTGTCAAAGCCAGACTTGCACTTTATTCCCAATAGGCAATCATGTTTGTTTGGGGCAAAAAAAATCTCTATTAGAAATAATGCCTTATTTAAAAAAAAAAAAAAGATGATTAAAATTGAAAATCAAATGTGGCATGAAAAAAATGGGGTTTTATTTTTAGGCCATATCACCCAGCCATAATTCAAGAGTACATTTTGTTTGTTTGTTTTTTGTACTTCTTTTTCTTCAAATAAGTCATCAATAATTCCTTAAATTTTAAAATTTGAACTCTGTTGTTGATACAACAAAAGAATAATTCAGCTGTGTGTGCTGCCTGGGAGCGTTCTGTGAAGAAAAATATGTTGAAATTGTGCCTTTAATAAAAGCCTCTGATGTGCATTTATTGTTCTTAAGTCCCTGCTGATAAACGACATGTGCCGTAAGATTATATCAGTGAATTTATAGAGGTGCTGCTCTGTTCTTTAGTTGTTGGAGTAGTAAATCCTTACTCATCATAATACCTACATGATGCAGCATCTCTTTTGCTCCAATTTTCAGGGCAGTGTTGATCACCCCATTGTGCTCACCGAGGCACCTTGCAACCCGCTGCACTGTCGTCAGATGATGTCAGAGTTGCTTTTTGAGTGCTACCGTGTCCCATATGTTTCCTATGGCATTGATAGCTTGTACAGTTTCTACCACAATAGCGCTCAAAGTAGCCTCCGGCCTCGTCACACTGGCATCATTCTGTCCTCAGGATATCACTGCTCTCACATCCTGCCAGTGATCAGTGGCAGGTGAGTGTTGGATTTTCCCTTTTAAAGTTTTAATTATTGCTTTTCTTACATGTTCTTTTTTCCTAATTGCTTTCTCACACACTCTGCACTGTTTGATTATAAGGTAAGTCTAGTATCATTATGGTTTTTGATTTCAGGTTGGATGCGGCAAACTGTAAGCGCATCAATGTTGGTGGAAGCCAGGCGGCGTTGTACCTGCAGCGCCTCCTGCAGCTGAAGTACCCAGGTCACCTCGCCGCCATTACACTGAGCCGCATGGAGGAACTGCTGCATGAACACAGTTACACCGCAGCGGATTATAATGAAGGTACAAATGGAGATATCTGGATTGATATTTACAACTCTAATATACAAGAATATTTGAATGTTAAAAGTACTCTTAATAACTTTTGTAAACTCGGGTTTTAGTGACAGATTGTGGTCGCAAAGTGAATTTCTGAAAAGGACTGGAGCCCAAAACTTTGTTGTTCTCAGAAATGAACTGAGTAGTGAGGTTGCAGTTCACTTAAGGCGCTTTTCCACTAGCCCCGCTCAGCCCCGATTTGAAAACCCGGCTCTACTCACTTCGGTTCGGTTCAGCCTCAGTTGCTTTTCAACTACTGCTGGCGCACCTGCTGGCACCACCTGCTGTGGGTGGGATTTGTTGAACAGCAGGCGGCGCCACACCCTCGTGACGTGAAACACACGCGACTGAATCCTCCACAACAAACATGGCTGATGACGAGGAGAGAAGGAAGGAGGAATGACTGTGACATGAAACTGGTTAAATCTATGATGCTGACTTGTTGTGCTCTGCACAATCTGTGTGAGAGTCATGGAGAGACGTTTGACGCTACATTGGATGATGCAGTAGATGAACCAGTGGTGGCAGCGGCACAGAGAGCAGAGGAGCAGGGTGGTGATATTGTAGCGAACTCAATATAAGCACCCTACTTGGCTTGACAAGTTGGTTGACCCTATTGGCGACACAGGTAGAGTGCGGGACTCCGGAGCGAGAGGCGTGAGTTCAAACCTCCCGGTGGGACGTCGCCATGTCAAGCTGCACGTTACAATATAACATGTGATGCAATACTTGTCTATTTTGTCCACATTTATGTGCATACATATTTCAAAAATGTTTTTTGTAAATAAAATGTTGTGCATGGTCCATCTACCTGTCCTCTTGTTCATAACGCTTATCTGTTAAGAAGGTGCGAAGCCATCAGCCTAATGATGAGTCCACACTTCTGTTGTGATAATTGCTCACGCTGAGCGCTCTGACAGCCCCGTACGCTGTGGGGGTCACACACGTGTTCCTCCCCACACTCTCAATTTTTTTTCCCATATATTTTTCTCTTTAGCGTACAGAAATGGCAATACGCCCGTATTTGCTAAAATTGCATTTTCCCCGTATTAAAATACGGCGAAACCGTATCACTTGACAGGTATGTAATTACATGCAGAAACACCGCACAGGCCATCTTCACAAAAATCCAGCTCGACAAGCCACTTTTGCTTAGGTGGAAATGCAAATTGAACTATAAATCATGTGCTGATACATGTCATATTTTCCCATGTAAAGGTCTCCCACTTTTACTTACAAATTGATTTTTAATTTTTGGGAAAAGGGAATATAAATTTTGCACTTGTTGGTAACAACAGTTGTGTGCAACAAAAACACAGTTGTGTATCCTTGTCCAATCTGTCTACTGTTATTAGTGCCAAATTTTTGCTAGATTCCTTCTTAATTTATTAAATTTTGACTGGTGATGAAACATTCAACTTACATGTACTTACCTTTGTCAGTGTCTACAAGTTCAAGCACACCTGTACAACTGCTTATAACCTAAAAAAATGTACCCGTTCAAGAGAAATGGATTCAGCATTGCAAATTTGTTTAAAATTTAAAAAAAAAAACCTACCAAGACATTACATTTCGTTGTGTTGTTAAAAATTAAATTACCATTAGAAGGCTATACACCTGACCTGATGAACAGCAGCATGTGGAGTGAACAGAGAATGGAATGTGTATGTAATTATTGGCTTTTCTCATACGGTGACATAACAGATAAACCAGACTTTTGATGCAAACAATACAATTTTATTCCAGAAGCAAAATTTACAAACAAAAAAACAGACTGGGCGATGACATCTCTGCGAGCTCTTCCCTTCGTAACGCAGCGTCCTGCTCCAGGGCTTCACGCGCATCTGCCCGCACATCTGCGGCCACCTGTCGCAAATGCTGCATGTACTCCTGATTCTTGCCGCTGGTCATGTTGCCGTTCCAAGAGCCGCATCTCTTCGTCATGCATGTTGACCATCGCTAATGTAAGGTCAGCGATGGGAGTTGTCTGTTTTTGTCTTGCCTAGATGGAAAGACAGAAAGGCATGGTCGTTAAAGCTGGATCACTACATATATTATGGAATTACACAGGTGAAAGTCTGTGGTGGAATGTCACTATTATATTATGCTTCATTGCTGTATATAAGCTGAACTGTCATGTTGCTGCCCCTCAGTAGAGCAGATTTTGCAACACACAGGATGCTGTCTTCGGCTGCAGCCCCCCTGCAAAACTAAAAAGGATTAAGATTAAGAATATGGATGGATGGATGGGTAATGTTTAAACTAGTTGCTTGTAGTGTGGCCGCAGAAATCTGAATGGGTTAATACAGTCAGCTGACGCGAAGCATTTCATTGAAGCATGTTGATTTCAACGGCAGTTCATGAGCTTTATTTGTTTTTATAAAACAGGAGTTACAACAGCACCAATCACCACACCTAAAAATGGTTGTGGAACACCGATAAGTGAAGCCCAAAGAATAACCTTTTTGTACATTTAAAAAGACATTTTCAATTAATTAATATGCAGCTACAGGAAATTGCATTAATCAATTTGGTACATAACTTGTTAGGCTCCAGCCCCCCCGCGACCTGTAAAGGATTAAGCGGTAGAAGATGGATGGATGGATGGATTTTCGACCCTGGTTTCCGCTGCTGGACCTGTTTCAACCAAAAAAAAAAATCGTGGTTATTGTGCCTTACCGGCACTTGAACGTGATCCAGATGGAGCTGGTGATGTGGAGCTGATCCAGCTGGCGCTCAGCCAGACGCAGACGCAGCGCCAGGAGAGTCCGCTGTGTCAGTCATCTCCACTGAGGTGGACCCCTGTGATATGAAATGCAATTCTAGAAAGAAAATGCACGCAATTTAAAACTTAACACCAAAGTGCAACATGTACACAACACTCTCAAGTTTTTAACCGGAATACAATAAGCGTAATTCAGCGTTTTGTTTGCGCTAATACTTAACACAAAGCAAGCGTGAATCTGCAGTTGGCTGCAAAACAATACGCAAGCCTCAGTAACAACCATTACCCACAATCTAACAACCTTCCTATTTCTTAAAAACAGTGAGCTTGGCACAGAAAGGATCAAGTGGCGAACAGATGCGCAATATCAAATAAACACTCACCATCCACGGTTTCCAAGGGCCGTGACCGTGACAGTGACCGTGTGGAGCCCAATGTCTCTCAGCGAACCACTTCCACTCCTTCTGATCCGCTGAACTTTGAGCAATGTGGTCCTTCACTGCTCGGTAATCGCTTTTCAGCTTTTTCAGCTTCTCCCGACACTGTTTGGCAGTACGGATGTGCCCTTGGGAAGCCATCTGCTCGGACACCTGCATTTCAAGTAGATCCGTCCAACTCGCGCTGGATGCGATCGTCGCCTAATATAGAAAGAAAATTGCGCACCTCCTAATATATAATATTAGGAGTATATTATATAAGTATATTATACAGTATATTAATATAATATACCGTATTAAAGGGGCGCACTGTGTTCACTGCTGAACAATTACAAATGGCGGTCGTGGAGTAAATTCAGCAGAAAAAGTCGCTTTCATGACGTTACAACCTGACCAATCAGCGGCGACCAGTCTCTTAAAGTCATATCACAGCCCTACTCAGCCCGGTTAGACCCTGCCCTGGATCAGGTACGAAAAAAATACCTGCTTAACCGGTGCTGGGACTAGTAGAAAAGCGCCTAAAGCGGGCTGAGTGGTGCGGTGTAGGGCCAAGTGAGGCTAGTGGAAAAGGGCCTTTAGTGTTCACAGGGTATCGCTGCAGTTCAAGTTTGAAAAAGTTGCATATAGTACCTTTGAAGCATCATTATGTAACTATTGATGTTCCTGGTAGGAACAGTGAAAATGTAACTACAGGCACATTTTATGGTCCTAATAGCGGATCACAGAGCTTTGTTATTTGGTGGCTAAAGTCAAGCCCTGCTTATGTCATGTTCATGTATTTTATTTATTTTTGTTTACTACCCCCTGCTGTTATATTTTGGTACTGCAGTGCCCCTAGTAGTGAGAAGTTGAGTCTCGGGACGTGTCGGAGGGGGGGGGGGGGGTGTTCAATCCCTGCCAGCTGAAGACCCCTTTGAGCGAAGACTGAAGGGGGATTATGGTATGGGGCGGTCTGTCCACCCATCCGTCTGTCCCACTTTTGTGAAATCGACTCCTACAGTTTTGTTCTGATTGTTTTGAAACTTGGTGCCAGGGTACCAATCATCAGCACATCATCAGTACACTGATGATGTGCATATTGCAATTTGACTCTGATTGGATGATTTTTGCAGGAATTATAGACCTTGAGGTCAAAGTCAGGTCAGTTTTTCCCTAAATCTTGTAAACACAATAGCTACTTAATGAAATGATGTAGGCTTCTCAAATCCAGACCATAGTTGCATCTAAGACAAATCTTGGACTGCTTACAACCTGATCTGAGTATGGGTTTGGGGTCCAAAGGTCAGTTAATATTCCATTTGTACTATTACTATAGAATGAGTAAAGCTAGGGTCATCAAACTTGGTGCACAGGTTCACCTTAGGATCACGACCTCTGACTGTGGGTTTGGGGCCAAAAGGTTAAAGGTCAAGGTTAGTATTTCCTATGCCAGGGGTGGGCAAACTTTTTGGCTCAGGGGCCACATTGACTTTTAAAATTTGACAGACGGGCCAGGCCAGCACCAGATGCATATCAAAGCATATCATATCATATCAGCATATCAAAGATAAACATAAAAATGGCATTACAGTGTTAATACTTAGATTCACTTTTAGTGGGAGCAGTGTTGTTGATCACCCTTTTTTGCCAGTGCGTCGAAGTCTGTTGTTAGTTTTGTTGTGGCAATTCTCAAAACAGATCTGAGGTGTTCATCACTCAACTGGAATCTGTGAGGTGCTTTGTTGGTGTTTATCACACTAAAAGTCTGTTCACAGACATATGTAGATCCAAACAACACTAGCATCCTCTGTGCCATCTTCTGGATGTTTGGAAATTTTGCTGGGCTTAATGAAACATAAAACTCATCCAGCTTAAGAGAGTGGAACTTCTCCTTCAAGATGGTGTCACATTGGAGATCAGTCAGTTCCAACTGCAACTGCTGTGGCACCATTTCAGGATCTTGTGTGAAGGGACGTGACACCAGCTGAAGTGACTTGTCAGTTTTTCCAGAATCAGAGAACCGACGGCAGAATTCTCCATGCAGGTCATCCAGTGATTTCCTGTATTTTTTCACATGTCGAGGGGCCTCTTTCAGTGTAGCCAGCGTGGGGAAATGAGTGAATGACTTGTTTGACATTTGCTTTGAGAATAAAGCTAGCTTGGTTTTGAAGGCTCTGACGTTTGTGTACATTTCATGCAGAAACTGGTCTTTCCCTTGTACAGTGGGGCAAAAAAGTATTTAGTCAGCCACCAATTGTGCAAGTTCTCCCACTTAAAAGATGAGAGAGGTCTCCAATTTTCATCATAGGTATACCTAAACTATGAGAGACAAAATGAGGAAAAAAAATCCAGAAAATCACATTGAAGGATTTTTAATGAATTAATTGGTAAATTCCTTGGTAAAATAAGTATTTGGTCACCCACAGACAAGCAAGATTTCTGGCTCTCACAGACCTGTAACAACTTCTTTAAGAGGCTCCTCTGTCCTCCACTCGTTACCTGTATTAATGGCACCTGTTTGAACTCGTTATCAGTATAAAAGACACCTGTCCACAACCTCAAACAGACTTCAAACTCCACTATGGCCAAGACCAAAGAGCTGTCAAAGGACATCAGAAACAAAATTGTAGACCTGCACCAGGCTGGGAAGACTGAATCTGCAATAGGTAAGCAGCTTGGTGTGAAGAAATCAACTGTGGGAGCAATTATTAGAAAATGGAAGACATACAAGACCACCGATAATCTCCCTCGATCTGGGGCTCCACGCAAGATCTCACCCCGTGGGGTCAAAATGATCACGAGAACGGTGAGCAAAAATCCCAGAACCACACGGGGGGACCTAGTGAATGACCTGCAGAGAGCTGGGACCAAAGTAACAAAGGCTACATCAGTAACACACTACACCGCCAGGGACTCAA
The DNA here is from genome assembly GCA_020510985.1 of Pholidichthys leucotaenia. Lineage (NCBI taxonomy): Eukaryota > Metazoa > Chordata > Actinopteri > Cichliformes > Pholidichthyidae > Pholidichthys > Pholidichthys leucotaenia. Next base: position 353,848,135 of record CM035843.1, read on the forward strand.
ATCCTGCAGTGCCAGATGTGTCCCCCTGCTTAAGCCAGTACATGTCCAGGCCTGTCTGAAGTTTGCTAGAGAGCATTTGGATGATCCAGAAGAGGATTGGGAGAATGTCATATGGTCAGATGAAACCAAAATAGAACTTTTTGGTAAAAACTCAACTTGTCGTGTTTGGAGGAGAAAGAACACCATACCTACTGTGAAGCATGGGGGTGGAAACATCATGCTTTGGGGCTGTTTTTCTGCAAAGGGACCAGGACGACTGATCTGTGTAAAGGAAAGAATGAATGGGGCCATGTATCGTGAGATTTTGAGTGAAAACCTCCTTCCATCAGCAAGGGCATTGAAGATGAAATGTGGCTGGATCTTTCAGCATGACAATGATCCCAAACACACCACCCGGGCAATGAAGGAGTGGCTTCGTAAGAAGCATTTCAAGGTCCTGGAGTGGCCTAGCCAGTCTCCAGATCTCAACCCCATAGAAAATCTTTGGAGGGAGTTGAAAGTCTGTGTTGCCCAGCAACAGCCCCAAAACATCACTGCTCTAGAGGAGATCTGCATGGAGGAATGGGCCAAAATACCAGCAACAGTGTGTGAAAACCTTGTGAAGACTTGCAGAAAACGTCTGACCTCTGTCATTGCCAGCGAAGGGTATATAACAAAGTATTGAGATGAACTTTTGTTATTGACCAAATACTTATTTTACCAAGGAATTTACCAAGTAATTCATTAAAAATCATTCAATGTGATTTTCTGGATTTTTTTTTTCTCATTTTGTCTCTCATCGTTGAGGTATACCTATGATGAAAATTGGAGACCTCTCTCATCTTTTAAGTGGGAGAACTTGCACAATTGGTGGCTGACTAAATACTTTTTTGCTGCACTGTAGCTTCACGTTCAGCTCATTCATGTGTGTCAGTATGTCCACAGCAAAAGCTAAATCACAAAGCCAATCGGTATCACTCAGCTCAGGAAAATCGTCAGCTTTCTCAAGTTGCTCCAAAAATGAGATAATCTCCTGTTTCAGCTCCCACACTCGTTGACATACTTTCCCCAAACTCAACCAGCGGACACTGGAATGGTAAAGCAAGTCCTGGTGATCGGCGTCAGTCTCTTCAAGAAACTTAATAAACTGACGATGCTGAAGTCCCCTCGCTCAAATAAAGTTAACAAGCTTTACTACTGGCTTCACTACGTGGTCAAGCTGCAATACGGATTTGCACAGTGCTTCCTGGTGGATTATGCAGTGTAAGAAAATTACCTCCTGTTCAGGGTTGTCCTCTTTCACCCTCTCCTGGATTCTTTTGTGCAACCCAATGTTTTTTCCTGTCAGATTTAGCGATCCATCTGTGGTAAAGTTGGCGAGTTGACTCCAAGGCAGCTTGTGCCTCATGATGACCCCCGACACGCTGTTATACAAGTCCTCTCCCCACGTTTTCCCTTTTAGGGATTCCATGGCCAAAAACTCTTCCGTTATCTCAAAATTGTCATTACCCTCTGATGAAAATTAAAAGCTGATTGGTGTCCATTCTTGTATTGACTGGTTGTTAGCGTAATTAGCATGCTTGGTGGAAAAGTGACGACTGACGCTGTATTCCTTTAAAACTGCTACGGTTTCTTGGCAAATAAGACGTACAGCCTTTGACCGGACTTCAGTGAAAAAGTATTTAGTTGTCCATTCCTTATTAAACACTTGGCACTCGCTGTTGACTTTTCTTTTCTTTGGCCCGCTCATTGCAAATGGGTTCTGCTGTCAGAGCAGTAGCAGAGTAATAACAAAGAGTAGCCTGGGCTCTGCAAAATCAAGTGTTTTGCTGTGCCTAATGCGCCACCTGGTGGAATTACCAGACATTACAGGACAAGGTCAAATGAATTGAGTCATAATTATGATATGATATGATTTGGGCAATAATGTACCAATCTTTGGCGGGCTGGATTAAAAAGACCAGCGGGCCGTAGTTTGCCCGCCCCTGCCCTATGCGCTCTTACAATAGAACGAGTAAAGCTCTTCGGATCACCAAACTTGCTACACAGGTTCATCTTAGGATCCTGACCTACAACTATGGGTTGTATGAAATTATTTTTGTTGAATATTCATGGGTGATAGGCTTATGATTATTTGGTTCTGCCTCAATAATTATGTAGAAAAAGTTGAAAACTTCTCTCCTTCAGTAACATATTGGGATCCTCAAAGAAAACGGAGGCGGGGAATATTGCACTCGCTTCAGAGTGCTCCTGTTTTCTGGGCTGATTGTAAAATGGCTGTGTTCTGTTAGACTGAGCATCATACTGTTTCCATCTTTCACTTTCAGGCCTTTTGCGTGGCAGTGCCAGTGAGTATTTTTAATGCACCTTTATGAGTTTGCACTCGTTTTTATTAAAACCTGTCCAAATACTGCACATTGGTTTGTTCCTTGGAGTAAAAATATAAGCAGAGTTCAGTGGACTGTGAAGCCTAATGTATGATACAGAGTCAACATTAAGTCTGAGCAGGACACCCTATGACTGGGTATTAGGACTGAACCTGTAGAACGTGTCAGTTGTAGTCTTTTCAGTGTTTCTACCAAGAACAGGAAAGCTACAGTGTTGTGACAAGTATTTCAGGTCCACTCAGGCTGTGTTAGAAGTGTATTTTACCTGATCATAGGTTGATGTACCATCAAAACCATTTTGGAAACATTTATTTTAAGGTGAGAATCTTACATAGTGTTGCTTTAAGAACATGTGCATCTTAGCATTGTCTGAGTCTACTTTTTTTTTCTTTTACAAAAGGAGAAAACCCATGTCTGTGTAGTTTTTTCCAAGTATGAAAATTGCATACAGGCATGAACTCTGAATAAAATGAGCTACCTGTTATGTTGTAACTCGTAGACAAGGATGACGCCAGGAGTGGAACTGAACACTTCTTTATTATAAAGCTGACCTCAGTGCACCTGCCGTGCATGCAGCTGCTGGCAGAGGTAAGGCGGAAGAGACCGTCCCTCTACCCGCAGCCCCTTATATGCCCACGGGGTTGGCGGAACCGGAAGGCGAAGCCACCACCCCGTGCCACACAAAAAAGAGCTCCAACAATATACATGAACAATAACTACATAATACTACCCTTAGCCAATGCCATGTTATATATGCAGATTCTACTCATCCCTCCTTGTTTATCCTGTTTTTCAACAGAGCTGGAAAGGTGGCGCAGTCCAGAGTTTTATGAGAGCGAGGTCCACCGTATGCAGCTTCCCTTCTCAGGAAAGGTGCCTGGTGCCTGTGTGAGCGTGGAGGAGAGGCAGGAGAGACGAGCTCAGCAGCTTCGGAGACTTCAGGAAATTAATGCACGCCGCCGGGAGGAGAAGCTGCAGCAAGACCAAGAGAGACTGGACAGACTTCTGGCAGTGCAGGCAAGGACCTTATTTGACTAGTATTTCAAGTTTGTCTCAATGTCCTTGTTTGTATGTAGGAATCAGGCAGTATGAGTATTTTAAAGGTGTTACTAGTGGAGTTTTAAAATTAATTTCATATTAACACAAATCTCAAAGATATCAATAAATATTGTATTTACAGCATGCTGTTTAATAGATATTAATTCCAAAGTTGTATATGGGCATGCTTACATAAACTAAAAACTCATTCTATTCTCTCTCTCTCTCTCACTCTCTCACTCTCTCTCTCTCTCTCTCTCTCTCTCTCTCTCTCTCTCTCTCTATATATATATATATATATATATATATATATATATATATATATATATATATACTGTATATATACAGTGGGGCAAAAAAGTATTTAGTTAGCCACCAATTGTGCAAGTTCTCCCACTTAAAAGATGAGAGGGGTCTCCAACTTTCATCACAGGTATACCTCAACTATGACAGACAAAATGAGAAAAAAAAAAATCCAGAAAATCACATTGAAGGATTTTTAATGAATTAATTAGTAAATTCCTCTGTAAAATGAGTATTTGGTCAATCCCAAAAGTTCATCTCAGTGCTTTGTTATATACCCTTTGTTGGCAATGACAGAGGTCAAACGTTTTCTGTAAGTCTTCACAAGGTTTTCACGCACTGTTGCTGGTATTTTGGCCCATTCCTCAATGCAGATCTCCTCTAGAGCAGTGATGTTTTGGGGCTGTTGCTGGGCAACACGGACTTTCAACTCCCTCCAAAGATTTTCTATGCGGTTGAGATCTGGAGACTGGCTAGGCCACTCCAGGACCTTGAAACGCTTCTTACGAAGCCACTCCTTCGTTGCCCGGCCGGTGTGTTTGGGATCATTGTCATGCTGAAAGACCCAGCCACGTTTCATCTTCAATGCCCTTGCTGATGGAAGAGGGTTTTCACTCAAAATCTCATGATACATGGCACCATTCATTCTTTCCTTTACACGGATCAGTCGTCCTGGTCCCTTTGCAGAAAAACAGTCCCAAAGTATGATGTTTCCACCCCCATGCTTCACAGTAGGTATGGTGTTCTTTCTCCTCCAAACACGACAAGATGAGTTTTCATCAAAAAGTTCTATTTTGGTTTCATCTGACCATATGACATTCTCCCATTCCTCTTCTGGATCATCCAAATGCTCTCTAGCAAACTTCAGACGGGCCTGGACATGTACTGGCTTAAACAGGGGGACACGTCTGGCACTGCAGGATTTGAGTCCCTGGCAGCGTAGTGTGTTACTGATGTAGCCTTTGTTACTTTGGTCCCAGCTCTCTGCAGGTCATTCACTAGGTCCCCCCGTGTGGTTCTGGGATTTTTGCTAACCGTTCTCGTGATCATTTTGACCCCACAGGGTGAGATCTTGTGTGGAGCCCCAGATCGAGGGAGATTATCAGTGGTCTTGTATGTCTTCCATTTTCTAATAATTGCTCCCACAGTTGATTTCTTCACACCAAGCTGCTTACCTATTGCAGATTCAGTCTTCCCAGCCTGGTGCAGGTCTACAATTTTGTTTCTGGTGTCCTTTGACAGCTCTTTGGTCTTGGCCATAGTGGAGTTTGGAGTCTGACTGTTTGAGGTTGTGGACAGGTGTCTTTTATACTGATAACGAGTTCAAACAGGTGCCATTAATACAGGTAACGAGTGGAGGACAGAGGAGCCTCTCAAAGAAGAAGTTACAGGTCTGTGAGAGCCAGAAATCTTGCTTGTTTGTAGGTGACCAAATACTTATTTTACCGAGGAATTTACCAATTAATTCATTAAAATACTTCAATGTGATTTTATAGATTTTTTTTTCTTATTTTGTCTCTCATAGTTGAGGTATACCTATGATGAAAATTGGAGACCCCTCTCATCTTTTAAGTGGGAGAACTTGCACAATTGGTGGCTGACTAAATACTTTTTTGCCCCACTGTACACTACCGTTCAAAAGTTTGGGGTCACCCAGACAATTATTTTGTGTTTTCCATGAAAAGTCACACTTATTTACCACCATGAGTTGTAAAATGAATAGAAAATATAGTCAAGACATTGACAAGGTTAGAAATAATGATTTGTATTTGAAATAATAATTTTTTCCTTCAAACTTTGCTTTCGTCAAAGAATCCTCCATTTGCAGCAATTACAGCATTGCAGACCTAACATGATTGCACAAGGGTTTTCTAATCATCCATTAGCCTTCTGACGCAATGAGCAAACACATTGTACCATTAGGACACTGGAGTAATAGTTGCTGGAAATGGGCCTCTATACACCTATGTAGATATTGCACCAAAAACCAGACATTTGCAGCTGGAATAGTCATTTACCACATTAGCAATGTATAGAGTGTATTTCTGATTAGTTTAAAGTTATCTTCATTGAAAAAAAGTGCTTTTCTTTCAAAAATAAGGAAATTTCTAAGTGACCCCAAACTTTTGAACGGTAGTGTGTATATATATATATATATATATATATATATATATATATATATATATATATATATATATATATATATATATATATATATACAGTATATATGTGTGTATATATATATATACTGTATATATATATATGTGTGTGTGTGTGTGTGTGTGTGTGTGTGTGTGTGTGTATATACTGTATATATATGTGTGTGTGTGTGTGTGTGTGTGTGTGTGTGTGTGTATATAAGATAAGATAAGATAAGCCTTTATTAGTCCCACAACGGGGAAATTCCAGGATTGCAACAGCACAGGGATAGCAACACTCAGAGCATCAAAAGAGAGAGGAAGGGGAAAAAAAACTCGGAATCGAGCCGCTGTTGCAAAAGGCAGCCGACTGGTGTGGCGCCGAGAGACTATTAACAGTGGTATACAAACGTTATAAAAATTACCTCGATAAATCAGTGTGTTAAGTATAATTTTAAAAAATGAACTTATGATATAATGCTGTTTACACTGAAATGAGCTGCCTTCATATTCTTCCTCCTCATTTTGTACAAGTGTAAAAAATAATTTTCATATGATAAGTTGATATATTAATTATCCTTAGAGGCCTAGTGAATTTACACTGAAACGATAATTAAACTGGACGTCTGTCGTAAGCTAGTCATGCTACAGCAGAGCGACGCCGCTCAGTTCAAACCAGACCACGCTTCCTCAATGTCAGCCATCTTTAACAGTTGTCAACGTGTCGTCAGTGAGGTTACACAGCTTCTCTTCAAATGCACAATTGCAAAAACCCCACTTTATAATCTATATTATTCCCATAAAAAATAAGATTTAATTTATAGCAATAATGTAAAATGAATCTCATCTCCCATCTGTTGACGCCGTTAACATCTGTATGTACACAAAAAAAATAGAGTAAACGTAAAATATATATAAAAAAGTAAAATATATATATATATATGTGTGTGTGTGTGTATATATATATATATGTGTGTGTGTGTGTGTGTGTGTGAGTGCGCGCACACTTATTAATACTTTCTGGATGCACTGTATACAGTGGTGTGAAAAAGTGTTTGCCCCCTTCCTGATTTGTCATTTTTTTGTATTTTTGTCACACTTAAATGTTTCAGATCATCAAACAAATTTAAATGTTAGACAAAGATAACACAAGTAAACACAAAATGCAGTTTTTAAATGAAGCTGTTTATTATTAAGGGTAAAAATAATCCAAACCTGCATGGCCCTGTGTGAAAAAGTGATTACCCCTTACCCCCGTTAAAACATAAATTAACTGTGGTTTATCACATCTTTGGAAAGCTGAGTTCAACTTCTCTAGCCACACCCAGGCGTGATTACTGTCACACCTGTTCTAAATCAAGAAATCACTTAAATAGGACCTGCCTGACAAAGTGAAGTAGATCAAAAGATCCTCAAAAGCTAGACATCATGCTGTGATCCAAAGAAATTCAGGAACAAATGGGAAACAAAGTAATTGAGATCTATCAGTCTGGAAAAGGTTATAAAGCCATTTCTAAAGCTTTGGGACTCCAGTGAACCACAGTGGGAGCCATTATCCACAAATGGCGAAAACATAGAACCGTGGTGAACCTTCCCAGAAGTGGCCGGCTGAGCCAATTTTTTTTTTTTTGACTTATTTTGTACCCGTAGGTAGATTTGTTCTGCAGTCCGGTGACAAGCCACCAGCTGCCGGTCGCTGCGTGCGCAAGCGCCCCATATCCCTAACCTGCATGTTTTTGGCATGTGGGAGGAAACCGGAGAAATCCCGGAGTAAACCCACGCAACATGGGGAGAACATGCAAACTCCACACAGATCACTGTTGGCCGGGGGCAGAGATCGAACCCACGATCTCATGATCCCCGCGATCCCCCGGCCGAGGGTAAACTGTGCTGCCGCAGTGCTAACCACTGTGCCACTGTGCTTCGGACTTTGGATGAAATTTCAGAATGCACCTGAAATGCACTGTAACCTTTACAGGGGAACTTAATTTGACCTTCTCTAACCTTTTGAATTCACAAGTCCAACTGTTCAGTGTTTCAGTACTTTTTGCATCACTTGCTGTTCCCTAACAAGGTGCTTAATGGCAAAATTCACAACAGATGTTTGATCCATGAGTCGACCAATAAATTTTCTGGTTCAATTGGTATTTAAACAGTCCTCTTCATCATGCTGTTCACATTTTCATGTCATGAGACCAAGACAACACTTAACAGTTGATTAACAGTACCTCGCCATTGCGAGGCTTCAAACAGGATGTTCTCAGAGGGAAGTGGCCACTGAGCTTAGAGTGTCAGAGAGTGTCATCAGCAGGTTGCAACAGAGATACAGAGAAACTGGAAGAGTCACAGAAAGGCATAGAAGTGGACGTCCTTTGGCCACATCCCATGCTGATGACCGCTTCATTGTGAACTAGGGATGCAAATTATCGATTACGTAATTAATTAATTGATAATTGATTGACCTTATTGATCGATTAACAATTAATTGATAAGCGGCGCTATTCCTGAGAATCTGAATTTCCCTCAGTACAATACGGTCTCTCTTTAACATATAAAAAGTTGCTGTTTTTTCATATACTGAATAAAACATGATTATATTCCTCAATGATTTATTGTACCATTTGCAATTTTTTTACTACAGACAATGGCATTTTTTGCAGTTTAACAAATTTTGCATTGTATAGTGTGTAATATGTTCTGGTACATCTTAGCAAATTACAAATGTCAGGAATTTTTTATTTATTTTAAAAACTACTATCAGTATCATAAAATATATCTTTTTTCGTTATATTAAAAAAAAACTTTCACATTCTAATTTACTGAGATGCACTGGTAGACTGTTTTAACAGGAAAATAAATTGTGAGCTGCTTCATCTGTTGCATGTTAAACATTATCACCATACCTCGCAATCCAGGCAAACCCAGAACGATCTGGGCTCCCTCTGCTGTCTGTTATCAGTGGGAGCTTGAGTCCGATCTGCTGGCGGCAGGGATAGGGTTTTTTGCACTCGTGTGGTCTTTTTCTTTGCTGCAGTCCATTTGTCCACCCTGTTGATTTGAAGTAGGTGGGTGGACATTGGAATGTGGCATTGGAACTTGTAGAGATTTTCTGACATAACCCGGAAGGGTGAATTTTTTTCGCCCTGCACAGCACATGTGCTCTGGGGCCTTGGCGTCGTCTTCTGCTTTTTCAGTTAAAATGTGGTAGTGGGTGATCACGTGCGCCCCCGCCTGGACAGCGACACCACTACATTTCATAGAGTAAGCTTCCATTGAAAAGGACTGCTGAGTTATCAATTAATTGACTGTAGAGAGAGAAATAATCAGGCGAGGCGGTCCGGAGCAGAGCAGACTTTATTAATCTCTCTCTAACATTAACAAGAATCAGAAGCCTGAAAAACCAGGTCGCGGGCACCTCTCTTTTTATATCCTACAACTCGCCCTGCGGCCTGTGGTGTTTGAATTAACATGAATACATTTACCATGACAATCCCCTTTGTCACTGTTTACATTAACACACATACATCCCCCATGACAATTCCCTTTGTTACCCAGCCTGTCAGCGCATTATTATGCAGACCGGAGGAGAATGCATATTCTCATGCGAAAACCATAGACTGCCTTGCATATCCGTTTCTCCTCGCTTATGCATCTCCTCCTGCCGTGCTATGCAGTGTGAGTAGAGAACATACTGACTGGGTCCTCCACACCTTAACCCTCATGTCCTTTGGGCTTCAGCCTACGTCCATAGCGGCTGTAACGGGGGGGGGGGGGGGGGGCTGCGGCTCCGAGGTGCTTCTGTGCCGGTGGGACGCTCTTGGAGGCACGTCCGTCTGTGGGGGGACATTGGGGGGGTATCTTCAGCATGCCATTGTGACTGATCTGACGAGTCATTTACCTGGGGAGTTCTCAGTGGGGGTCGTCCACGCCAAGGAGCTCGGGCCAGCAGCACCTGCTCGTCTGCTAAAACAAAGGCGGGCTTAAGGCCTGTCTATACAGATTGTTTCTCTGCATCCCCCCAAGTCTAACACAAAATGTTTCTCCCCAGGTTCCAGCACTCTGAACGGGCCGTCGTAAGGTGGGCGCAATGGGGTCCGGTGGGCATTGTGCCTGACAAACACGAACGACGCGTCCTTCAAGGTCTCTGGCACAAAAGCACGGGGAAAACAGTGGTGGGCCAGGCCAAGTACCGTCCCTGCCTCTGCGCTGGATCGGTGTTTGGTGCAGGGTTCATCCATCCATCCATCCATCTTCTACCACTTTTCCGGAGGTCCGGGTCGCGGAGGCAGCAGTTCAAGCAGAGAAGCCCAGACTTCCCTCTCCCCAGCCACCTGCTCCAGCTCTTCAGAGGGGATACCAAGGCGTTCCCAGACCAGCTGGGAGACATAGTCTCTCCACCGAGTCCTGGGTCTGCCCCGGGGTCTCCTCCCAGTGGGACGTACCTGAAACACCTCAAGTGGGAGGCGTCCAGGAGGCATCCTAATCAGATGCCCATACCACCTCAACTGACTCCTTTCAATGTGGAGGAGCAGCGGTTCTACTCTGAGCCTCTCCCGGATGACTGAGCTCCTCACCCTATCTCTGAGGGTGAGTCCAGCAATCCTACGGAGAAAGCTCATTTCAGCCGCTTGTATCCGCGATCTCGTTCTTTCGGTCATTACCCAAAGCTCGTGACCATAGGTGAGAGGAGGAACGTAGATTGACTGGTAAATCGACAGCTTTGCCTTAGAACTAAGCTCCCTCTTCACCACAACAGACCGGTACAACGTCCGCATCACAGCAGATGCTGCTCCAATCCGTCTGTCGATCTCTCGCTCCATTTTCCCCTCACTCGTGAACAAGACCCCAAGATTCTTAAACTCCTCCACTTGGGGCAGGAGCCTGTCCCCAACCCGGAGAGGACAATCCACCTTTTTCCGGCTGAGGACCATGGACTCGGATGAAGCGGCAAACCGTCCCAGCAAGAGCTGTAGGTCATTGCTGGATGAAGCCAACAGGACAACATCATCTGCAAACAACAGAGATGAGATCCTGTGGTCACCAAGCATGACACCCTCCATTCCCTGGCTGCGCCTAGAAAATGGTGCAGGGTTGTCTGGCAAAAATTCTCCGGGGAGCCGCATCAGCTGGGAAAAACCAGCTCTGCTGGGGAGGCCGCCAAATCCTCCTTTGGAGCCGAACGCACCCCTAATAGAACCCACGGCAGCCGGTCCACCCAATTTGCATCCGTAAGCAAAGCCCTGAGCGCTGCTTTAAATGACCTACGGAAACACTCGCATAACCCATTGGCCTGGGGGTTGTACACGGTCGTGCAATGAATTGTGATGCCCAGGCTCCGGGCCATCGTGGACCAGAGGTCCGAAACGAACTGCAGGCCCCGGTCAGACGTGATATCCGAAGAGGCGCCGAAACGTGCCATCCATGTCGTCAAAAAGGCTCGTGCAACTTCTGCAGACGCGGTGGAAGCTAGCAGGACTGCCTCGGGCCAATGCGCGGTGTGGTCCACCACTGTCAGGAGGTGCGTGAACCCCTGCGATGGCAGGAGGGGGCCCATGAGGTCCACATGAACGTGGTCAAACCTCTTAGCCAGGATATGGAACGGCTCCAAGGGGGCCTTTGTGTGCCTGTGCACCTTGGCTCGTTGTCACGCTACGCAGGCTGCAGCTCACTCTTTCACCTGTTTGCACAGGCTTGGCCAGATGAACTTTGCTCCCACCATTCTGACTGATGCGCACACTCCTGGGTGCGCCAGGGAGTGAACCGACTCAAAAATGCGGCGGTGCCAAGCACGTGGGACCACCAGGCACGGGTGGCTTGTGGAGACGTCACAGGTTGGGGGGGTCCTCATCTTGCAGTACTCTGCTCTCCAGCCTTAACCCTGTTGGTCCAGACTGGAGTGCGCAAACGTCCACATTGCCAATCTGCTCAGCGGTCATGGCCGTGTAATCTATCCCTACGTAGACTGGGGCCACTAATGCGCACGAGAGGCAGTCTGCCACCACGTTGAGTTTACCGGCCACATGCTGAATGTTGGTCGTAAACTCCGAGATCGCAGCCAGCTGTCTCTGCTGCCAGGCCGACCATGGTTCCGAAACCTTGGCCATGGCGTATGTTAGTGGCTTGTAGTCCACGAACGCAGTGAAGGTGTGCCCTTCCAGCCAGAACTGGAAGTGGCATATAGCCAGGTGGAGAGCCAGTAACTCCCTGTGAAACACGCTGTATCTACGCTCATTGTCACGCAAAGACCTGCTAAAAAAGGCGAGCGACTGCCAAGAACCGGCGACGCATTGCTCCACGACGGCCCCTATGCGTCGGTAGTGAGCTGCCGGGTCCGGGTGCACCACTAGTGCGGCGTTCACTAGAGCTGTTTTAACCTCGGAAAACGCCTGCTCTCGCTCAGGAGTCCAGTCGACTCTGTCCGCCGGTTTCCGTTTCTTAAGCGGCTGCATGAGCTTGGCTGTGCGGGAGAGGAAACGGTTGTAGAAATTAACCATCCCCAAAAACTCCTGCAGCACCCTGACCGTCTGAGGCTGGGGAAAATCTGCCACTGCGCGCATTTTGTCCGGTAAGGGTATCGCGCCCTCCGGTGAGATGCGGTAGGTAGCCCAAAAAATCAATTCCCGTCACCCCGAACAGGCACTTCGCCGGGTTGATTATTAACCCATGCTCCTCCAACCTCTGGAAAACTGTCCTGAGGTGGGTTACGTGTTCGTCCTCAGACGCACTGGCCACCAGGATGTCGTCCAAGTAGACGAACACAAACGGCAGATCGCACAACACCGCATCCATCATGCGTTGGAATGTCTGCGCCGCACGTTTTAACCCGAAAGGCATGCGTAAGAACTCAAAAAGACCAAATGGGGTTATTACTCTCGTTTTGGGTTTGTCCTCCACGCGCACTGGGACCTGGTGGTAACTGCAGACCAGGTCTATCTTGGAAAAAATGCATGCCCCAGGGAGGTGAATGGAAAAATCCTGAATATAGGGGATTTGGTAGCGATCGTGCGCTGTGGCGTTGTTTAATCTGCAGAAATCTCCGCATGGTCGCCACGATCCCTTGGCTTTAGGAACCATATGTTGCGGGGATGCCCATGGGCTGTTTGAGTGCCTGGTGATGCCCAACCTTTCCAAGTTGGCAAACCCCTCGCGCGCACTGGCCAGTTTAGCTTTGTCCAGGCGTCAAGGTTGTGCGAAAACAGGCCGTCCCGTGGTGATAATGAAGTGCTCCACCCCGTGTTTAGTGACAGCCGCCGAAAACGTCGGAACCGTGAGTGCTGGGAAATGGGTGAGTAGTGTGTGGAACTTACCCCCTGGAGCTGTGACGTTGGCTAGTGTTGTGGACCCGGCTCCTCTAGCTGTACAGGGCAGAGAATCAAAAGACATTGCGTTAACCAGGCATCTGTTAGCCACATCGACTAATAGTCCGTGTGCACACAAAAAATCAGCGCCCAAAATGGGGAAGCTGCATGCCGCTATGACGAATGTCCATTGGTATGTACGGCCGTGCAAGGATATAGTCAGTGTTCCGCCAAAAGTCTTAATGTCTGAGCCATTTGCGGCCGCCAGCTCAGGGCTGCTACTTCCCACCAGGGAAGTAGCAGCTGTCCGTGCTGTCCTACACGTGACCATGCTGTCCTACACGGTCTGTGTAGGACAGCAGGATGAAGCTCTTTTGGGAGCCGGAGTCCACGAGGAACCATCTCCCCGAGCGTGAGTCTGTCACATAGAGCAGCTTGTTTGTGTCACCGGCGGTCACAGCTGCTACCGACTGCTGGCCCTGGTGTTTCCCGAGCGCTTGAATTGGCAAGGTGGCATGCATCGGCGTGTGTCTTCTCCAAAACGACAGTGGTAGAAGCAGAGCCTGTCTCTCCGGTACTTCTTGGCCTCCGTTGCAGCCACCGTCGTTGGCTCCTCGTCTCCGCTGGCCGTCTCGCTGGGTTCCGACGTTGCTGCGTTCACAGCAAAGACTCTGGTGGTGAGGATAATCCGATCTGCCTCTTGTGCTAGCGCCCGGTAGTTGCGCGTGGCCAGCAGCGGCGAATTGGCAAGGACTGCTCTGGCCATTGTCGGGAAGTTCCGGAGGAAAAGGTGGGCAAAGAGGAAATGCCCGTCATCTGTGCCCATCAACACCAACATCTTCTCCATTAATTCGACTGCCGACCCGTCTCCCAACTCGGAGCGCGTCAGGAGCCTTTACGCTCTCTCGCAGTCTGAGAGCGTGTAGCGCCGGGTCAACGCGGTTTTGAGAGCGTCGTATTTGTCATGGGCTCGGGGCTATTGGAGCAGGCTCACCACCTGCTGTGTTGTGCGCGCGTCCAGTGCCACAACCACGTAGTAGTATTTGGTGTCATCCGCCGTCACTCCCCGGAGCGCGAACTGGGCCTCGGTGTGGAAGAACCAAGACTTCGGGTCATGTAGCCAAAAGTCTGGGAGTTTGGCCGAAACGACACACGCGGTGCTGGCACCTCCAGTCCGGGTCGTCTCTGGGGTGTTTGCCTCGAGTTCCATTGTGCGTCAAGGGTCACCAGTGTAGAGAGAGAAATAATCAAGCGAGACGGTCCGGAGCAGAGCAGACTTTATTAATCTCTCTCTAACATTAACAAGAATCAGAAGCCTAAAAAAAACAGGTCGTGGGTGTCATGTTCGAGGTCATTACCCCGAGCATGACTTGTGGCTGTTGGGTTTAATTATTGTTTATTAATTCCAGCTGATGGATTGAACCTTGCTCTCCATCAGTCCCACAGCCACGCCCCTCCTCTTGCCAGGCATTCACCAGTTTTCTGGTTCACCACATACACACTCACGCACGCACGCACACATACACACACACTCACATTCACACTCGCGCACACACACACACACATTGTTCAATCAGTCATGCACCGGTTGGCCACACAGCTGTGTCCATTTTCCCTCATTCTGGGTTTTGTTTTTATAGGGTAGAATGTGACCAGCTGTTGTGGCCACTTAGCAATGTCAACCTTGGACATCCAGACTCGCTTCTGTTGGTTTTCCCTCGGCCTGAATCGTGTTGTTCCCTCAGAGGCTTTCCGCTCCGACACCGTAGTAAGTCTTTCCTTGTGCCTTTTTCTCCGCTCCTGCTTAACTGGAGTGCGTTAGGCATTACTGTTGAACCAACTAAGTTTGTAGCTGGCTGTCTTCCCCTTGCCAGTGTGACTGTATTTGGACATTCTACACATCCACCCATTGTAAATAAACACATTACTTACTCTGCGTTTTGGGCTCGCTGCCATTTCATATGTTCACTGCGCAGTTTGCGCAGTGAACATGACAGCGGGCACCTCTCTTTTTATATCATACAGCTCGCCCTACATTTACCATGACAATCCCCTTTGTCACTGTTTGCATTAACACACATACATCCCCCTTGACAATTCCCTTTGTTACCAGCCTGTCAGCGCATTATTATGCAGACCGGAGGAGAATGCATATTCTCATGCAAAAACCATAGACTGCCTTGCATATCCGTTTCTCCTCTCTTATGCATCTCCTCCTGCCGTGCTATTCAGTCTGAGTAGAGAACATACTGACTGTGTCCCCCACATGACAACTAATTTAATTGAGTCAACTAAATTCTTATCGACGATTAATCGAAAGTCAATTAATCATTAACATCCCCATTGTGAACAATGCCCTGCGGAACCAGATGGTGAAGCCACTCAACTCCAGGCACATTTAAGGGAGTTGACAAGTTCCCAAGTGTCATGTGAGACCCTTCAAAACTGTTTACAGCAGCATGGTCTGCGTGTTAGACGACCTGCAAAGGTACCTGACCACACCACCAGGCACAGGCATCATCGTCTTGCGTGGGCCAGGGAGCATTTATGCTGGACAAGGGACCAGTGGACCTCAGTGCTGTTCTCTGATGAAAGCTGATTCAGGTTGAGCAGAAATGATGGCCGCCAACGATGTTGGAGACATCAAGGAGAGCGCTATGCATCAGCTACTGTTGTCACCAGACGAGCCTTTGATGGTGGTGGTGTTACAGTCTGGGCAGGTGTGTCTAGTCAGGTGTGTCTAGCCAGGAGCGGCACTGGGGTTAAGCTCCCAGTGCTCATAAAATGCTCCTTACGGCGTGCGTCTCGAAAAGCCTCTGACAACTAAGTCCAACTCCTAGCCTGCCCGTGTGGTTTAGTCTCTAAGCCCGGCGGAACTGCTTTTACTAATAGGAGAAGGGGCGAGGGCGGATCTCTGGTGCCTTAAAACCAGATGCTTCGGGTAGATGGTGGCTCGTCAACCTGGGAAGGTAGCCCATCTAGGGGAAGGTAAACCCTGATTTCAAACTTCCGCTGCCTTGCGGCACACCCGGTCACGGGAAAGGCTTCGGGAGTCAACTCTGAGGAAAAATCCGGAGTTGGAGTCCCTAAGGCAGTTCTCTGTTGTGCTCAACATCATTCTGGCAGCTCCTGCGACAGCGCTGGTGCCAAACTATAGCAGCCCTGCTGTTCCTTTGGATTCATCAGTGACGTGGAGAGGGGGGACATGCTGCATGGGTAACATCTTGTCCTCCATATCTTCCTGCCCAGGCTTGAATCCTACCAACGCCCAACGCTGGAAGGTATAACACCGGTCGGTGCGCATCGGCCTGTTCAGCCACAGGCGGTGCTGTTCCAGCAGAGTAGACATTTAGGATTCTCTTCCATGGTCATCATAGACCGACGGAGGCCGACGACGAGGTGTGTCTAGTCAATACAGAACTGCCCTACACCTTGTGAATGGTACAGTAACAAGTTGGATAACAAGTTGAATAACATCATTAATCCAGTCATTGGGCCCCTGCATGAACAACACAAGCCTAATTTCATCTTCATGTATGACAATGCTCCAGCTCATTGAGGTCACATCATTAAGGAATGGCTGCTGGAGGCTGGGGTACCTCAAATGGAGTGGCCTGCACTTTCTCCAGACTTGAATCCCATAGAAAACCTATGGTATCAGCTGAGTCGCTATTTAGAGGCTCGTAACCCTGCACCCCACAACCTCAATGACCCGAGGGCCGCCCTTCAAAAAAAGTGGAATGCCTTGCCTCAGCAGACAATCAGTCAACTTGTGAACAGCATGAGATGTCATTGTCAAGCTGTAATTGATGCTCAAAGGTACATGACAAGTTACTGAGACACTGACATTTTTTGTTGTGGTACACCCACTGTGGTTTTTGTTTCAGTAAATTGAGATGAGGAAATCACTATTGCATGCTTCTAATTAAATGCCCTACTTTCATGATATATCTCTGTAGCATGAACTTTTTACATTTTCCATAAATTTTACCCAAAAGCCAAATATCTCTAACTTAATCTGTGTGTGCGCGCGCACACGCGTGGGTTTGCATGTGTGTGTATTTGTGTGCGTACGTGTGTGTGTGTGTGTGTGTGTGTGTGTGTGTGTGTTAGTGGTGTTGGCGTTATCACGTTAACCGCCCTTTAACACACCTGTTAACGGTGACAGATTTTATGATTGCAGTTAATATATTGACCCAGATAACAACTACTTTAATCGTATTAACAATAAGTGTACTTATTATGATGAACAACAATTAAATGGAATTATGAACTCGGATCAGATATTGACAATAATACACATTATAGTAGGAGTCTCTATGCCAACTTTGGTAGTATTAAGGAGTTTAAATCAATTTAACACCCCATTTGACCCAGATAACAACTACTTTAATCATATTAACAATAAGTGTACTTATTATGATGAACAACAATTAAATGGAATTATGAACTCAGATCAGATATTGACAATAATACACATTATAGTAGGAGTCTCTATGCCAACTTTGGTAGTATTAAGGAGTTTTTAAATCAATTTAACACCCCATTTAGGATTATAGCAATAACTGAAACATGGATTAATTAAGAAAAAGATGTAAATTTTGAATTACATGGATATGAGATATATACACAAAATAGGAAATGTAAAAATGGTGGAGGGGTAGCACTGTATGTTGATCCATCCATCCAGCTTCTTCCGCTTAATCCTTTTCGGGTCACGGGGGGGCTGGAGCCTATCCCAGCATCTTTAGGCGAGAGGCAGGGTACACCCTGGACAGATCGCCAGTCCATCGCAGGGCCAACACAGAGAGACAGACAACCATTCACTCTCACAGTCATACCTAAGGACAACATAGAATCCCCAGTTTGATGCCAATTAACCTAACTTGCATGTATGTGTCCTCCCACTGTATGTTGATAGAAATTTAAAAGGTAAAGTGGACAGCATGACATCAACAGTGAATGAAATTATAGAATATTTAACAATTGAAATTACGATAGAAAATAGAAAAAACACAATAGTAAGTTGTATATATAGAGCACCGGGATCTGATATGGAAAAAATTAGAAATGGTATGGAAAAGATGTATACAAAAATAATACAAAAAATATCTTTATATATGGTGACTTTAATATAGATTTAATGAAAAAAAAAACAACATAAACCAGCTGAAGATTTCTCAGATACAATGTATAACTTAACCTTATTTCCAAAGATTACAAAACCTACGAGAATAACGACACACTGTGCTACCTTGATAGACAGCATTTTTACCAATATTATTGAATATAATATGGTGAGTGGTGTACTAATAAAGGACATTAGTGATCACTTGCCTGTATTTGTTTCTTTAGATGTTAATTATGGGGTTAATGAGAGTAAGAATAATAATAAACCATGTAAAAATGTTATTTATAAAAGAATACGAACAGAAGACACAATCAGTGCTTTAAAAGATGACTTAATGTTACAGAATTGGGATGTTGTCTATAGAGAGAAAGAAGTGGACTTGGCATATGATAAATTTATTGATATATTTAAATCATTATATGATTAAAAAAAAACTGTCCAATTAAAGAAATTAATTAAAAAAATATAAATACAAAAATTGCCCGTGGTTAATCAGGGGGCTACGAAATGCTTGTAAAAAGAAAAACTATCTCTATAAAAATTTTGTTAAATTAAGAACTAAAGAATATGAAAAAGGATATCAAACATATAAAAATAACTGAAATAATACGAACTAGTAAAAAGTACTATAGGAAAATGTTAGTTGAAAATAAGTGATATAAAAGGAGTCTGGGACATATTAAATAAATTAAGGAAAAATGGAACTAAAAAAATTATATATCTAGAGTATTTTACTGATAATTGTGGTGATAATTATGATAAGAATATGGTAGTAAATAGAATGAATATTTTTTTGTAAATGTTAGACCAGAGTTAGCAGCAAAAATTACAAACCAATGAAGAGACACTGTGAGGGAAACACTGATTGGAAATAACTCTATCAATCTTTCTCTCAGCGGTGGATGAACTAGAGGTAAGATCTGTTGTTGAAAAGTGTAAAAATAAATTTTCTACTGATTGTGATGGTACTGATATGACTCTAGTAAAAAGAACTGTTGATGGCATATTAAAACCATTTACATATATTTTGTAATCTATCATTTCAAACTGGCTCATTCCCACAGAAAATGAAAATAGCAAAAGTAATACCATTATTCAAGCCAGGAAATAAACACCACTACACAAATTTGTCATGAATGGCCCTTTGGGGCAGAGAGAGAGAGACCCACATGCCAACTGCAGTTTGTGGTATTTATTAACAAAAACACACAGTTCAAAAAGTGCACAAACACAAAATCCAAAAACAGACATAGAAGAAAACTTACAAGCTGGGATCAGTTCGGGCAAACTCACCAGAGGAGAATTGGGGCTCTGGTGGCAAAGAAAGAGGAATCATAGATGAGACTGCCGCAGTGAAAAAAAAACAATCTAACAGTCTTTAAATAGTTTGAAAATAAGATGAAACAATGGACGCCAGGTGCGGGCTGCATGAGCGGGCAGGTGACCTAATTAAACGATAACTCACAGCTGGGACGGTAGGGAACAGGCAATGAGAGGATGACAGGGTGGGAGTGTCTGGAAAAGGAGGTAAGGCATTCATGTCACATAGAAACAAAAATATAAATCCTAAATTACAGAAACTGACAGAATAATAATAATACTAAAGACAATAAATTACTAACAGAACGATAAACCACCAAAGAGACATCATAAACCAGCATACAGGAAAATAACACAATACTGGACAAATACAGAAAATAATCAGAAAATAAATTAAGAGCCTGAGCCCGGTGACACACCGCGCTCAGCCACATGACAAAACTACAGACCAGAATCGCTCCTCCCATAATTTTCAAAGATTCTGGAAAAACTTTTCAACAACAGATTAGAAAGCTTTTTAAATAAACATGATCTGCTTAATCAGAATCAATATGGATTTAGAGCAAAGAGTACAACATCATTAGCAATAATAGAAGCAAGAGAGGAAATAATAAATGGATTGGATCAAGGAAAATATGCAGTTGGTATATTTATAGATTTTAGAAAAGCATTTGATACAATAAATCATTCAATACTTCTTGATAAACTGCAATTGTATGGTATTAGGGCGGCGCGGTGGAGGAGTGGTTAGCACTGCGGCAGCACAGCAACTCACCCTTGGCCGGGGGATCCTGGGTTCGATCCCAGCCCCCGACCAACAGTGATCAGTGTGGAGTTTGCATGTTCTTCTCGTGTCTGCGTGGGTTTACTCCAGGATTTCTCCAGTTTCCTCCCACATGCCAAAAACATGCAAGTTAGGTTAATTGGCATCAAAAACTGGGGATTCTAAATTGTCCTTAGTTATGACTGTGAGAGTGAATGGTTGTCTGTCTCTCTGTGGTGGCCCTGCGATGGACTGGCGATCTGTCCAGAGTGTACCCTGCCTCTCGCCCAAAAGATGCTGGGATAGGCTCCAGCCCCCCCGCGACCCAAAAAGGATTAAGCGGAAGAAGATGAATGAATGAATGTATGGTATTAGGGGAGTGGCACTGAATTGGGTTACAAGTTATTTATCTGAGAGACAACAGTTTGTGAAGATGGGGGAATATCTGTTTGGATGTATGGGAATTGCCTGTGGGGTCCCCCAGGGGTCAGTACTGGGCCCCAAATTAGTTAACATATACAGTATATAAATGATATATTCCAAGTTTCTAAATTATTAAAAATAATATTATTTGCTGATGATACTAATATATTTTATTCTGGAAATAATTATAAGGAACTAATCCATACTCTAAATAAGGAATTAAATAAGCTTAAAAAATGGATGGATAGTAATAAATTATCACTAAATATAGATAAAACTAAGGTAATAGTTGGTAATTGTAAAAATAAAGAAGATATACATATTCATATAGATAATGTAATTATTGAAAATGTTAAGGAGATCAAATTTTTGGGTGTAATACTAGATGATAAAATTAGTTGGAAACCACACATCAGATACATACAAAACAAAGTGGCAAAAAATATTGCAATTATAAATAAAATTAAGCAAGTCCTAGATTACAAATCGCTTCATATCTTGTATTGCTCATTAGTACTTCCATACTTGACCTATTGTATAGAGGTCTGGGGTAACAATTATAAAAGTACACTTAATTCATTGCTAATATTACAAAAAAAAAAGGGCAATCTGTGTTATACACAAAGTCGGGTATCTTGAACATATTAATGTATTGTTTTTACATTCAAAATTATTAAACTTACAGGATCTGGTTGATTATTATACAGCACAGTTAATGTTTAAAGTCAGTAAAAACTTTTTGCCACAGTATACAAAATCTTTTTAGTCAGAGAGAAGGGAAATACAATTTACGGGGGGATACAAAATTTAAAATGCACCTAGTAAGATCTACTAGGAAAAGTTTTTGTGTGTCTGTGTGTGGGTAAAATTGTGGAATGGGTTGGGGGAGAAACACAGGCAATGTCCAAACATCCGTATATTTAAATCAACATATAAAGAAAGGATTTTTGAACAATATAAAAATAAAGGACAGTAATATTACAATGTGTGTTTAATGAAGAAATGTTATTGTTGAATATATATATGCCGAGTACTATTAGCATCAATATCATTATTACTAGAATATAGCAACAGTATTATAGTATTATAAGATAAGATAAGCCTTTATTAGTACCACAATGGGGAAATTCCAGGATTGCAACAGCACAGGGATAGCAACACTCAGAGCAATAATTAAAAAGATACGGGAGATATAAATAAGAGCAGTGGATATACATACATACACATAAATATATAAATATATATACAAAGTGCGGAGCATTGCAGCAAGATGGAATAAACAGCATAACCGTGTACTTAGTTATCCTACATAGTATGAATATGTACCCATACATATTGTCACCCTCTGTAGCGACCGATATTGTCCTAGTTGTATACTGGAGGGGACCATTGTGTAAGTCTATTGCGTCTTTTGCATTCAATACTATTAGGTCGTCACGTTTTTTTGCTATCTCTGCGAGCAGCCCTGCTTAGGTTATACAGTCTGACAGCCGTAGGTAGGAAGGACCTGCAAAACCTCTTGGTTGTGCACCTAGGATGATGTAGTCTGCTGCTAAATGAGCTCCTCAGTGCGTTCAGTATGTCCTGCATAGGGTGGGACTCAGACTCCAGCAGAGATGACAGTTTAGCCACCATCCTTCTCTCTCCTATCTCTTCCACTGGGTCAGGGCGCTGCCCCAGGACAGAGCTAGCTTTCTTGATCAGTTTGTTGTTTATGATTGTTGTTTAGGATGGAATTATTTACAGTATTATATAGGCCAGGTGGCATTATTATTGTAACTACTATATGGCTACCTATTATTATGGTTATTATTATATGGTTACTTCTTGCGCCTATGTATTGTAAGCCATGTGGGGGTATGTGGTGGTATATATGGTGATTATGATGATGATAATATTGTCTATAATTATATTAAACATACCAGAAGTATTTACTTATTATTATTACAATTATTATTAGATGTTGGTTTTATTGTCACTGTAAACTGTCATTGACGTATTATTTCTATTGCATAATTTAATTATAAGATGCATTATATATTATGGTATTGTATAATGAATGTAATTATGGGATGGACAATGACTAGAATGATATTATAATTTATTGGGTATAGAGAAGGGGTGGGACTATATAAGCATTGGCTTCTTCCCACTCCTTTTGAACAAGGCATTTTTTATGTTTATTTTTTGGGTTTTGATTCCTTGTTTTTAATTTTTTTTTGTCTTCATGTTCAAATCAATCAATCAATAAATGACAGCAGAAAGCACAAACAGTACCTTTTTTGGCCTCACGGCACTCTAAGCTAAGCTCTGCAGCCGTTGACACTGGCTGCACCATACAGATATTGTGAAGTCAGACAAGCAGGATTATAGCCATGGAAGTCCCCAAAACACTGTCATGTTATAAGTTTACAACGTTATCTGTCAGAGCTCTCACCTGGATAATTGTCAGTCTCCTCCAAAACTTCACCTAGATGTTAGCTGTTCTTCTTTGGAAGGAAGTTAGCCAGCTAGCAGCTACGTGTAACAGCTACATGCTTTGTAGCTCGCTGACACAGCAGCTGACACAGAAACTCCGCCTGTTTCATCCTCAGCTTTGGATCCAACTGTTGGCGGGTGAATACCATACTACCAGTCTAAAATTCTCAAGCTAGGCCGTTGATAGAGCATCCACCCCACAACCAGGAGGTTGGAGCTTCAGGTCCTGGGTGGGTCATACCAAAGACCATATAAAAATGGTACTTCCCATCTTCTAGCTTGGTGCTCAGCATAATAGAATGGGGAAGGAGAAGTTGTTTGTGGGGGTGCCTTGCATGGCAGCAACCCCTCTGATTCTACATGTGATTAACATTGTAGATAGGAGAAATGTAATTTCGTTCTACTGTATACGATTGGCTGTATGGACTGAATGACAATAGAGATGGTTCTTCTTCTAATGTCCATTCACTCCCACGCCCTGTTTTTGCAGCGCGGTGGGTGACGGCATGGCGAAGATAGTTGTTTATGTTTACAGTTTTTCTGCCAAAAGGGAAATTTGTATCTGTTGTGACACACGAGGTCCATTGTTTTGTGTTGGGCTGCTTAAAAGTGGTGGATGTTTGCTGTGAGAGTGTAGATGCCGAGTTGTGTTGCAGTGACATTACTGAGCCCTGGCATTCTGTTGTTTGCACATGCAGTAATATTTTTGAGAATTATCTGGAGAATATTCTGGATAGTTTTTGTCATTTTAGATATGTTCAGAGCTTTAATAAGCCTGCAAGTGAAGAAAGAAAGCATATTTGTCCACTCCCATGTTTATAACAGTATGAGAAACTTGAAAAATTACCAACTTAAGGTACACTGTATCTGAATGGAAAAACATGCGATTAACACGTTATTAATCGCAATTAACTCAACATTCAAAAAGATTAATCATAATCAAAAATTTTAATCGTCTGACACCACTAAAAAAAAAAAAATGTGTGTGTGTGTGTTAAAGTATGATTTTTTTTTTCTTTTTTGAAGAAAGCATTTAACTGCCAGCAACTGCACCTAGAAATAAGTCTATATAGATAAATGTGTGACTTTCACATGATGGCCTACACTTTCATATTACCTATTATACACCATCACTTCATAAATAGCCATCACAGAGTCATTAAAAAATACTCAGATGCTGACATTCTTAAAATTCTGAGTCTTTGCCACAGATGTTTGGTCTGTGCTGCACAAAACATAGTGGCCATGTAGTTTTTGTTTGTGCAGGAGCTGTTGGAAGACGGCCTGCTGGATCAGTTTCACAAAAGACTGGTGGAGCTCAACATGGACTCAGCCGAGGAGCTGCTGTCATACATCAACAAATTGCAGCTGACCATAGAGCAGGGCAGGCAGAAACTGTTGCAGGATGGAGCAGAGGGGAAAATAGAGGTAGGTTTTGGTGATACTCCCCCAGACCATAAAAATAAGAGAATATGGAGCTGTCTGACCACCTAGTATGAAAACCTTTAGAAACTTGTCAACTGACAGGATGCAATAGAAACTATATAATTTTTATTTGTTGTGTTCCAACCATCCAACAGTAACAAAACTGGACATATTGGCAGCCAATGGTTGGCAGGCAATGATTACATGGTTAACATAGGTTATGATGATGGGTGCTGTGTCTGTTTTTCTTTTTATTAATGAGGGATGAAATGCAGACTTTCTGTCATTAATGCTGCTATGCTGATATGTGAGACAGAGACGTTGCTTCTGTAGCTCCTTAGATCAATGTTTTTCAACCAGGATGCCTTGGTATGTTCAAGTTTCTGTGGGAAATGATCTAATTTCACTTGTCAAGTGGTCCAGAAAAATTTCAATTTGCCGTTGTTGTACATAGGTTCTGTAGACACCCATGCACGACAATGGCAAACTATTTGCATTTTTTTTTGGGGGGGGGGGGTGGCAAATAAGAAATGAAATTAGAAAATTTCCCACAGGAACCTGAACATACCAGGGCATCGTTCAGAGGGCCCAGAAACATTTGATAAGATAAGATGTTCCTTTATTAGTCCCACAACGTGGAAATTTAAGAGTATTGCAGCAGCAAAGGGATAGCAGCACTCAGCAGCAATAAATAAGATAAAAATGGGATAAAACAACAGTATATACACACAGTTTAAGGAGTAAGAGAAAGTAGAATAGTATGTATAGCATTACAGTATGATTGTTTGTTTGCGTGTTTTTATGACCCGCCGGGGGACTACAGATGCAAATTAGCAGTATTGCTAAATCTGGCATACTTACATTTGTATTAATCTTCATTAGTATGTATTGTCCCTTTCAAATAAACATTAAATTAAACTAAACAGTTAAATTACCCATATATATCATCATATAGCAGTCTGTTGGGGGCGACAATGACTGTTTCATTTAGGTCTGATCAGATTCCTCCACACAGCTCGGTCCTTCGCCCTCCGCTGCCAGGAACTCCTGGCCTTGTAAACCCAGGCGACGTCCGAGCCAGTATGAGTTGCTTTCTGACTGACCATTTTATGAAACTGCTTGCAAAGTATTTGAGTACTGCTAGCTTTTGCTGGACTAGCGGCACATTCTTGGCAGATAGATGTATTATCAGTGGCAAGGACAGGCCAAGACAAACTGACTCCAGTATCTGTTGCAGTGACTGACCAGATGATAGGTTTGTTTATCTCTGCTCTTTGTGTAGTGCATGTCACGATGCGCCGACTGGCAAAAGTCCACCACAGACCTTGCAACAGATGTGCTCATCTGCCAGGATGTCCAGCCTCACACACACACACACACACACACATACATACATACATACATATATATATATATATATATATATATATATATATATATATATATACTGTATATATATATATATATATATATATATATATATAATATATGGACGTCGCCCAGGTTGACAAGGTTGGGAGTTCTTGGCGGCGGAGGGCGAGGGATGGAGCTGTTTGGAGGAATCTGATCGGACCTGGGTGAAACGGTCATTGTCGCCCTCGGCAGACTGCTATGATGATGTGATGATGATGATATACTGTATATATATATATATATATATATATATATATATATATATATACAGTGGGGCAAAAAAGTATTTAGTCAGCCACCAATTGTGCAAGTTCTCCCACTTAAAAGATGAGAGAGGTCTCCAATTTTCATCATAGGTATACCCCAACTATGAGAGACAAAATGAGAAAAAAAAAATCCAGAAAATCACATTGAAGGATTTTTAATGAATTAATTGGTAAATTCCTCAGTAAAATAAGTATTTGGTCACCTACAAACAAGCAAGATTTCTGGCTCTCACAGACCTGTAACTTCTTCTTTAAGAGGCTCCTCTGTCCTCCACTCGTTACCTGTATTAATGGCACCTGTTTTGAACTCGTTATCAGTATAAAAGACACCTGTCCACACCCTCAAACAGTCAGACTCCAAACTCCACTATGGCCAAGACCAAAGAGCTGTCAAAAGACACCAGAAACAAAATTGTAGACCTGCACCAGGCTGGGAAGACTGAATCTGCAATAGGTAAGCAGCTTGGTGTGAAGAAATCCACTGTGGGAGCAATTATTAGAAAATGGAAGACATACAAGACCACTGATAATCTCCCTCGATCTGGGGCTCCACGCAAGATCTCACCCCGTGGGGTCAAAATGATCACGAGAACGGTGAGCAAAAATCCCAGAACCACATGGGGGGACCTAGTGAATGACCTGCAGAGAGCTGGGACCAAAGTAACAAAGGCTACATCAGAAACACACTACGCCTCCAGGGACTCAAATCCTGCAGTGCCAGACGTGTCCCCCTGCTTAAGCCAGTACATGTCCAGGCTCGTCTGAAGTTTGCTAGAGAGCATTTGGATGATCCAGAAGAGGACTGGGAGAATGTCATATGGTCAGATGAAACCAAAATAGAACTTTTTGGTAAAAACTCAACTTGTTGTGTTTGGAGGAGAAAGAACACCATACCTACTGTGAAGCACGGGGGTGGAAACATCATACTTTGGGGCTGTTTTTCTGCAAAGGGACCAGGACGACTGATCCGTGTAAAGGAAAGAATGAATGGGGCCATGTATCGTGAAATTTTGAGAGAAAACCTCCTTCCACCAGCAAGGGCATTGAAGATGAAACGTGGCTGGGTCTTTCAGCATGACAATGATCCCAAACACACCGCCCGGGCAACGAAGGAGTGGCTTCGTAAGAAGCGTTTCAAGGTCCTGGAGTGGCCTAGCCAGTCTCCAGATCTCAACCCCATAGAAAATCTTTGGAGGGAGTTGAAAGTCCGTGTTGCCCAGCGACAGCCCCAAAACATCACTGCTCTAGAGGAGATCTGCATGGAGGAATGGGCCAAAATACCAGCAACAGTGTGTGAAAACCTTGTGAAAACTTACAGAAAACGTTTGACCTCTGTGATTGCCAACAAAGGATATATAACAAAGTATTGAGATGAACTTTTGTTATTGACCAAATACTTATTTTACCGAGGAATTTACCAATTAATTCATTAAAAATCCTTCAATGTGATTTTCTGGATTTTTTTTTTCTTATTTTGTCTCTCATAGTTGAGGTATATCTATGATGAAAATTGGAGACCTCTCTCATCTTTTAAGAGGGAGAACTTGCACAATTGGTGGCTGACTAAATACTTTTTTACCCCACAGTATATACAGTATATATATACTGTATATATATATATATATATATATATATATATATATATATATATATATATATAGAGAGAGAGAGAGAGAGAGAGAGAGAGAGAGAGAGAGAGAGAGAGAGTATCTTTCACAGCTGAATGAGTACAGTGTTGCCACCTTCGATAATAATTGTATTAACAGTGGATTGGAAAGGAACAATCCCTACTGTGCAAAGTAGTAGTGTTATGTATGGTCTCTGTGAGCAGTGCAGATTGTAGAGTCTGACAGCAGCAGGTAGGAAGGACCTGCAAAACCTCTCCTTCGAGCACTTTGGATGTTGCAGCCTTTCACTAAACGAACTTCTCAGTGCACTCAGCATGTCCCGCATTGGGTGTGACTCAGACTCCAGCAGGGATGACAGCTTAGCCACCATCCTTCTCTCTCCTATCTCCTCCACTGGGTCGAGGTGGCCCCCCAGAACAGAGCTAGCTTTTTTGATCAGTCTATCAGTCTTTTCCTGTCAGCTGCCATGATGCCGCTGCCCCAGCAGACCACAACAAACATGATGGCTGATGCCACCACAGAATTGTAGAAGGTCTTCAGGAGTGCCCCCTGCACTCCAAAAGACCTGACTCTCCTCAGAAGGAACAGCCTGCGCTGCCCCTTCTTGTAGAGCGTGTTGGTGTTGTGTGACCAGTCCAGTTTATTGTTCAGGTGAACACCCAGGTACTTGTAAGATGTCAACATCTCAATGTCTGTTCCCTGGATGTTTACCTGTGCTGGGGCGGGGTCAACACCTGCAGGAGTCCACCATCATTTCCTTGGTCTTCCCTGCATCGATCTGGAGGCAGTTCCCCAGGCACCAGTCCTCAAAGTCCTGGATCAGCCTTCTGTATTCTGAGTCATCCCCATCAGTGATCACAGAGTCATCAAAGAACCTTTGTAGGTGGTCATGTGGTGTGTCATTTGAAAAGACAGCAGTGTAGAGGGTGAACATGAAGGGACCCAGAACTGTTCCCTGGGGGGGAGGGGGGGGCGTGCTGCAGATGATTGTGTCAGACACACAGTCCAGTAGGGGCTGTAACGATTATATTATATCAGTCATGGACTGTGGACAACTGGATGAAAGTGATATTTAGTGAGGAATCGCGAATCTGCACTGGGAAAGGTGATGATGCTGGAACCTGTGTTGGGTGCGTAACAACGCATTCAAACCAGTGTGCAACTATAAATGCTGACAACTGCGTAGACTATGCGCATAGACCATGTGGGCTGCATATAGTGTTAACGTAGAAGTATAACTCAAGTTTTAAATGCTAAGGGCAATGCACCTTGAATGTTGACATGGCTGCCTTTTTATTTATGTTACACATGGAGTTTGCAAAGAACACCTGAAGGACTGAAGCAGGTTTTCATGTGTTTTACTCTGATGAGAGGGTTCTATCTAGCCATTCTGCCATAAAGCCCAGATCTATGGAATTTAGTCCCATCTCCACACAGGATCTCTAGAGCCCTGTCCAAGTGACCATCGAGTTCTTGGTCATCTCGCTTACTCAGGCCCTCGCCATCGCTTACTCAGTTTGGCTGAGTAACCAGCTATTGCAAAAGTCCTGGTTGTGGCAAACTTCTTCCATTTGAGTGTTATGGAGGCCACTGTACTCTTGGGAACCCTTCAGTGCAGCAGAATTTTTTTGTAGCCTTCCCCAGATCTGTGCATTGCAGCAACCCTGTCTCTGAGCTCTGTAGGCAGTTCCTTTGACTTCATGGCTTGGCTTTTGCTCTGATATGCGTCGTCAGCCATGAGGCCTTTTATAGAGAAATGCGTGTCTGTCCAAATCACGTCCAATCAATGTAGTTTACCACAGGTGGGCTCTGAACAATGTTTAGAAACAGCTCAGCAATGATCAAGAGAAATGAGAGGCACTTCAGCTAAATTTCAAGTGTCTGTATACTTGTGTACAATTTGATATTTTCTTTTTTTCTTATTAATAAATTGAGCAAAAATCCTAAAATTTTGTTTTTAATTTGTCATTATGGGGTGCTGAGTGTAGATTGAGGAAAAAATGAATTTAAATAATTATAGCGTCAGGCTGCAACATAGACTCATAAATACCTCGGTCAGTGAAACTGAAAAGAAACTATATGGTGTCAAACTTTTTTGCATAATCATTCTCTTTGGAGCCACCAAACTCGAGGCAAATTCAAATGATCCAATAATTAATTAGGCCCACATGTCATTACCCTGAATGTGCTATGGGGCTCTACAGGATCTCTCCTGGTTTGCTGTGGTGGATGTAGTGTGCTGATATGAAGCCTGGGGCTTTCCTGTCACTCCCTCTGTCAGGTGTCTGAGTCAGAGCAGCCCATGGATGAGGGAGACGGAGTGACGTTGATGGATTCAGACTTCCCTGAAGAATCGCTGCCAGAGAAACCCACTAATGTAGTTCAGGTAATGGCAGAGGACACTTCTCAGATGGATATCTAGAGCCTCATTTTTGCAATCAAAATATTTTGACTAGTTAACTGCGATTAATTGCGGGGTACCTGGGGGGTGGGGGGGTGAGCCTGTACACAAAAACAATACACAATAAGTGGATTTTTTTCCTCACAACACATACACAGCAGGTACACAGCACTTAACCCCTTGCACTCTGGTCAATTTCCCTAAAAACGCCAAAAAATAACGTACCCAAAATAAATCAAAAGCTGTTCTTCAACCCTTTGCAGCATCTTCATGGGGTTGGTCTCATTTAAAAGAAAACACTTTGAATTTTTTGGCAAAACAGTCATAATCTCTCTAAGTGCTCCTGCCACTGAGTAACAGTCATCTAAACATACTGAACTTGAAGAAAATAAATTTCGCCTGGGTGTTTTTTTGGATACAAATGCTTGCAAATAACACACAGCTGTCAGACCTGGGCTGGAAAATGCAACAGAAATGTAGAACCAAGTGTTATCCAGTTGAGGTCAAAATTTTGTAACAATACCACAAAAAATGAATATATTACACAGCTTTTTTCTCAGGTTGTTCCCAGGCGTTTTTGAACTGTGCCAAATTGTGCCAAATGGCACAGTTTGGAAAAACGTCTGTAACTTTTGAATGATTCAATATAGAAGCTTCATCTTGGGCTCTAATGAAAGGTGAAGGGCTGTGTGTGTGTGTGTGGGGGGGGTTGTTTATTCATTCATGAATGAATGAATGAACAAACAAGCCCCCACACACAAAGAAGCATGCCATGTAAAAAATGTGTGGCTTTTTTTTACAAGAAAAAATAACCTACAGTGCCTAAAAATTTAACTAAAATATCTGTAATGTAGAGGATAACAACTCCCACCCCCCGCTACAGAGGACGGACATCACCCATCGCTACATGACGGACCGCAGTGATGGTGCACCGCGGTCTACTGCGCACAGTTGTACTAAAATATCTGCAATATATCTTCAATCCGCTACAGAAGAGTAGCGGGGGTGGGGGGCATTCACAGTGCGCCGCAGTCCGTCAACGGTCCGTCATGTTGCGATGACACACAGTTGTAATTTACCGATCGGTCAAAAGTCATTTGGATTACAATTTTCAGGGATAAAGAATAATTTAGCTTATAACACTTACCTGTCCACAACAGCAGTGTCGCTGGCGAACTTCTCTTCCTCATTGTCAGACGAACATGACGCTGGTCCGCTTGTTATGACTCGTGGTTCTGGTCACGCGACCCGGTCAAACCATGATTCCATTATTGCGGTTTTGCGCTTCCATGATTGCGGTTTTGGCGAACAATTTTTCAGAACAAATAAGAACAGTAGTAAGAAAAAAAGACTGGCGAATGCGTGTGTGTCACCCAGCCTTACACAAAACAGATTTTACGAACGGGACGTACGCTTTCAATTGTCGAAGTTCTCTGCTTCAATTGGCTGGCTGTATTCGCAGCCGTTGATAGGCGTGTCCTTCTTGCTAGGTTTTCAGTCATTGGTTCTTCAAGGTTTCAGAAACCCAATTCAAGGCTCTTATTAGTCGAATGAGAGGTCAATCAAATCTAAACCAATCAAAGCACTCCTTTGGCTTTCTGTTCGCGGCTGTGTCTGTAGTGAAAGAACGGAAATGCAGCTTTTTCTTTCAGTGCGCCCTAGGACGCAGAGGCGTGACCGCCCGCGGTATCCCGGAGTGCAAGAGGTTAAATTAAGGCAAATTAATACCACAAAATACACAAATGACTTGTAGTTATTTTTAATTTGTATATCAGTTAGATATTATTAGACGTTATGCCTTGTATCAGCTTTTGACATTTAGTTTTTACCTCAGCCTCTAAAGGGGAAAGGGGTATTGTCGTCACCCTGCTGGGCGGACAGGCATCACTGGCCATCGACACCTACCTTTTGAACGCCATAACCGCAGAAAGAAATGACGTGGGCTTTTCAAATTGATACCGTGGGTGTATCTACAAAAATATCGGACAAGTTCAAATTTGGGTGACCTCTGACGTTTTGGTTGAGGTCAGAGGTCAATTTTCCCCAATGAACATGATAACTAGAGTAAGAAATGATGTGGGCTTTTCAAATTTGATACTATGGCTGTATCTATAAAGAATCTCGGATGAGTTCGAATTCGGGCGACTTCTGACCTTTGGCTGATCTCTGACCTCAGAGGTCAGGTTTCCCTAAATCTTGTAATGCGATAACTACACAAAGGAGCAATGTAGCCTTTTTAACTTGATATCATCATGTCTAAGACAAGTCTTGGATGGCTCAGACCCTGACCTCTGACTTTGGGTTTTGGATCAAAAGGTCAAAGGTCAATGTTAACATTCCCTTTGCACTATTACTATAGAACAGAGGTCTGCAACCTTTGCCAACCCAAGAGCCATTTTGCCCCTTCCTGACCAAAATAGAAGTAGCTGAGAGCCACAACAGCTGTTTGACTTTTAAAATTAAGATTAAGCAGCTTATAAAGTTTTGTATATACCAGGATTTCACAGGATTTTTTTTTTTTTTTTTTTTTTGATTGTTGCGGCTCTAGTTGCAGGGCAGTCCTCAAGGTTTGCCTGAATTGCTCATTGGTCTGTGTCCAGACTGGAGATTCACAGCTTATTCCTTATTCACATCTATTAATATAATATAAATCTGTATCCTTCACCTGTTCTCTGGACTCTCAGTTTGATAACTAGTGGATTGGATTAATTAATGTCTAATTAAACGTAATCAATGATCCAAATGTCCACATTGTACGAGAGCGATACTCTGGCAAACTGATCTGAACACCCAGAATTAAAATGAGAAGTGTAATCGTGGCTTGTATTGCGTGCAACACAGAAATGGAACAGTTGTTTCAAGTTCAGCTATAGCATGTAGTGTTGTGGGGGCGTTAATTTGCGTTGTCATTTTTTTAATCCATTAATTGGGCTACCATAATTAATTGTGTTAACACGTAAATATCCCAGCACTACTTGAAACATGGTTTAGTATTTGTCACAGCTTCAGTTAAGCTGAAGTTAAAACTGCAGTAAAAGAGGCTTTGGCGTTGTCTGCAGCCGATGTTCAACATAGCGGAGTACCACCAGCTGTTTGTGGGGACGGAGCGTCTGCGGTGTCCAGAGATCCTGTTCCAGCCCTCGCTGACCGGAGAGGATCAGATGGGAATGATGGAGACGCTACAGTATGTCTTGGCTAGGTAATGTTACAACAGAAACGCTGCACACATGCAGTGCTGTGAAAAAGTATTTGCCCCCTTGGTGATTTCTTATATTTTTTGTGTATTTGTCACACTTAAACATTTCAGATCATCAAAGAAATTTTAATATTAGACAAAGGTAACCCAAGTCAATAAAAAAAGCAGTTTTTGAATAAATAATGATTTTATTTATTACACCTACCTGGCCCTATGTGAAAAAGTGTTTTCCCCCTAAAACTACTAACTGGCTGTGCCACCCTTGGTGGTAACAACTGTGATCAAGCATTTGCGATAACTGGCAGTAAGTCCTTTACTCTGCTGCTGGGGAATTTTGACCCACTCTTCGGCCATATTGGAGGGCTTGAGCCTGAGGTCACAAACTGATGGTCGGACATTCTCCTTCATAATTTTCTGGTAGAGAGCAGAATTCATGGTTCCAGGAAATCCTGTGTTGGTTTTACGCCAGATGAAATGGGATGCACGCCTTCCAAAAAGTTCAACTTTTGTATTGCCAGTCCACAGAATATTCCCCAAAACTCTTGGGGATCATCAAGATATTTTTTGGCAGATGTGAGACGAGCCTTTAGTGTTTTTTTGGTCAGCAGTGGTTTTCACATTGGTACTCTCCCATGGACGCCATCTTTGCTCAGTCTCTTGTCTCATTGTTGAATGATGGACCAGTGTCCAAACCGAGGTGAGGCCTGCAGTTCTTTAGATGCTGTCTGGGTTTTGGTTTCTCGTCTGTTCTTGAATTTCTTTAGATTACGGAATGATGTGTCGCTTTTTGAGCTCTTTTAGCTTACTTTACTTTGTCAGACAGGTTCTATAAATGATTTCTGGATTCAACAGGCCTGGCAATAATCAGACCTGGGTGTGGCTAGTAAAACTGAACTCAGCTTTTCAAAAAATGGGATTAATTACAGTTAATTCATGATGTAACAAGGGGGTGGGCAATTACTTTTTCACATAGGGCCAGGTAGGTTTGGCTAGCTTTTTTTTTTCCTTTAATAAATGAAATCATCATTTAAAAACTGCATTTTGTATTTACTTAGGTTATATTTGTTGAATGTTAACATTTGTTTGATGATCTGAAACATTTAAGTTTGATAAATATGGAAAAATATAAGAAATCAGGAAGGGGTAAATACTTTTTCACAGCACTGTGCACATGTAGAGCAGGTTTAACACGCAGTCTTGTTCTAATTATTTAATTAAACTAGGGCTGCACAATTAACTGAATCATAACTGTCAAGTTAGTCTCTACAATTACTATATAATCACTCAAAATGCAATACGAGTTTTTGGAAATATGCTTTTGATTTAATCTAAATGTCATTTTATAAACAGTCCTGTACAAACTTGCACTTTTTTGTATTTTTAATGCAACTTAATATTTGAGTTGGAGACTCATGAAACCATTTGTTAAAACAATAATAATTTTTTAAAAATTGCAGTATTTTGGACTATATTCACAATCGTGGCCCTACATAAAACCATGCACTCCCTGTCCGATGATTTTCCACCACAGTTTTTGGAAACACTTTTTTTATGTTGCTCTGTATTGGAAAACAATTCAGTCAGAGACAGCAGAGTAACAAGAAAAAATTTGCCACGGGCATCTCCTCCAGCATCTGGCATTTAGATTTGGACATTTAAATCTGAGGGTTTCTTGGAATTTTGATAAATAATTCAAGGAATTATCCTCTGGAAACCCAGTGGTTAATGCAGATGGAAGCAGGAAGTTTGGCTAAAATGCAAATAGGGTGCTACTGCACTGTAAAATGTGATCTTATTGTTTTAACGGAGTTATCTTGACAGTGTAAATTAATCAGATTTAATTGCAATGTAATGACTGTGAGATATCAGGTTTAAATGTGGTCACCGTTACTCAGTTAAACAAGATGACATGATCTTGTTTTACACAGATGAGGTCAGGATGATTGCAGTACTTTGCCATCCCCTCTGGGGTGAAGTAATAATGGATAAATTCTAATAAGTTCCCACTTTTTGCTCATTCCGGTGAGGGTCACTGAACTAGTATCATGGTGATGCAGCCATCCATCTGTCCACATTTGCGAGAATCTTTGCTTCTCCTAGGCAGTTGCGCACAGTGATCCTCAGATAGGTCTGCATCCATTTGGTGTTCCAGGTCAAAGGTCACAAGCTATGAGTGCGTGTCATTTCAACTTTGAGCTCATTTTGCCAGAATGAGCTACTCCATCATTGATGGTGTGGTTTACTTCCTCTGTGCCACAAACAGGTACACACCTGAGCAGCAGGAGGCGCTGGTGAGCAATGTGTTCCTGACAGGAGGCAACATGAAGTATCCTGGGATGAAGGAGAGGGTGGAGAAAGAACTGCTGGCCATGAGACCCTTTCAGTCACACTTCAAGGTACAGCCTTTATACTGCACACCTGCCTTTTAAAGTCACTGTACGTCTGTAACAAATGTGACTGCTGTGCTGTTCTGCTCTATCCAGAGTTCACACGTTGATTTATATAGATTTTTATGTAGATTTGAGCCATAAAGCAGCTATATGTAACTGAATTAATTCAAGTATCAATGGCAGAGGGCAGCATTGTGCCAAAAAAAATAAATTCTGTGTCTATGTAACAGTCATGACTCAAGAAGAATGGCCCAGCCCTAAGGGAAAATTCATAACAGATCTATGTAATCTTTCATATAATATCATAACAATTGTTTCTAAACACTTAATTTATAATTATAAGTAAATTGCAAATATTTTTAAGTTGGACAAAATGCATATAACTCCTTTAAACGATTTTATACAGAGTTGCTCAATTTTTTAGTTTATTAGAAGGGATTTATGCTGTTTATACAATAGAATAGAATAGACTGTGTCATCATTGTACAGTTGCACAGCACAACACAATTGTTGGTGCTCCACCAGGCTACTGCGTAATAGAGAAGGATTAAATGAAACACGGTTACAGAACACATGATTAAACACACAACTGAAATAAAAACGGCCCAGGATTATGGAAATATCCACAGGTATGATAGTGGCTTCATGGATGAAACAACGTATATAAGAGGGCGGAGTGCAGAACACACAATTGAGTAAAATGGCCCAAGAATTATGGAAAATATACATAGCAGTGGTTTCACGGATGGGTCAATATACATGAAAGTGAGGAGTGCAAAGACAGGTGAGTTATTATGATAATTATAAAGGTCCTCAGTTCTGTGCTTGTGAGCGTTCAGAGGGAGGGGGGTGGGGCCTCTGACTGTTTGCAGTCCGGATGGCCCAGGGGAAGAAATTATTTGTCAGTCTGGAGGTGTGGGACCTGATGCAGCACATGAATATATTTTGTATCTATAGGAGCAAGCCTTTAAGAATCTAAGAGAGTTTCACATACCTGCATGCACCAGAGGCAACAATCTCATCCTGAACATTTAAACCAGCGGTTTTTGATGTCGAGTAACAACGGATCCGTTAACTGGACCTACTATTTCTTGCATGAAGTGATGTTAGAAACACTTTTCACTGGTTTGTTTTAAAGATACAAGACTCGTAGTCTGCCATGTTGTACGGGAGTTTCAGTCCACGAACACCCACCTACAACCGGACCCAGTGACCGGTCAAGTACAGCTGGTGTGTTCTCAGCAGCAGGACCAATGAGTGTTTCCTCCAGAACAGACCTCTTTGACTATTGGTCTTCCATAATTTCACATATTTTCTGTAAGTCCACCTGGTTACGCCTATCTCCACATCACACTCCCTATACGATGCCTTTTGATAAAAAAAAATGGACCAGTGGACATGTAGCATTATTAAGTTATGTGCAGTCTGTGAAGCGACATATATTCTCTTGTTCTTGATTTATCAGTGAATGTATGTAATGTTGGGTCAGCAGCTAGTGCTGCTGCAGCCCACAAGAAGTTAGCTTTTTGTTAACTTTATTTCACTATCTAATGGAGGGCTGTTTAATCAGATTAATTTATTTACAGTTAAAAATGATGCTTCAAAGTTAAAATAAACAGAAGTTGTCATTAGTTAACCAATCTAATATTTTTTCCAATTAAATACTTAGCCTAGAAAATAGGCAAGGAACATAAATTAATATTATCAATGGATATAAAGGAGGAGTTTTGGAAGAAAAAATAAATTGGTATGAAAAGTAGCCTCTTTTAAATGAATGTAAAGTGTCGTCTCTGTTGAGGTGTCAGGAGCTAAAGCTTTGTGGTCACTGGTCAAAATGAGAGCTGGATAAATTTTAAAAAGGTTATTGAATCTCCTGCTGATAAAATTGAAAACTATACAGGTACATCTCAAAAAATTAGAATATCATGAAAAAGTTCAATATTTTTTGTCACTCATTTCAGAAAGTGAAACCCATATATTTATATAGATTCATTACACATAGAGTGAAATATTTCAAGCCTTTATTTCTTGAAATTTTGATGATTATGGCTGACAGATAATGAAAACCCAAAATTCAGTGTCTCAGAAAATTAGAATATTGTGAAAAAGTTCAATATTGTAAAGTCGTGGTGTCACACCCTAATCAGTTAAATAACTCAAAACACCTGCAAATGTTTCCTGAGCCATTAAATGGTTTGTTAGTCTGAGTCTGTAGGCTACACAATCATGGAGAAGACAGCTGACTTGACAGATGTCCAGAAGACAGTCACTGACACCCTCCACAAGGGGAATAAGCCACAAAAGATCATTGCTGAAGAAGCTGGTTGTTCAGAGTGCTGTATCCAAACATATTCGTAGAAGGTTGAGTGGAAGGAAAAACTGTGGTAGGAAAAGTTGCGCCAGCAACAAGGATAACCACAGCCTTGAGAGGATCGTCAAGCAAAATCCATTCAAGAATTTGGGGGAACTTCACAAGTGGACTGAGGCTGAAGTCAGTGCATCAAGAGCCACTACACACAGACGAATCCTAGACATGAGCTACAAATGTTGCATTCTTCGTGTCAAGCCACTCCTGAACCAGAGACAACGTCAGACGCGTCTTACCTGGGCTGTGGAGAAAAAGAACTGGACTGTTGCTCAGTGGTCCAAAGTCCTCTTTTCAGATGAAAGTAAATTTGCATGTTATTTGGAAATCAAGGTCTCACAGTCTGGAGGAAGAGTGGACAGGCACAGAATATTACATAGGATCAATTAACAAAAGGATATTTTAAACAGAAATGTCAGGCTTCTGAAAAGTATGTTCATTTCTATGCACTCAATACTTGGTTGGGCCTCCTTTTGCATGAATTACTGCATCAATGCAGCATGGCATGGAGGCGATCAGCCTCTGTGGCACTGCTCAGGTGTAATGGAAGCCAGCAACTCCACAACTCCAGTGTGAAGTTTCCACAGTCAGTGATGATTTGGGCTGCCATGTCATCTGCTGGTGTTGGTCCACTGTGTTTTCTGAAGTCCACAGTCAACGTAGTCATCTACCAGGAAATTTTAGAGCACTTCATGCTTCCTTCTGCAGACAAGCTTTATGGAGATGCTGACATCATTTTCCAGCAGGACTTGGCACCTGCCCACACTGCCAAAGGTACCAAAAGCTGGTTCAGTGACCATGGTGTTACTGTGCTTGATTGGCCAGCAAACTCGTCTGAACTGAACCCCATAGAGAATCTATGGGGTATTGTCAAGAGGAAGATGAGAGACACCAGGAGAGGACGCAGCTGGAGGACAAACGCATCTGACAGGGAAACAGTCCTTGACACCAGACCAGGGATATAGTTCTGCATGGAAAACAAAAACTCAGTCAAAAGAATTTTTTTTTTTTTTTTTACTTCGGTCAGATCGAGCATCTCTAAGGCTGAAAGTTGTAATCTAAATATAATTTGTAATTTGGAAATGGTAACTTTTTGTATTTGCTGATACATCTGAAAAGATCAGTAACTGTGTATGAAACTGAAACCTTGGTTTGAGAATAATTTCAATGCCCACTCGAACAACACCCACTCAGCTCAAATAATTTTGAGTTTGGTGATTCTGATCCTCACCATCTAACACCTGTGCATCTCAATATGACACCTTCACAGGTGACCGTGGCATCACGGCCAGATCTGGACGCTTGGTATGGAGCACGTGACTGGGCCTTGGAGCATCCACCTGGAGCAGAGGGAGGAGGTGGTGAGGGGTGGATAAGCAGACAGGACTACGAGGAGAAAGGAGGCGAGTATCTGAGCGAGCACTGTGCCTCTAACGTCTTTGTCCCCATGAAGATCGCTAAACCCGTCCGCCCCGCTGAACCATCTGTGATGAATCCGACGTTGACCGGAGCGTCTGCCGGCGTCACTATGGTGACCTGTGACTCTGCCTTGCCTCTTACTGCTGCTGACATCACTATGGTTACCTCCTAAAGTGAGGTCTCGGCTATCACCCTGCTGTTTGTGATGCTGAGTTGTGAATTTAAAAAAAAACTACACTTGCCTGAAAGTTGTTTTGGGTCCATCCATTTTGTGCAGCTGTGATCCTGCTGAGGAACTTTGACTGGAAAGAACTCAAGATGGAGCTTCAAGTTGACCCCGTATAAAGATGATCGTAACCGTACAGCAGCTGGAAATCTTGACGATACCACTCATATTGAATGGTTGTTTTGTATTAAATGTTCCAGTGTCTATTTGTGTTAATATTTTTTTAAATATATTTTTCTACTATTCAAAGCAGCTTCCTTTTGATTGAATTAACAGCTTACTGACATCATGACAGCTATTCTCCTCTTTCATTTCACATCATTCTCATACAGACTGTACACCTCAGTCACAAAACGTTTCATTTCAAGGTGATTAATATTGTAAACAACCCCCTTCCCAATGCTTGCACACACACACACACACATACACACACACTGATCTCTCTGGCCCTGAAGTCCCTGGTACTGGGGACTGACATCGCTGTTCATAAAAAAAAAACTCCTATTAAGACACACTACCCTGTGTCAACAGTCATGATGATAGACATCCACAGAACAGGGAGAGCCTCGACAGTAAAGTTAGCATCATATAAGGTGGCGTACCAAATAGCTCAGTGCAAAAAACCCCACACCATAGCAGAGGAGCTGATACTGCCTGCAGCATTAGACATGGTCTCCGTCATGCTGGATGACGCAAGTGCTGCAAAAATAAAAACTATCCCTCTGTCCAATGACACTGTCACCAGACGTATAAATGACATTGCTAACGATCTTAAAGAACAGCTGGTAGATAAACTCACAAACGTTTTGAATAAGGATTTAATTTTTTTTGAATTTCAGGCAAATTGATGCACTTTAAATCTTTTCTGTTGCAGACTAAAAAACAATGTTAAAGTTATTCTTTGTTGTAAGTTGATCTATATTTCCTTCTTTTTCCTTTTTTTGTTTTCTTTAATGTTAATAAGGATACAATGTTATGCAGCGGTGTACCTATAACAATTTTATAGACAAATGATACTATTTATAGTCGCGGCAGAGAGTGGGGAGGCGCGAAATGTTTTCATCGTCCTAGAGGGGGCGTAACAGGAAATAATTGAGAAGCACTGTCTTAGAGAAATAATGCAACTGTGAGCTAGAAAACACAACTACACTGCAAAAAGTCCAATATAAGGAAAATGAAATAAATTAAGGCTGTTTATGCTTGACTTTTTGTCTGACAAGATATTTATTCTTGCTGTGCAGTTTGTGAGAAAATTTTACATGCTTTCAGATAGTTTTAGCTTGTTTTAAGCAGTTTGATTAGTCATATTTTCTTGCTCTGTTGGCAGATAATTTTACTTAAAATAAGCAAAAAATTCTGGCAATAGATAACTTTAGTTAAAATTAGAAAAAATATCTGCCAACAAAGTAAGATTAAATTTCTTAAAGCAAGTAAAATTTTACAGAAAACTGCACAACAAAATGAAATTCTTGTCTTGTCAAAATTATCTTGTGAGAGAAAAACAAACATATAGCCTTGATTTAGTTTATTTTATCTTACTAAGATTTTCATTTTTACAGTGACAGATACTACTGCCTTCAGCATAAACACAAGTTAGTCTAATATCGCTCTCTCTCTCTCTCTCTCTCTCAGACACACACAGCACCATGGCCTAAACAACACCAGGTATCAGAGGATGACACTGATCAGCAATTACAGTGTAGTGATGACAGCAGAATACAAAGTTATATCAGTCAACTCCTGATTCAAACAATGCACAACAGCAGCAACCAGAAAAGCACTTAGAGAGTGTATACCTCTGCCAAGGCTCCTTCCTTCCCTCATGGATGACCTCTAAAATGTAATGGGTTCATGTGTAGGTCACGAGCCAGTTCTGGTGAAAATTGCATCAAAGTCTATCCAGTAGTTTTGGAGGATTCTTGCTAACACACTGTGAGAAGAGCCTTGGCGGAGGTATACGTTCCCCAATCATCACTAAAATGTAATGGGTTCCTCTCTAGCCCAAGGACCACCTCCGGTGAAAATTTCATCCAAATCCAGCAAGCAGTTTTTGTGTAATCCTGCTGCACAAATACAAACAAGGTCCTTGGTGGAGGTATGCACTCTCAAATCATCACCAGAATTTAATGAGTTCATCCTTGGCCGAAGGGCTACCTCTGATGAAAATCTCATCAAAATCCATACAATAGTTTTTGCATAATCCTGCTAATAAACAGAAAAACAAACAAACCACCCAGATCACATTACCCCCTTGGTGGAGGTAATTAAAAACCTGCACAGGTGACTTGAAAGCTACAAATGGCATGTCTTACCTTTTTGTAAAGTGTTTTCTTCTGGTCTTCTTTAATGAAAAATGCTTCATTATGTCCTTCAAGTCCAGCTGACGACAATGTCATACTCTATGGACATCAATGTGATGTTACACAGTCTGTTTAAGCAGCGTGCTTGATCTAGTCTACTTTTTACCAAGCTCCCAGTCTACTGTCCCACGCACAGCTGTCTGATGGAAGCAATGATGGCCTTACATCTGGGGCTTTTCTTGTGCTGGTCTTCATCTCTCGCCTTGCCTTCTCCACTGGCCTGCTCTCTTTCGGCAGGATCTGGTGGTCTTCTCCACCAGGGGAGTGCTTTAATGTTCCACCTGTCTCCTCGGTGCAGTAATTTTCAATCAATCAATCAGTCTTTATTTTGGATCGATTAAAAGTACAGATTAAAAGAAACAGAATAATATAACAAAGGGGGAAAGAAAATCCAACAAGGTCAAATTAGACAATAACTCCTCTGATTATACAGTTCAACATAAATTATCCAAAATGGGTGATGGCTGAAGCCGCAGCTTATATTGCCCACCCATATTCCATCCAAGAATTCAAAAGAAAAACAAACAAGAGTGATTACAATTCAGAACAAAGCTAAGACAAAATGTGACAAAAAAAACTAAGCTACAACACAACACAGGCTGGATATGACAATCCTTATGTGATTTTACATGTCATCTTGTATATATGTTTGGAGTATTTCTTCCTTTAGTTTTTGTTTAAATTGTCCAAGCGTTGTACATGATTTTAATTCAGGTCCAAAATTGTTCCATAATCTGACTCCTTGCACTGAAACACAGTGTTGCTTGGTGGTAGTTCTCACTGAAGGTTTTTGAAATATACATGTTCCTCTGAAATGATATTGTTTCTCCCTTATTTGGAACAACTTTTGGATATTTGCAGGCAGTGATAGATTCTTCACTTTAAACATTATTACTGCACTTTTAAAGTCAACCAGATCTTTCAACTTGAGAGCTTTTAATTTAAGAAAAAGTGGGTTTGTTGTTAATTAGTAATTAGCATCCCCACCTCCACTCGTTGCGCCAGCTTAGAAAAATTCTTTACTATTTGGGATTTTTTTGAGCAATTTGTTTTCCCTAAGCTCTTTTCCTCTCAATAATTTTATAAGCGCCACTCACAGACTTTTTTCCGGACATTTTGACCTAGCTAATTACTTCTTACCTCTCATTGGTGCTTGCATAGTCATGCAGTGGTGTGGAAAAAGTGTTTGCCCCCTTCCTGATTTCTCATTTTTTTGTATGTTTGTCACACTTGAATGTTTCAGATCATCAAACAAATTTAAATATTAGACAAAGATAACACAAGTAAACACAAAATGCAGTTTTTAAATGAAGGTGTTTATTACTAAGGGAAAAAAAATCCAAACCTGCATGGCCCTGTGTGAAAAGTGATTGCCCCCGTTAGAAAAATTCTTCTTAACCTTCAGTCAGAAACCAGGCACGATCAGAGTTTCAGCAAATTTAATTACACTGGCCAGTGGAGAACAATACAAAAACAGTCTCAGAGCCTATTTGCGCATCATTCTGATTGAAACACACATCGCTGAGGTCTATCCGAGAGGTGGAGGAGGAAATGTCCATGGTGATTGGTTCAGTACATCTGGTCAAAACTTGGTGTACAAATTATCGCTTTCTCAGGAACCATGACGCTTACTCAGCACCAGTCACACAGGAATCGTACAAAATGAACTAAAACAAAATGATAACAAAGTCCAGCTGCATCCTTGACACTTTCACACAGACTCTGAGACAAAGCAAATCACAAATATGAAACTTTTCTATCACCCCCCTTTCCTGTTACAACATAAATTAACTGTGGTTTATCACATCTTTGGAAAGCTGAGTTCAATTTTTTTAGCCACACCCAGGCCTGATTACTGCCACACCTGTTCTCAGTCAAGAAATCACTTAAATAGGACCTGCCTGACAAAGTGAAGTAGACTAAAAGATCCTCAAAAGCTAGACATCATGCTGTGATCCAAAGAAATTCAGGAACAAATGAGAAACAAAGTAATTGAGATCTATCACTCAAGAAAAGTTTATAAAGCCATTTCTAAAGCTTTGGGACTCCAGCAAACCACAGTGAGAGCCATTATCCACAAATGGCGAAAACAAGGAACAGTGGTGAACCTTCCCAGGAGTGGCCCACTGACCAAAATTACCCCAAGAGCGCAGCAACGACTCATCCAAGACATCACAAAAGATCCCACAACAACATCCAAAGAACTGCAGGCCTCACTAGCCTCAGTGAAGGTCAGAGTTCATGACTCCACCGTAAGAAAGAGACTGGGCAAAAATG
The DNA here is from genome assembly GCA_020510985.1 of Pholidichthys leucotaenia. NCBI lineage: Eukaryota > Metazoa > Chordata > Actinopteri > Cichliformes > Pholidichthyidae > Pholidichthys > Pholidichthys leucotaenia. Next base: position 353,892,759 of record CM035843.1, read on the forward strand.
GCCTGCATGGCAGAGTTCCAAGACAAAAACCACTGCTGAGCAAAAAGAACATAAAGGCTTGTCTCAGTTTTACCAGAAAACATCTTTATGATCCCCAAGACTTTTGGGAAAACACTCTGTGGACTGATGAGACAAAAGTTGAACTTTTTGGAAGATGTGTGTCCCATTACATCTGGCGTAAAAATAACACAGCATTTCAGAAAAGGAACATCATACTAACAGTAAATATGGTGGTGGTAGTGTGAGGGTCTGAGGCTGTTTTGCTGCTTCAGACCTGGAAGACTTGCTGTTGTAAATGGAACCATGAATTCTGCTATCTACCAAAAAATCCTGAAGGAGAATGTCCGGCCATCTGTTCGTGACCTCAAGCTGAAGCGCACTTGGGTTCTGCAGCAGGACAATGATCCAAAACACACCAGCAAGTCCACCTCTGAATGGCTTAAGAAAAACAAAATGAAGACATTGGAGTGGCCTAGTCAAAGTCCTGACCTGAATCCAATTGAGATACTGTAGCATGACCTTAAGGGCAGTTCATGCTCGAAAACCCTCTAATGTGGCTGAATTACAACAGTTCTTTAAAGATGAGTGGGCCAAAATTCCTCCACAGCGCTGTAAAAGACTCATTGCCAGTTATCGCAAATGCTTGATTACAGTTGTTGCTGCTAAGGGTGGCCCAACCAGTTATTAGGTTTAGGGGACAATCAGTTTTTCACACAGGGCCACGTAGGTAGATTTTTTTTTCCCTTAATAATAAACACCTTCATTTAAAAACTGCACTTTGTGTTTACTTGTGTTATCTTTGTCTAATATTTAAATTTGTTTGATGATCTGAAACATTAAAGTGTGACAAACATACAAAAAATTGAGAAATCAGGAGGGGGCAAACACTTTTTCACACCACTGTATGTCAAAACAATTCCTCTGATAGGCTATTGTTACATGGTGTCCACATGGGCCACATGTAAATTGGACCAATCAGCAGCCAGCCACACATGAATATCAAGTGATGGCCATAGAATTTGACCAATCAACAACAATGTGATCTTTTTTATTGGCTCATGATAGGCCCTTGATCTTCGTAGCCCCTGGGCTTCAGCTCAGCCTAGCCCGTTGATTAAGGTGGCCTTGGTCCCTGCGCTGCGACCTGTGAATGATGCCTGGACCTGCTGGCTTAGCTTCCCCACCATCCTCCGGGCATACTCTCATGGGAGCATAGGGGAACCACTTCATGACGGGGCATCCCCCAGCTGGCCGTGGGAGAAGAGTGGAGTACCGCGGAGCAAGATATTGCTCTTTGAGATCCTGTTGCTCGGCCAGCGGCCTCGAGTTGCGGCAATTGGTTGATTGCCTGACACTGGCGATCTGTTATGGCATCTCGGCAGGGTTGTTGAGGGGTGGGCCGGGTTGTCACACAGACGACTGCGGATTGGTGAACTAGTGCTGCTCATCCAAGCTAGAAGGAGGCTCGAAGCTACTCAGCTAATGGCTAACTGGTGTAAGAGAGAGTGCGGAGTTGAACAGCTGAAGAATGGTTCTTAAAGTGACAGGCTTTAAATCAGAGTGTTTCAAGTAAGCCAAGAAAAATAAAAAACAAATTTGCTTCAGTAATTAAAAAAGTTAAAGAAAATGTGAACAAAATACACCTCTGTTGTTGAAGCAGCGGCCCAGAGCTGCGGCCGCAAGGTGGTCGGTGCATCTTGTGGTGGCAACCCCCAAACCAAGTGGTGGACACCAGTGGTGAGGGGGGCAATTAAGCTGAAGAAGGAGTCCTATCAAGCTTGGTTGGCTTGTGGGACTCCCGAAGCAGCTGAGGTGTACCGGCAGGCCAAGCAGAGTGCAGTTTGGGTGGTTGCTGAAGCAAAAACCCTGGTATGGGAGAAGTTCGGTGAGGCCATGGAACAAGACTTTCGGTCGGCCTCAAAGAGATTCTGGCAAACTGTCCGGCGGCTCAGGAGGGGAAAGCAGCTCCCCGTCCACACTGTGTATGGTGCGGATGGGACACTGTGGACTTCGACTGGGGACATCGTCGGGCGGTGGAAGGAATACTTCGAGGATCTCCTCAATCCCACTGATACGCCTTCCACAGTGGAAGCAGGGTTTGGGGATGAGGGGGATGACTCGCCTATCACAGGGGCTGAGGTCGCCAAGGTGGTTAAAAATCTCCTTGGTGGCCGGGCCCCGGGGGTGGACGAGATTCGCCCTGAGTGCCTCAAGGCCCTAGATGTTGTTGGGTTGTCATGGTTGACACGCCTCTGCAACATTGCGTGGAGGTCGGGGGCAGTGCCTTTGGCATGGCAAACCGGGGTGGTGGTTCCTCTCTTTAAAAAAGGGGACCGGAGGGTGTGCTCCAACTTTAGAGGGATCACACTCTTCAGCCTCCCTGGGAAGGTCTATGCCAAGGTACTGGAGAGGAGAGTCCGGCCGTTGGTCGAACCTCGGATTCAGGAGGAGCAATGTGGTTTTCGTCCTGGCCGTGGCACATCGGACCAGCTCTTTACCCTCTCGAGAATTCTCGAGGGTTCGTGGGAGTTTGCCCAACCAGTTTACATGTGTTTTGTGGACTTGGAGAAGGCATTTGACCGCGTCCCTCGTGGATTTTGTGGGGGGTGCTTCGGGAGTATGGGGTATCGGGCTTGTTGTTACGAGCTATTCGGTCTCTGTACGACCGTTGTGAGAGTTTGGTTCGTATTGCCAACACTCGGTCGGAGTCATTCCCAGTGAGAGTTGGACTCCGCCAGGGCTGACCTTTGTCACCGATCCTGTTCATAATTTTTATGGACAGGATTTCTAGGCGCAGCCAGGGAATGGAGGGTGTCATGCTTGGTGACCACAGGATCTCATCTCTGTTGTTTGCAGATGATGTTGTCCTGTTGGCTTCATCCAGCAATGACCTACAGCTCTTGCTGGGACGGTTTGCCGCTGAGTGTGAAGCGGCTGGGATGAGAATCAGCACCTCCAAGTCCGAGTCCATGGTCCTCAGCCGGAAAAAGGTGGATTGTCCTCTCCGGGTTGGGGACAGGCTCCTGCCCCAAGTGGAGGAGTTTAAGTATCTTGGGGTCTTGTTCACGAGTGAGGGGAGAATGGAGCGAGAGATCGACAGACAGATTGGAGCAGCATCTGCAGTGATGCGGATGTTGTACCGGTCTGTTGTGGTGAAGAGGGAGCTTAGTTCTAAGGCAAAGCTGTCGATTTACCAGTCAATCTACGTTCCTACTCTCACCTATGGTCACGAGCTTTGGGTAATGACCGAAAGAACGAGATCGCGGATACAAGCGGCTGAAATGAGCTTTCTCCGTAGGATTGCTGGACTCACCCTCAGAGATAGGGTGAGGAGCTCAGTCATCCGGGAGAGGCTCAGAGTAGAACCGCTGCTCCTCCACATTGAAAGGAGTCAGTTGAGGTGGTACGGGCATCTGATTAGGATGCCTCCTGGACGCCTCCCACTTGAGGTGTTTCAGGCACGTCCCACTGGGAGGAGACCCCAGGGCAGACCCAGGACTCGGTGGAGAGACTATGTCTCCCAGCTGGTCTGGGAACGCCTTGGTATCCCCTCTGAAGAGCTGGAGCAGGTGGCTGGAGAGAGGGAAGTCTGGGCTTCTGTGCTTGAACTGCTGCCTCCGCGACCCGGACCTCCGGAAAAGCGGTAGAAGATGGATGGATGGGGAACAAAATATGTTAAACATTTCATTAAAACATGAGTGAGCTGTTAAAATGTGGAAAAAAATGCAATCAATGACCCCTTTAAAACTGCAAAATTACAGTGTTGATACCTGATGTTCTAATGTAGAAGGACTACATTAGAACATCAGGTATCATCACGGAGAGCCCGCACAACTCAAAATACACCTCTCTGACCACCGCTCCACTCCTCTCCGCCCACCTCTTCACCGCTCGGGAATCTCGCAAGCTGATTGGCCGAGACATTTTACCTCGCAAGCTGATTGGCCGAGACGTTTTACCCAGCGAAGGAAGACCGCATTCATTGTTCTTTATCGCTCGTGTTGCTTAGTGGCACTTTTCACTATTCTCTTGTGCCTTTTTGTGCAAAATAGTGCTTGTGACGCCCTTGGGGGGGGGGGGGTGACGCTACTTCGCGGTTTTTCACTTTTCGCGGTTGGTTCTGGTCCCCATTAAACGCGATAAGTGAGGGATCACTGTATATCTAGAAACGCATCGCTTCCCGGTCGCTTTTCCTCCCCCTTTCTTTTCTTTCATCGCCATGACAGCTTTCCTTGGCCACTGAACAGATCTTCCCAGGTGTTGGAAGTGTTTTGTAGTCTACTATCACGACAAAATGCACCAAAAACAACCAGTGTCGACGTGCTCGCAATGGTAAACATGAGGACTGGGTCACACTCGTGACGTCACGCGGAACTCTAGCTGCACTTCCGGTTAATCGGCGGATTCGTCTGATTTTTCAGGGCGGGAAATTCAAAATCGCGATTTTCTCCAAGATTCCAGCATTTGTGGAGGGGGTGCCAATGATAAATTATCTTTATAATTGTATGTACTATCACCCAGTGCCGTTCAATGCCGTTCAGTTCAGTTCTACTTTAAGATCCTCACTGGTACTTGCAATAGTGAGAGGTGGGGGTGGGGCCCCTTTAGGAAAGAATAAAGAGAACAATGAAAAAATATCACATCAGATAGAAATTAGCCATTGGATACAATCTGGCAAGTTTACATTGATTGATATCAATGTTCATCAACTTGCATTGTCCTTAAAACAAGAATGAAACAGCAATCGACACCCCAGTAAAACCACACACCAATTTGAGGCAACTTTTGGTTCATCCCAAAGACATAATAGCTACAGAAAACAAAAGTAATGCCATTTATGAAATACCATGCTAATCCTGCAATAAAACCTACGTAGGAGAAACAGGAAGACCCTTTGGAACAAGAAAAAAGGAGCACAAGAAAGAATGTGGAAAAAGAGACAATAGTAAGGCATACACAAGCAAAAAAAGTAACAGCTGAGCAACAAAACTTGAAATCTGCATATGTCTGAAATCTGCAAATATCATCCACACAGAAAGCAACAAATACCACCATTGGGTCAGGAAAGCCATTGAGATCAGAAAACGGACCCCAAGAACCATCAACAAGGATGAGGGATGCTATACTCTGTACCACACCTAGGATGCTGTCCTCCACAGGATACCAGACAGCAGGGGGCGTAGTCATCCCATGCTGTCTGGTAAACCTGGATAAAACAGCTGATTCAACAGACACAACAACATCACATGATGCTTCTGAGGAAGGCTGCAGGAAGTGGCTGAAACACGTTGAGGTCAAAACAACTTCACTGTCTGATATAAAAGAAATTATTTTTATAATTTTCTGACAAATGTTGAAAATCAAGCTAGGATCTCACGTGGAGGTTCTGTGAGAGAATGTTCAAGGTTCTGTGGGAAATTGTCTCATTTTGCTCCTTAATTGGTTCAAGAAATTACAACCAACTTGACATCATTGTGCTTTGGTGCCTGCAGTGGCTCCTCCATTTTAGCACACAGCAGCACAAACACAATCCCTCCTCTTCTTCATTTTCTTCCTCCTCTCAATAGAACACTTGCCCCACAGAGACGAGGGGCCACCTTCACAACCCCCACAGCCACCGTATAACTGCCATGGAAATCCAGAAAACACTGTCATGCCTGAGTCCACAACACCATCTGAACAGAAAATGTCAACACCTCCCCCAGAAATTGCATCCCAAAGTTGGCTGCCCCCAGCACCAAACAAGCGGTGAATACAGCCGCCACAGAGGTCCGCCAGTTTTGTGTTGAGAAAAGCATGTCTGCTGTAAATAGAATGCCTTTGTTGGCCCCACTGGGGGAAAGGGGGAGGATCCTCCCTCGGCCGCCCCTCCTGGGGCAGTTGCATGGCTGTCCTGGGCCTTGCAGGCTTCAGGGCATTTGTGCTCTGTGGGGGTTGGTGGTGCTGTCTTGCTTGCTTGGCATTTCCAGGGGATGGGAGGGAGCGTTGCTATGACCTGCCACCCTCTTTGTATGTTTCCTGGCAAACCACTCACACGCACACACTCACTTTGAGTGTGCTCTCATGCACGCACATGCACACACACACACATATATTCTTTTACAAGTGCAGATACCAGACTCGTGATGAGACCTTTTCAGAAGAAGAAACAGTTTGTCTTCTGTTTGTTTCAGTTGTGTCAGTTTGTTTGGGGTTTTTTTCTGTTTGTTCCTCTTTTTTCTTTCTCCCTCCCCACCCCTCCCTATCCCCCACCCCCCCCGGTCGGGTCTATCATGGGTAAAGCAATTTAAATAAAGTATTAAAAGTTATTACAAGAGGAGTCTATAAAAAAAAAACATACAGTATGTAGACATGGACTGTATAAAGCTCCTTTTGGCAAAGTAAATGTGTTTGGCAAAATAAGGAAAGCAGATTTCTGTCCTGCTTACCTAGCTGCTTGACAGGACAAGGGGAAAAAAGAAAAAAAAATAGAATCCCTTTGTAACAGCACCTGTCTGACGAGAGACACCTCTGGTAAGTGGCTGTCTCATTTTCAAATGAATTCTCTCTCCCGGCAAAGGTGGAACACCAACACCGAATGACCATTGCAACCAAGCATCAAGTGAATTCCTGGGATAAAATAAACAAAATCTAAGTTGCAGGGATACAAACTTAAGTGCACTCACGTCACCCGGAGCAAAAGTGTTTGTGTCTCTCAATTGGCTTTGTGTGTAATCACACTTTGTTTCACACAGAGTATAAACAAATTACAAGACTAAATTATCTTTAGTTATGCTAGTGTCATTTTATGACATTTTTGTTTTGTTGCCATAGGATTTTTTTCAATCCGAAAAAGAAGCCAGTTTTATTGTCATTCAGTCCATACAGCCCATCATGTACAGTAGAGCAAAATTACATTTCTCCTATCTACAATGTTAACCACATCTAGAATCAGAGGGGTTGCTGCCATGCAAGGCACCCCCACAAACAACTTTTCCTTCTCCCATTATATTATGCTGAGCACCAAGCTAGAAGGTGGGAAGTACATTTTTATATGGTCTTAGGTATGACCCAGCCAGGGCTTGAACCCAAGGCCTCCCAGTTGTGGGGCAGATGCACTAGTTGATGGCCCACCACCTGTTGGGTTCTGTGGTTCAAAACAGGTTGAAAAACACTGCAACAGCAGGGAAAATAAGTATTAAACACGTCAACTATTTTCTCATTACACATATTTCTGATGGAGCCATTGACTTGAGATTTTCACCAGATATCAGTAACAACCCAAGTAATCCATACATACTGTACAAAGAAATCAAGGCAACTGTGTTCGCAAAACAAGTTGTATTTAAAAAAGTGGAGTGACACAGGGAATAAGTATTGAACATACTTGGTGAAATTTATTTAATATTTAGTAGAAAAGCCTTTGTTGGTAATAACAGCTTCCCGACACCTCCTGTATGGAGAAACTAGGCGCAGGCATTGCTCAGGAGTGATTTTAGCATATTCTTCCACACAAACTGTCTTCAGATCTTGAAGGTTCTGTGGGTGTCTTCTATGAACTCTGATCTTCAGTTTGTTCCATAGATTTTCAATTGGATTCAGGTCAGGTGATTGACTGGGCCATTCTAGCAGCTTTATTTTCCTTCTGTGGAGCCAGTTGAGAGTTTCCTTAGTTGTGTGTTTGGAATCATTGTCTTGCTGAAATGTCCACCCTTGTTTCATCTTCAGCATCTTGGCAGATGGCAGCAGGTTCTTATGTGGAATGTGTTACTGTTGAGATTGATCAAGATAAAAAATCTAATAAGTTGTATATATAGAATGCCGGAAACTTGCGTTAAGACATTCAGAGATAAGTTAGTCGAGGTGTACAATAATATAGCAAATAAGAAAATGGTTGTAATATGTGGAGACTTCAATATTGATTTACTAAATCCATTTCAACAAAATGTAATTACAGAGTTCATGAATTCTATGTACAGTATGAGTCTATATCCCACAATAACACATCCCAGTAGAATCACAGTTCACACTGCTACACTTATTGATAACCTGTTTGTTAATATTATTGATAAGAAAATAGAAAGTGGATTATTGATAACTGATATAAGTGACCATTTGCCAGTCTTTGCACTTATCCATGGCTACATGTGGGCCAATACAGAAAAAAAAAAACTTTAAAATCTTTCAGATACAAATCACAAAATGCAATCAGTTCTTTTAAAGAAGACCTGCTGAAGCAAGACTGGACAAAAGTCTATGTATCAGATGTAAATGAAGCCTATCACACATTCATGAACATTGTAACCACTCTTTATGAAAAAAATTGTCCATTAGTAAAGAAAAAGCTTAAACAGAAATTTGCCGACAAGCCATGGTTAACCAAAGGATTATAAAAAGCGTGTAAAAATAAAAATTCATTATACAAAGTTTTTCTAAAGAAAAGGACAAAAGAAGCAGAGCAGCGGTATAAAACATACAAAAATAAGTTAATATATATAGTGAGATGTAGTAAAAGGCACTATTATAGTAAAGAACTGGAGAAAAACAGAGATAACATAAAACAGAGATAACATTAAAAATACATCGACAACACTTAACAATATTCTTGGAAATAAAAACAGAAATACAAGCTACCCGACCAATCTTTAAAAAAATTAAATTAAAAAAACGACTCAGAGTGTGAAAGCAGTCTCACCTGCAGATGAATTTAATAAATTTTTTGTTAACATTGGTCCTAATTTGGCTCGAGAAATACCCATTACGTCATCTACAGGTGATACAATAAGCAAAAACATTGCTATAAAAGACTCCATTTTCATAAGGAGCACAGACAAGAGAGAGGTCATTGAAATTGTTAAATTGTTTAAAAGTAAAACATCTACGGATTGTGATGGTATTGACATGCTTTTAGTCAAAACTATCATTGAATGCTTAGTGAAGCCACTGATGTACAGTATATCTGTAACCTGTCTCTCCAAACAGGTATATTTCCCAGTGCAATGAAAATAGCTAAAGTAATTCCGATTTACAAGACGGGTGACAGAGGGGAATTTTCAAACTATAGACCTATTTCACTATTGCCACAATTTTCCAAGATACTTGAAAAAATATTCTGTGAGAGAACTGACAACTTCATAATGAAGAATAATTTATTGTGTGAGCAGCAATATGGGTTCAGACACAAGAGGACAACTGCATTTGCTCTAATGGAATTTATGGAAAAAATATCAACTGCTGTTGAAAATAAAGAGTATTCAGTTGGGGTATTCCTGGATCTTAAAAAAAAGCATTTGATACAGTGGATCATAAATTATTGTTCGTGAAACTACAAAATTATGGTATTGGGGTAGCACTGTTCTGGTCTTGTAGTTACTTAAAGAACAGATATCAGTATGTATGTGTTGGTAGCAAAAACTCACAGTTACTGAAGTTTCTTGTGGAGTCCCACAGGGTTCAGTTTTGGGGCCATTGTTATTCAATATGTATATAAATGATATATGTGAAGTTTTGGAAAAAAATTGATTTAATATTGTTTGCAGATGACACTAATTTATTATGCAGTGGAAGCAATTTGGAACAACTTTTGGAAACACTCGGGAAGGAATTAGGAAAGCTTAAACTGTGGTTTGATTCAAACAAATTAACACTCAATTTAAGTAAGACAAAATTTATAATTTTTAACAACCATCACAACCACTCAGTATCTAAACTCAGTGTAAATGGTGTAGAGATTGAAAAGGTATCCAAAATTAAATTTCTTGGAGTAATAATTGATAACAAACTGTGTTGAAAGTCACATATTAATTATATTAAAGGTAAAATATCCAAATCGCAATACTACACAGAGTGAAATATTTGCTGAATGTTGCAACCCACACTATATACTTTGTATCATTCATTAATACTCCCTTACATGACATATTATACTGAAGTATGAGGACCGTCAGTCTGGGTGTTCAACACTGGCTCCCAGTGATGAGATGTCACCCCAGCTTCACGAACACTCAGTGGTTACAGAACTTCAGAATGTCTGTAGAAATGTTTAGCTTCCTGTGCAACAAATTGCTCTGATCTGTGTGAAAATCACAGAGAGACTGTTGAGACGTCATTGGATGTACCTGCTCCAGCCGGTGGTGTTGTGGCAAAAAGTGATCAGCTGCCAAAACTTGATCGCAAGGTGCCATATTGTAGTTATGGGTTTTTTGGCTGTAAAATATATATTTCAACAAGTAAACAGTACTGAGTTAGGTATAATAAGATATATTTAACAATTATGATGCATTTTAAGACAAAGCAAACTTGATCTAGGATTTAAAGCAATTAAAATAATGCAGTCACAAGGTTACATGGAAAATACATGGATTTACTGTGTATCTACATGTATATATACAGTTCAACTTCCCTAAAAACGCCTAAAAATAACATGCCCAAAGTAAATCAAAAGCTGTTCTTCAACCCTTTGCAGCATCTTCATGGGGTTGGTCTCATTTAAAAGAAAACACTCTGAATTTTTTGGCAAAACAGTCATAATCTCTCTAAGTGCTCCTGCCACTGAGTAAAGAAAGTTTGCCTGGGTGTTTTTTTTAGATACAAATGCTTGCAAATAACATACAGCTGTCAGATACTGGCTGGAAAACACAACAGAAATGTAGAACCAAGTGTTTTCAAGCTCAGGTCAAAATTTTGTAAAAATACCACAAAAAATGAATATATTACACAGCTTTTTTTTCTCAGGTTGTAACAAGGCTGTGTCTGTACTGGAAGACCGGAAATACAGCTTTTTTTTTTCAGTGCGCACTGAAATGCACTAAGACGCAGAGACGTGACCGCCCGCGGAATTCACAGAGTTCAAGGGGTTAAATCCCATTAAACCCTAACTCAGGGGTGCCATGGAGGGCCAAGACCCTGCAGGTTCTCTCTTCTACCCAGTCTCTTCATCAGGTGTTTTCACTGATCAGCAGTCAGTGGAAGAAATTTGGTGGAATCTGCTGTTGAAGACACTGGTTGGAGGTAAAGCCTGCAGGGTCTTGGCCCTCCATGGCACATGATAGGACACCCCTGCCCTAACCCATTATTAGAAAATACAGATGCTATTATGGCCCAAAATTCATCCACGTACTGGTACTATCACTAAAGTGTACAGTGTCTTCTGCACTGGCACATCCAACAATACAGTCTTCAGTAAATAAAATAATTGTTTTTGGTTACTTTTTCTGAAAAAGGAGCCATTATTTTCAACATCACAGATAAATGGTTTGTACTGTTGACTCTTTTCCCACCAGTGTCTTAACAGAAAAATAGAAAATCATGATGCAAACACATAAGTCACTAAATTGTTTATAACAATCAGCAGCAAATTCCAGATTATTTAGAATGTGCAAAATTCAAACTGTAAAAAAAAAAAAAAAAAAAAAAAAACTTAGAATGGGTCACACACACCGGCCACGCTGCATCACTGAGAAGCAACTGGATGTGCCGCTCACACTGGTTCCGGTTCAGCAGCTCTTCAGCCTGCATCTCTGTAAATAGTGGCACAAGGTCCTTTTTTGGGTGGATCATTTTCCTCTTGCCTCGATGAAAGACAGAAATGGGTGGTGGTTGATCAAAGAAAGTTTAAAAGATATTTGGGAAATGCACTTGTTGCTAAAAGCCACTGGTGGAATGTGACAAAAAAGTACTTTGTTGTTGTATTTAACCACAATTTTCATGTACAGTGCATCCAGAAAGTATTCACAGCGTATCACTTTTTCCACATTTTATGTTACAGCCTTATTCCAAAAGGGATTAAATTCATCTTTTTTCCTCAAAATTCTACACACAATACCCCATAATGACAATGTGAAAAAAGTTTTTTTTAAATTTTTTTGCAAATTTATTACAAATAAAAATCTAAGAAATCACATGTATATAAATATTCATAGCCTTTGCTCAGTACTTTGTTGATGCACCTTTGGCAGCAATTACAGCCTCAAGTCTTTTTGAATATGATGCCACAAGCTTGGCACACCTATCTTTGGGCAGTTTTTCCCATTCCTCTTTCCAGCACCTCTCAAGCTCCATCAGGTTGGATGGGAAGCATCGATGCACAGCCATTTTCAGATCTCTCTAGAGATGTTCAATTGGATTCAAGTCTGGCTCTGGCTGGACCACTCAAGGACATTCACAGAGTTGTCCTGAAGCCACTCCTTTGATATCTTGGCTGTGTACTTAGGGTCGTCATCCTGCTGAAAGATGAACTGTCGCCCCAGTCTGAGGTCAAGAGCGTTCCAGAGCAGGTTTTCATCCAGGATGTCTCTGTACATTGCTGCATTCATCTTGCCCTCTATCCTGACTAGTCTCCCAGTTCCTGCCACTGAAAAACATCCCCACAGCATGATGCTGCCACCACCATTGGCATAGTTATGAGCGGTGCCTGGTTTCCTCCAAACATGACGCCTGGCATTCACGCCAAAGAGTTCAATCTCTGTCTCATCAGACCAGAGAATCTTGTTTCTCATGGTCTGAGAGGACCTTCAAAGCAGTAGAAATTCTTCTGTGCCCTTCCCCAGATTTGTGCCACGAGACAATCCTGTCTCGGAGGTCTACAGACAATTCCTTTGACTTCATGCTTGGTTTGTGCTCTGACATGCACTGTCAAGTGTGGGACCTTATATAGAAGGTGTGTGCCTTTCCAAATCATGTCCAATCAACTGAATTTACCACAGGTGGACTCCAATTAAGCTGTAGAAACATCTCAAGGATGATCAGTGGAAACAGGATGCACCTGACCTCAATTTTGAGCTTTATGGCAAAGGCTGTGAATACTTATGTACATGTGATTTCTTAGTTGTTTATGTTTAATAAATTTGCAAAACTCTCCAAAAAAATCACATTGTCATTATGGGGTATTGTGTGTAGAATTTTGAGGGAAAAAATTAATTTAATCCCTTTTGGAATAAGGCTGTAATATAACAAAATGTGGAAAAAGTGAACCGCCGTGAATACTTTCCGGATGCACTGTAGCTGCGCTTCAGTAAAGTAGATTTTACAAGGGCTGGGTTACGTTTAAAATCATTTGTTTTTACTGTGGCCTCAGCAATCAGAATGTGTTAATACATTCAGTTGAATGGAATCTAGTACTTTAACGGAGGGTGTGCATCCCCGAGTATGGAGTTGCTCAGTCAAAATATGTAAACTTTATCAATAAAAGTTTAGCCACCGCTCTGTCACCGCTATGTCTCTTCTTGCCCTGGCTTCAAGTGTGGGCAGTGTTTTGCACTTGTATTGCTAAAATATAAAAGGATGCACTACAAAAGGTCTCAAATATTTGTAATGTGTCCTTTTATAGTACTGCATGAGTTTATTGATGATAGATTATAAACTGCACATATAAACTAAGTTATAATGGTGACTGAACAACTCCCATTCCCCAAAGTGCAAGCTGCACTATTATGAATATAACATAAAGGATCACACAAGTGATCTGACAAAACAAAAAAACAAAAAAAAACAAGCAGTTTATTTTACAGTAGCTAATATTGGATGTGCCATTTATTTTCAATTATTCTATAATTAATATTCACATATTCAAACAAATCTCAATTCAGTCCCTTTCATGTTACGTGGAAATTGTGCTACTTTAATTGTGGCACTTTACCTATACTTTAATTTAAAAAGCAAAGGATTTGAGTACTTTGTCCACCACTACTAAAAAAAATAGTGGGATGTGCAACTTGCCAGTCACAACACATTCTGAGTACTGCTAAACGTTGCCAGTGTCGCAGCAGATGCTGGTCGGACTCTAGAACGAAAATACACACAATTTAAGTACATGCACAGCACAAAAGTGCAACATGTAAAAAAAAAAAAAAAAAACATCTTTTTTTAACCAGGATAAACACTAGCTTATTTCATCAGATGTTGTCAATACAAGCACAAAATACATGGAGAGCACGGAGCACAGAATTAGCATTGATGGCTAACTAGCTAGTTCATTTAGTTCATTATCTGCATATAGGAGAAAACGTTGTTGTTTGTTCAAAGTGACATGGTTTGCTGACCCAGTGACAAGACAGACTCCAAATTGATACAATTATGTTTATTAACAACCAGTGTGAATGAATAGTGGTGTGAGTGCTAACTGGAACTGCCGGGAACTGAGCAAGACACCGTACGGCCTGGCAACCCTGGAGACACACAGAGAGAGATGGTTATTGGGCGTCACAACTGGAGTTAAACCGTTATTGTGTAGCTTACTGTGGGAACAGATGGTGAGTTTCTCCGGTTCAGCGTAGCGGCTGTGGCCAGTGAGACAGTGCTCTTCAGATGGTGGTATTGTCCCGACAGGAGAGTGTAGGTGATGGTGGTGAGGGAAGGAGGCTGGTAAGTCCGCCACCCGGGAGGAAGAGGACAAGGGTCCGCCGCCACAGACTCCGCCTGTGCACAGGGGATTAGTAGAAAGTGGTAAGTTGTTAATATAGCTTACGTGGAAGGCTGGTCGGCTCTTTCCGGCGTAGATGAGGGCTGGCTCGGCTGTGGCTCTGGTAACTGAGACGATTAGGCGATGAAGCTCTCCTGGAGCGCAGTGAGACGTCTCCGCACTGCCACTCCGGGCGCGGGCACTGCCACTCCTGGCCATTGGACTGTGGATGGTATCCAGATGACAGGCTCACCTTGGCTCCAAGGGCGTTGCAAAAGGACCTCCACACCTGAAAAATAAATTGGGGTCCCCGGTCCAAGACGATGTCCGTGGGGATCCCATGAAGTCTCACCACATGTTGGACCAACAGGTCAGCTGTTTGGAGAGCCGCCTTGGAGAATCTGTCCATAAGGGTGAGAACCACGGTGTGATTGTTGGAAGGAGGAAGGCCAGTAACGAAATCCAACGCCACATGGGACCAGGGTCTGCCAGGAACCGGAAGGGGGTGGAGCAACTCTGCCGGTGGGGACAATGGGGACTTCCCGGTGGCACACTGGGGACAGGCCCGTATGTACTCCCCAACATCCTTTTGAAGAGAGGGCCACCAGAACGAGCATTGCAACAACTCCTCCCTGCGTCGTCTTCCAGGATGGCAGGTGAACTTGGATGCGTGGGCCCATTGGATGACATCACCCCGGACGGCCGATGGCACAAACAGCTTCCCCGCTGGCCCCCCACCCGGATCCCTCTCCAACTCCTGGGTCCTCAGGACCCTCTCCTTAATTCCCCACGAGAGGGCGCCCACGACACAGGAGGTAGGGAGGATGGGATTGTCTTCAGCCTCCAGGGTGTCCGTGGTGAATTGCCTGGAGAGGGCGTCTGGTTTCGTATTCTTGGACCCAGGGCGGTAGGTGATAGTAAAGTCGAATCGACCAAAGAAGAGAGACCAGCGGGCCTGACGAGCATTCAGGCGCTTGGCCATCCTAAGGTACTCCAAATTGCAATGATCCGTCCAAACCACAAACGGCTGCAAGGACCCCTCTAGCTAATGGCGCCACTCCTCCAGAGCCAGTTTGACGGCCAGCAACTCCCTGTCATCGATGCTATAGTTCCGCTCCGCTGGAGATAGTCGCTTGGAGAAAAAGGCACAAGGCCGGACCTTCCCATCCGTCGGAGAACGTAGAGAAAGAACCGCCCCCGCACCAGAATCCGAGGCGTCCACCTCCATGAGGCACTGCAGGCTGGGATCCACCTGCACCAGGATCGGCGAATCAGAGAATTGCTTCTTCAGGTCCGCAAAGGCCGCCGCCGCCTCCTCCGACCACCGGAAGGGAACCTTCGTGGATGTAAGGCGCGTCAGGGGAAGGGCCAGGCTGCTGTAGTTCTTTATGAATCGGCGGTAGAAATTAGCAAATCCCAGGAACTGCTGGAGCTGTTTCCTTGAGGACGGGACCGGCCACTCCACCACCGCTTTAATTTTGCCCGGGTCTGGAAGGGTCTCCTTATGAGAAATAATGAAGCCCAGGAAGGACGTGTTGGACGTATGAAACTCACATTTCTCTGTCTTGACGAATAACTGGTTCTCCAATAGCTGCTGAAGAACACGTCTCACGTGTACCTGGTGCTCCTCTAAGGAATGGGAGAAGATCACAATGTCATCCAGGTAAATGAACACAAACATGTTCAGAAAGTCCCTCAGAACATCATTGATGAGGCGCTGAAACACAGCAGGTGCATTGGTCAGACCAAATGGCATCACCAGATATTCAAAGTGACCACTAGTGGTGCGGAACCCTGTCTTCCACTCGTCCCCCTCGTGGATCCACACCAGATGGTAAGCGTTGCACAGATCCAACTTGGTAAAGCAGGAAGCCCCCTGGAGAGAGTCAAAGGCAGAATTAAGCAACGGGAGGGTGTACTTATCCTTGATAGTAATATTATTCAACTCCCTGAAATCGATGCATGGTCTCAATGAGCTGTCTTTTTTTCCCACAAAGAAGAACCCCGCCCCCCACTGCCGAAGAGGATGGGCGAATGATACCAGAGCTCAGGGACTCCTTGATGTACGTGCCCATAGCCACCCACTCCGGCGGGGAAAAGCTATACAGCCGGCTAGACGGGAGAGGAGCCCCCAGGCGAAGGTTGGTGGCACAATCATACGGTCGGTGGGGAGGGGGAGGGACAGAGCCCGGGACTTGCTGAACACGGCACCGAGATCATGATATTCAGGAGGCACCTTAGACAAATCAGGAGGGGGATCAGAGGGAGCCCCTAGGGTCACTGAAGGTGAGCACGCTGCTGATTGCAGACAGGCGCTGAGGCAAAATGAGCTCCATGATTTAATACTGCCCGCACTCCAATCAATCGTCGGGTTATGGAGGCGTAGCCAGGGGTAGCCCAGAATGACCAGAGACGTTCAGACGGGCAGCACAAAGAAGGACAGTTCCTCTCGATGATTCCCAGATACAATAATGGAGACTGGCACTGTCCAGTGGGATACTGTAGCCATGGGGGTGTTAGACAACGCAATCAGCCAGAGAGGAGACTCAAGGGGAATGCAGCGAAGGCCCAAACGGGTTGCCAGGTCTCTAGACATAAAGCTTTGCTCAACCCCGGAGTTGATTAAGGCCTGTGTAGGTATCTCTGTGTGTTTGTGTATGAACCTAATGGAAAGCAGCAAACTGGATAGGGGATTAGACCGGGGTACGTCCGTGAGTCCCCCTACTCTAACGCACGGACTCCCCCTTTTGGCCGAAGCTGACACGACCCGACCTCATGCTCCCCGCTCTCGCAATACAGGCACAACCCAAGCTCGCGGCGACGCTGTTTCTCTGCTGCAAATAGCCTAGAATGCCCCACCGTCATAGGCTCCGTGGGCGCTGAGGGTTCAGAGGACGGTAAAGCCAATATTGAGGACTGAGGGGAATGGCGAGACGGTTCCCCGGACCGTCCATAGGACCTACGTTCCACCGCTTGCTCCCTCAGTCCATTATCCAGACTAATGGCCAGAGAAATGAGCTCTGATAACCTAGTTGGTTTCTCTAAAGGGACTAACTCATCCCGAAGGCTAGCACTGAGGCTCCTAATGAAAATACAGCAAAGAGAAGCGTCCTCCCAACTTACTTCAGTAGCCACCACCCGGAAGTCTACGGCATAATCTGCCACCGCCCTAGACCCCTGCCTTAGATTTAATAGGATGGTGATGAGAACGCTATCTCGATCGGAATGATCGAACACTTCACTAAATTCACTAATGAATTGGCCAAAAGTGAGACTAGCATAATTTGCCCTAGCCATTACCGCATAGTACCAAGCTAGTGCTCTCCCCTCCAACAGATTAATAACATAACCGATCTTACTATGGTCGGAAGGGAAATCCTCTGGCACCCGCTGAAACACCACCTCGCATTGCATAACGAACCCCCTGGCTTTGCCCAACTTACCGTTGAAACGGCTGGGAGTTGGTACGGGAGTAGGCCGAACAGGAGGAGTCTGCCTGAGCTGGTTAGCTGGAATGCTAGGGGGAGTCAAGGAGTTGCTGGCGACAGGTAAGGCCTGGGAAAAGGGCTGGGAATTAGTTAGTCTATCCAACCGTTCTGTGACACAAGTTAGCTGGTTTAGAATGGTCTGCTGCTGATAAACCAATTGATCAATTTGAATTTCCATGCAGCTGACACGGCGCACCAAAGCGCTGTCAGCTGGGTCGTTCTGGCGGAGATGTACTGACATGGTTTGCTAACCCAGTGACAAGACACAGACTCCAAATTGATACAATTATGTTTATTAACAACCAGTGTGAATGAATAGGGGTGTGAGTGCTAACTGGAACTGCCGGGAACTGAGTGAGACACCGTACGGCCTGGCAACCCTGGAGACACACAGAGAGAGATGGTTACTGGGTGTCACAACTGGAGTTAAACCGTTATTGTGTAGCTTACTGTGGGAACAGATGGTGAGTTTCTCCGGTTCAGCGTAGCGGCTGTGGCCAAGGAGACAGTGCTCTTCAGATGGTGGTATTGTCCTGACAGGAGAGTGTAGGTGAAGGTGGTGAGGGAAGGAGGCTGGTAAGTCCGCCGCCCGGGAGGAAGAGAACAAGGCTCCGCCGCCACAGACTCCGCCTGTGCACAGGGGATTAGTAGAAAGTGGTAAGTTGTTAATGGAGCTTACGTGGAAGGCTGGTCGGCTCTTTCTGGCGTAGGTGAGGGCTGGCTCGGCTGTGGCTCTGGTAACTGAGACGGTTAGGTGATGAAGCTCTCCTGGAGCGCAGTGAGACATCCCCGCACTGCCACTCCGGGCACCGTGGAAGATATAGGCCCAGCCTAATGAGGATCAGGTGTGCGTGCAGCTGCAGATAATGAGCAGAGCGGACCATGACACAAAGTGAACTTTCCACTGCTGGGATAAATAATGTAAAAGATGCATAATATCACATCATATCACATCACTCACCATCCTCTATATCCTAATATCACGACTTTCAACTGCTGAAGTTGGGAGCTCCCATCCATCCATTCATCTTCTTCCGCTTAATCCTTTTTGGGTCACAGGGGGGCTGGAGCCTATCCCAGCATCTTTGACCGAGAGGCAGGGTACACCCTGGACAGATCGCCAGTCCATCGCAGGGCCAACACAGAGAGAAAGACAACCATTTACTCGCAGTCATACCTAAGGACAATTTAGAATCCTCAGTTTGATGCCAATTAACCAAACTTGCATGTTTTGGCATATTGGAGGAAACCGGAGAAATCCAGGAGTAAACCCACACAGACACAGGCAGAACATGCAAACTCCACACAGATCACTGTTGGTCGGGGGCTGGGATCGAACCCAGGATCTCCCAGCCAAGGGTGAGTTGCTGTGCTGCCCCAGTGCTAACCACTCCACCACCGCACTGCCCAAGTTGGGTGCTCCTGTGGCCGTAAATTCATTTCAGGTGGCTCCGTCTAGTTCCCTCTGGATTCTCTCATCAGCCGAAAGGCACAGAAAACTCTGCTGGACCGCGGTGTTGATTTCTGTGAAGCCATTCTATCGTTGTTGTTTATACTGACGCTTGCTTGCTGGCTCACAGACAAATCTTTGCAAATGGTGGCTCGAGATTCTGTAATTCAGCCTTAAAACTTCACTCTCATGATGTTATGACCGGACCAATCAGTGGCCTGCAGTCTTTTGACGTCACATTTTCAGGTCAGTATGGAATACTTTCTTTCTTTCAAAGGTCTTTTTATTATTATTAATTGAAGTATCAATACAATACAAAGTATTAGAAATTTTCATTCTTGTTTTAACCAAACAGTGCAAAACTAGAATTTAAAACTAACAAATGTGGATGCTTCAAAACACAAAAACCTTTAAATAAACAATAATAAAAAAATACAAAAAAAAAAAGAAAGAAAAATTGTGTGTTAGGTGGGGGTGGGATAAAGGGGATATGAGCTACTCAGAAACTATAATCGTGGGTCTTTCAAAGAAATCAAGAAACGGGCGCCATAATTTATAGAATTTGTTTTCAGAGCCACGAACTGTGTATCTGATTTCTAAATCCAAATAGGATTTTATCCACTGTAAATGTGAAGGGGGCGAAGAGTCTTTCCACTTCAGTAATACAGCACGTCTAGCCAATAATAATGAAAATTTGAATACTTTTAATTTGGAATTTGGCAAGACAAGTTCTGGAGCCACACCAAAAATGGTGCATAATGGATCAGGTTTAATTTGATATTGCAGGACTTCAGACATAGTAATAAAAACAGAATGTCAAAAATTCATCAATGAAGGGCAGGACCAATACATGTGAAGCAAAGTGCCAGGAGCGCTACCACACTTTTCACAAGTAGGGTCTATATCCGAGTAAATACGTGCTAACTTAACCTTGGACAGGTGCACCCGGTGTACGATCTTAAATTGAATAAGAGCGTGACGAGCACACATTGATGCAGTGTGAACATGGCCAAGAATGGAGTCCCACAGTTCATCAGTAAAAGTAAAATTAAGATCTTGTTCCCAATTCTATTTAATAGCGGCCAGAGAAGAAGATTGTAAATTTGAAATTAAATTATATAAAACTGATATTACCCCCTTAGAAGTTGGTTTAACTAATAAAAAATCATCTAGAGGATTATCAGAAGGTTTTTGAGGGAATTGTTTTGTCATGGTTTGCACATAATGTCTGACCTGGAGGAAGCAGAAAAAATGTGTAGAAGTGATGTCGAATTTAGTGGAAAGTTGAGAAAAACTTGCAAATTGACCATCAAAATATAAATCCGCAAAAGATTTTAAACCTTTTCTGTGCCATATATGAAATGCACTATCAATAGTTGATGGGGTAAATAAATGATTTGCGGCAATTGGACTTCTAATGGAGAAAAACTGAAGACCGAAATTTTTCCTGAATTGAGACCAAATTCTAAGAGACTGACGAACTACTTTATTATTACCCAGTGTAGACAAAGCAAGGGGAAGTGGTGAACCTAAAATTGCCGGAAGGGAGGTTTGATTGTCCACATGTGACTCCATAAGGATCCAAATGGGTGATTTGGGTTCCAGATAGAAATGTTTCCAATATAACATGCACCTGATATTTGCTGCCCAGTAGTAATATTGAAAGTTAGGCAGAGCCATGCCACCCACTGATTTGGGTCTTTGAAGAAAAACTTTCCTCAATCTCGGATGTTTACCATTCCAAATAAATGAGGTAATCAGAGAGTCCAAAGACTTAAAAAGGGATTTAGGAATAAAAATGGGGAGACATTGAAACAAATATAAAAACTTTGGAAGTAACATCATTTTTACAGAATTGATTCTGCCAATTAAGGACAAGGATAATGGGGACCATTTGGAAAGTATTAGCTTGCACTGGTCAAATAAGGGGAGAAAATTACTTTTAAACAAGTAATTAAGTTGTTTAGTGACACATATCCCAAGATAATTAAAATGATCAATAACAACCTTGAAAGGAAAATTTTCAAGATCCTGAACTCGAATCTTTTCATTAATCGGAAACAATTCACTGTTATTAAGATTAATTTTATAACCAGAAAACCTACTAAAACTATCCAAAATGTTGAGTATAGCGGGTAGTGAAGTAAGTGGGTTGGAGAGAAATAGTAAAAGATCGTTGGCATAGAGTGAAACCCTATGCTCGATGCCACCCCTACGAATGCCTAGAAAGTCCCGGCTCCCAAGGATTGCAATAGCTAACGGATCAATTGCCAAGGCAAAGAGCAACGGGCTCAAAGGACAGCCTTGCCTCGTACCACGGTAAAGTCTAAAATAGTCAGAATAGCGACAATTAGTTAACAATGAAGCTAAAGGACTAGCATAGAGAAGTTTAATCCAGGAACAGAAGGAAGGACCAAAACCGAACCTCTCCAAAGTAAAAAACAAATACTCCCACTCAACCCTATCGAATGCCTTTTCAGCGTCCAAACTAATAAGACATTCAGGTATGTTATGGTGAGGAGTATAAATAATATTAAACATCCGCCGCAAGTTAAAAAAAGAATGGCGATTTTTAATGAAACCGGTTTGGTCCTGTGAAATTATAAAAGGAAGAATCTTTTCCAACCTTGAAGCTAACAACTTTGACAAAATTTTAACATCGGTATTTAACAAGGAAATAGGCCTGTAAGAAGCACAATCAACAGGATCCTTATCTTTTTTAAGCAACACAGTGATACAGGCCTGATAACAAGAAGGAGGAAGTGTACCGGAGTCAAGCGACTCTGTAAAAATTTGACAAAGGAAAGGGGCAAGGTCGTCAGAGAATTTTTTGAAAAAATCAGCGGAAAACCCATCAGGTCCTGGAGATGTTCCTGACTGCATGGATGATATTGCCAGCTGAATTTCTTCTTTTGTGATGGGAGCTTCTAGAAATTGCCGAGATTCTGAGGAAATCGAAGGGATATCAATAGAATCAAAAAAAAATTTCAAATCCTTTAAGTTTGTTGTATATTCTGAGGTATATAATTTGGAATAAAATGACCTGAAAATATCATTAATCACTTGTTGGTCAGATGTCACCTCTCCTTTATCTGTCCTAACTCCAGTAATAATTTGCTTAGCTCTAATACCACGCAGTTGATTAGCTAGAAGTTTACTGTTTTTTTTGCCATGTTCATAAAATTCACTCTTGTTCCTTATTAAACAACCTTCAATTTGTCGAGTAGAAAGTAAATTAAGTTTAGTTTGTAATGTCATAAGTTCCTTGTACAAAGCGGGTGATGGAGATTGAGCATATTGTCTGTCAATGTCCAAGATTTGATCTAAAATAGCCTTCTGTTCCTGTATTATGGATCGTCTTTTAAATGCTGCCAATGAGATAAATTCCCCCCTAAGAAATCCCTTCATGGCCTCCCATATCGTTTTATTTGGCATACCAGGAGTTTTATTTTCTTTCAAAAAAAAATTAATTTTAGAAGAAATATTCGCAACCAATTTTTCATCTGTAAGTAATAATGGATCCAATCTCCAATGCTTTCTCATGGAGTCACATCCATGGAGGATCATTTTAAGTACAAGAGGGGCATGATCAGAAACCGATATGCTATCATAACTGCAAGAGCAAAGGTTATTAATTAATAAATTGTCAACAAAAAAATAATTGCTGGTATAAGTATGGTGTACATGAGAGAAAAAAGAATAGTCCCTGCCGTTAGGATGTAAAAAACACCGAGGGTCTGTAAGGCTATATTCCTCAAGAAAGACTTAACATAAGTTGCAGATTTATTTAGACTAGCAGGTTTTGAGGATGAGCGGTCTAAGTTCGGATCCATATACAAATTAAAGTCACCCCCAAGAATTAGAGAATGAGTATTTAAATCTAGAAGTTGCGAAAAAAGGTTGCGAAAAAAGTGTACATCATCAAAATTCGGCGCATACAGATTAGCCAAGGTGATATGTTTATTGCCAAGTTTACCTGATACTATTACAAATCGTCCATTTTTATCTAATACAACATTAGAGGGAATAAATGGGATATTTCGATCAATAAGAATAGCAGCGCCCCTGGCCTTAGCTTTAAAATTTGAATGAAAAAATTGTCCTGACCAACATTTTGACAAGTGCAAGTGGTCAGAATCCTGCAAATGGGTTTCCTGCAAAAACAGTACCCCAGGCTTAAATTGCTTTAGACGTGACATGACTCTCTTTCGTTTAATTGGATGGTTCAACCCCTTCACATTCCAGCTTACCAAAGTAAGATTACTATTCATTCAAAGAGTAAAATTTATATATTGTGTTGTGTAGCCCAAAAAAGAATGGGGTGAGGTACGGGTAAAAAAAAAAAAAAAAAAGGAGGGCGGGAGGGGGTAAGGGGGTGTAAATAAATCCATAAAAAAATAAATAAATAAATTTAAAAAAATTTTAAAAAATTCAACAACCAAACCTATAACAACACTCCAGCCGGTTGCAAAAAACAGCAACCGCTCCATCTCCTGCTCTATTCTCATCCTAACAAAATACTCCCATAGAACTGGCTTCAATCCTGCATAGTATGAACATTTTACCCTAAAAAAAAAAAAAATAAATAAAAAAAAAAAATTAAGTAAACAATGTATAGGGAGCCAATTTTACCTTGTTTTTGAACATCTAAAAATGCATCAATGTCCAGTCAGTGCAGCTTTAATGAAGTATTAATCAAGTAGTCCAGTGTGGTAGTTGATCAACCCAGGAATGTCCAGTTCAGGGCGAAAATTGCTGGTTTCTCTCCATGGTTTGCATGAAGCGGGTGGCCTCCGAGACGGACGCCAGCCACTGGTTTTTGCCGTCTGGAAGAGTT
Organism: Pholidichthys leucotaenia; assembly: GCA_020510985.1. Taxonomy (NCBI): domain Eukaryota; kingdom Metazoa; phylum Chordata; class Actinopteri; order Cichliformes; family Pholidichthyidae; genus Pholidichthys; species Pholidichthys leucotaenia. Next base: position 353,916,911 of record CM035843.1, read on the forward strand.
ATCCGGAGCCTGGCGGGGAAGAGAAGAGAAGGACGAAAACCTCTCTTGTACAATTCGGACATAACCTCCTTATATTCGGCTCGTTGCTTCTGAACGTCGGCGTTATAATCCTCGTAGAACTGGAGTTTATGTCCACGATATTCCAAAGCCCCACGGCGTCTCCGCGCTTCTGTCATCACCAAGTCTTTGGTCCGAAACCGGTGGAAACAAATAATGACAGCGCGCAGCTTCCCGCTCGGACCCGGCTTGAGCGTGAGGCTGTGGTGGGATCTATCCAGCTCTGGGGGAGATGGCAAAGTTTGTGTGCCAAAGACGTCCACCAACAGCCGAGAAAAAAATTCAGATGGCCGTGGACCCACATCAAAGGACTCCGGCAGACCCACCAGACGAATATTCAGCCTCCTGCTTCTTCCCTCCAGGTCAGAAAGTTTGTTTTTCAAAAACTTGTTCTCCTCCTGCATTGACTCACACGTAACTTCAAGCGCCGCTAGGCGCTGGCTGACGTCCTCCGCGTTGCTTTCAAGGTCGCCAATGCGTTGCTCCTGGTTCGCCACATCTGCTTGAATCTTGTCCAGTTTACCATTAATAAGTTCAAATGAAGCTTTAAAGTCAGCAGCTATGGACATTCTGTGTTGCTTAAGCAAGGCAACAAGTGCAGGGTTAAGGCTTTTATTAGCATCCTCAGCTAAGCTGGTGTTAGTATTGTTCACTACTGCCTCCTTTTCAGTCTGCTTTCTTGTTTTGGACATATTTCTCAACTCAAAACAGATTCCGCACGTATTAAATATCCAAAACGTTGACAACTTACAGCAAAGTAGGGTTTAAAAAGTAAGACTGAAAAAAAATATAGCAGGAGCCAGCAACGCACACACCTACTCCATTGCCAGCACACCTGATGCCAATCGACAGGATCACAAGAATCTTAAGTAAAAACGGAATACTAAGAACCACTCCGGAGTAAGTCCAAAAAATCGGGACCGAAACCGTTAAAGTTCCTAATGGAAAAGCCAACAAAGCATGCCGAACCCAACTGAACAGGGCCAAACAGATATGAGTGGAAAAGAGGCAATATAGTCCACAAAATGGTTTCACAAAAACTAAATATTACTCCTTTATTATACAACAACCTACAACTTTAATTACATGGAAAATTATCTTTTTAATTGACAAACATCATGACAAACTCGTGGCAAAATTCGACTGGGATCAAAAGATAATTACGTTCTTGCCATTCACTTCAATGGAGAATTTTTCCAATTTAAGGTCTCATGTGCAGGCACTGGGCGTGACTTAGGCTTTCTAGTACAGTGGTGTGAAAAAGTGTTTGCTGCCTACCTGATATCTCATTTCTTTGTATGTTTGTCACACTGAAATGTTTCGGATCATCAAACAAATGTAAATACGTATTAGACAAAGATAACACACGTAAACACAAAATGCAGTTTTTAAATGAAGGTGTTTATTATTTAGAGGAAAAAAATCCAAACCTACATGGCCCTGTGTGAAAAAGTGATTGCCCCCTAAACCTAATAACTGGTTGGGCCACCCTTAGCAGCAACAACTGCAATCAAGCGTTTGCAATAACTGGCAATGAGTCTTTTACAGCACTGTGCAGGAATTTTGGCCCACTCATTTTTGCAGAATTGTTGTAATTCAGCCACATTGGAGGGTTTTCGAGAATGAACCGCCTTTTTAAGGTCATGCCAAAGCATCTCAATGAGATTCAGGTCAGGACTTTGACTAGGCCACTGCAAAGTCTTCATTTTGTTTTTCTTAAGCCATTCAGAGGTGGACTTTCTGGTGTGTTTTGGACCATTGTCCTGCTGCAGAACCCAAGTGCGCTTCAGCTTGAGGTCACGAACAGATGGCCGGACATTCTCCTTCAGGATTTTTTGGTAGACAGCAGAGTTCATGGTTCCATTTACCACAGCAGGTCTTCCAGATAATCACACTACCACCACCATATTTTACTGTTGGTATGATGTTCCTTTTCTGAAATGCTGTGTTACTTTTATGCCAGATGTAATGGGACACACACCTTCCAAAAAGTTCAACTTTTGTCTCGTCAGTCCGCAGAGTATTTTCCCAAAAGTCTTGGGGATCATCAAGATGTTTTCTGGCAAAACTGAGACGAGCCTTTATGTTCTTTTTGCTCAGCAGTGGTTTTTGTCTTGGAACTCTGCCATGTAGGCCGTTTTTGCCCAGTCTCTTTCTTATGGTGGAGTCATGAACACTGACCTTCACTGAAGCAAGTGAGGCCTGCAGTTCTTTGGATGTTGTTGTGGGGTCTTTGTGACCTCTTGGATGAGTCATTGCTGTGCTCTTGGGGTAATTTTGGTCAGTGGGCCACTCCTGGGAAGGTTCAACACTGTTTCATGTTTTCGCCATTTGTGGATAATGGCTGTCACTGTGGTTCGCTGGATTCCCAAAGCTTTAGAAATGGCTTTACAACCTTTTCCAGATTGATAGATCTCATTTACTTTGTTTCTCATTTGTTCCTGAATTTCTTTGGAGCATGATGTCTAGCTTTTGAGGATCTTTTAGTCTACTTCACTTTGTCAGGCAGGTCCTATTTAAGTGATTTCTTGATTGAGAACAGGTGTGGCAGTAATCAGGCCTGGGTGTGGCTAGAGAAATTGGGCTCAGCTTTCCAAAGATGTGATAAACCACAGTTAATTTGTGTTTTAACGGGGGTGGGGGAATCACTTTTTCACACAGGGCCATGTAGGTTTGGATTTTTTTTTACCCTTAATAATAAACACCTTCATTTAAAAACTGCATTTTGTGTTTACTTGTATTGTCTTTGTCTAATATTTAAATTTGATTGATGATCTGAAACATTTAAGTGTGACAAACATACAAAAAAAATGAGAAATCAGGAAGGGGGCAAAAACATTTTCACACCACTGTAATTTATTCAGTAACCATATAGAAGCAACATGCATGAGTGATATGAATACAAGTACACAGAAAAATAAAGTTTGTTTTTTATTTTTAGATTCCTTTATTAGTCTCACAGTGGGGAAATTACAGGGCATCCATCCACATGAATGGATGAGGCAGCCACTGGTACGGTTCCCAACCCTTTCACCATTCACACTTTTTTTTTTTTGGCATGTGGGAGGAATCCCAGCGTAAACCCACGCAGACACGGGGAGAACATACAAACTCCACACAGATCACTGTTGGTCAGGGGCTGGAATCAAATCCAGTCACCCAGCCAAGGGTGAGTTGCTGTGCTGCCGCAGTGCTAACCACTCCGCCACCACGCTGCTTCTGTACCTTACAGTGTACTTTTCAGAAAAGTACCCTGTAAGGTACAGAAATGGTCCTTAAGGTGGCAACTATGGACCTTTGTTTGGATTTAAAGGTACGTTTTTGTCACTGGAGCTACAGATATGTTCTTCAAGGTACAGTTCTCGTATCTTTTAGGGTACTACTGGAGCGACAAGCATTTGTACCTTTTTAGGTCCATTTCTGTACTTTGATTTCTCAGGGTGTTTCACACCGAAATTTGTTTACTTTGGTCTGAATCAGTTGATTAGTTTGCTGCTTTGTATCATTTTCTCCTTGGTTCGGTTCTTTCACACAGGCAAAAATTCAAGCGGACCAAATTCCATCACGTTAAATCCTGCAAGACTTATGTCAAAACATTCTCTGTTCTTATTGGTCAGATTTTTTTGCCGCGAGAACAGGAAAGGTAAATACAGGAAGTAGGATGAGTACTGTGTATTTACGCATTTCTGGGGAGAAAATAATACAAATCGTAACGTAATGTATGAGGGTTTTCATCACCCTGGTTATCGTTTATTACATTACGTGCATATACCACTTTGAGCAAATTTTACAGTTTGAAAATGAAGCACAGCTACGGATGGAAAATAACATGTTCACGTTCATCAATCCTCCAGAACTGTGACATGCTCAGCCACAGATATTTTTGAAGATCCATCAGGTATGTACAGTGGCATAAAATGTTTTACTGTTTGCCGTTGGTCCTGTTTTAGTGCGTTCCCTTTCTCGCCTGCAGGACTGCACCAGAGTTCGCCAGTTGACTCGAATCAACACCACCTCTTTTCGGAGGTCTTGGTACAGTTGCATTGGTGTGAACCTGAGTGCAATTACCATGTTCCCCCCAGACAAAACGAAAAACACTAACGGAGAAAACAAACTCAAGTTCAGTTGAAACAAACTAAAGCCTGTAGGTGTGAAACCTAACTGTGTATCCTGCAGAGTTCCACTTACAAGCAATGATATAACCAATGCGTTTACGTTTGGGTACAACTTGAATTTGGACTAACACCAGCCATTTAATTTTGTTCAGTTGAAAGTTGTCTCTGGGGTCTGTATATTATCACCCACTGGTTGTAACTGCTGCAGTGATAACTGCAGGGATATGGCTGAGCAGAACCTGTTACGTATGGCTCTTGCAAGCCATAAATAAGAGCCAAGGGCTGACCGGTGAGTTTGCGTTGTTTATTAACAATAACGGAAAAGAACAAAGGAAAATAGCCTTGTGGGGCAAAATGCAAACAATAATGCAAAGGTACACTTACAAATGATGATGATGATGAGAGGGGGACTGGAGCCGGACGTAGGGGTTCCAGCCTTACCCACACCGGAGAAGAGCGTGGATAATATACGCGAGGTCACAGCCCCGAGTGATCAGAGCTGCTCCCTTTTATAATGGTTGACAGCGCCTCAGCTGATGAGGTAATTGGGCTCCAGCCGTCCCGTAGAGCTTGACAGCCGGGAGCCCGCTGAGACGCTGTCACAGTAAGAGCTGGGCTGAGGAGGAATATGGCCTGAGCGCGGGTGGCACCGGCACATAGGCCAATATGACATGACCCCCCCCCCCTTCAGGCCGGGCTCCGAACGGCAAGTAACACCCAAGCCCTCCCCCACCTAGGGTGGGCGGATGGGGTGCAGGCCAGGAGGGCATGAGAGAGAAAAAAAACCCCCAACATTGGCAGGAAACAACGAAGCAATTACAGAGTACGGGAAAAAGCACAATACTCCATAAAAAGCTAATAATAGGCAGACAGAAAAAAAAAACAGCACAACATTGGGAGGAAACAACGAAGCAATTACAGAGTACGGGAAAAAACACACAATACTCCATAACAGGCTAACAATATGCGGACGGAGGGGAAAAAAAACCACTACATAGGCAGGGGACAAACGAGGCAATTACAGAGTATGGGAGAAGGAAAAAAAAAGAAAACCACAATACTCCATAAAATGCCATAACATGTTGAGAAGACCCAAAGAAAAACAACCCCAGGGGACCTAAGAGGAGAGCTGAGGCTCCTAAGGCGAAATCCACAGATACAGGACAACCCTCAACAGGAGGGGGAGAAAAAAAAAGCACACTAACCGTGATATGACTATAAGAAATTATATACCTGCACTCACAAAACCACAAAGGACTAGGCACAGGAATAACAGAAATAATTCAGTTCGGGGGGTCTCCCCGCACCCAGCGTCCAAACTGCCAACAGGCGTGATGGGAAACGTTCAGGCGGCCTACCCGAATCCCAGGACAGGAAAAGCAGTACTTCGGGTGGCCGGACCAGACCGCCGAACAGAGAGTCCAGTGGGTTGGGTGGCCAAACCAAAGAGCCGAATGGGTACGGCAGTCCCTCTGGCGGCCGACCCGCTTTGCTCAGCCACCAGGCCCGCAGTGGAGAGAAAGGCAACGGCTTCCCTGCGGAGAGAAATAGTGAGGGCGAGCCGGGCCGACAGTGAGAGGTCCATATGGGCCCTGGTGGAGAAAGCTTGGGGGGATAATGAGGGTGACGATGATGACGACGGTGAAGATGGGGATGAAGATGAAGATGGAGATGAGCCGGTCCAGTGTCCGATGGCAGGGGATCTGCAGCTCCCTCACCGAACCTGGATGCCACTGGTGCTGCACCCTCGTCGGACCCCGATTGGATCTCGGTTGCATCCTCGTCGGACCCCGATTGGATCTCGGTTGCACCCGCGTCAGACCCCGATTGGGTCGGCGCCGCACCAGAACTGACCTCCAACCCCGAACCTGGAACCTCTGGCACAGCGGGCGAAAGCAGCTCCTGGCCGGTGACCCTGGGAGAAGGCTCAGGAGAGAGAGAAGAACCGGGATCAGGATCACCGGCAGCGCCAGAACCCGGCGAGATAAGCTCAGACGCAGCGGGCGGCTGCACTGAGCTCGTCTCCCCAAGAGACAGGCTAAAATGCTCTAAGATATAGAGGAGAAAGGCAAAACAGAGCACTTGCCTGATCTCGGGTTCTGACGCCGTCCAGGACTGCGAAGGTCCGGGCTCAGACAGCAGGAGGTCGTCATCAGGCTCCCACTCAGCTGCGTCGGGCTCCGCAGCTGGCATGATGGTGTGCGCAGCTTGAGAATCCTCCGGCGCCAATGCCCACGCCGATGGCCCACACGGCGTGGTGGCAGGAGAACCTCGACCCGCTGGACCAGACCGCTTCTCCGTGGAGACCCGGGGACACTTCCTCGTCGGTGCAGGTTCCACGCTGCAGTCCGCTCTCCTCCTCTGCCCACGGCATGGCTGCGGAACCGGAACCAGGCTCTCCAGAACCGCAGACCCCCTCCTCATCCAGCGACGTTGGCCTGGCGTCGAGGACCGCTCAGTGGAGGGAGACACAGAGGATGCGGGGTTAATAATTACAGCCACAGCAGGTGGTGGGAGCTCGGGGAGCTGCGAACCCCGAACTCCACCTCCAGGAGTCTGACAGAGCAAATCACAATGATGAGAGTGTGAATGAACTTGGACTTGCCTGTCTCCTGAAGGCTGAGTGGTGCCCGCTGTGGCGGACATTGCTCCTCCCTTTTCCCGCCGGACGGTGACAGAGGGCCCCCTGGGAGGACGATGGGGAGCCGCTCGAGATGGTTCCGGGACGGAGCTCGCCGGGCCAGGACTCTGAGCACACACAGCAGCCGGAGAATGCGTCGAGGCGGAGGGGGCGACAGCCGAGACGAGCCGGGCACGGGACGCTGACGTAACAGCAGGAGAAGATGGCTCGGGAGACAAGGCTGCGGGGTTTCCCCTCTGACGAGGCGCAGGAGTGACAGCTGTGTGGGGAATTGAGCCCTTGCGGCGACACGGAACTGGATCCGGACGGGATTCATGCTGAGGTTGACAGCCGGTGTGACGATGGTTTCTTGCAGGGGGCGAGGCGAAGGTGAGGTCCGGAAATCGCCGTTCCTGTGCAGAGACAGAGGCGAGCAGGTCGGCAAACTCAGGGAACTCACGCAACTCTGGATTCCTCTCCACCAGTCTAACTGCTGCTGTCACATGCTTAATGATGACAGATGGATGAACCGCGGAGCGAGCAGCAGCCACTCGGTCTCGGATCTTGATAGCTGTCAGCTGCAGCTCCTCCGGGGGATTCCCGAGTGACGTCTTGCTCGATGGGGAAAGACCTATGGATGGTGCGAACTCCTGGGCCGGAACAGAGGCAGGAGCGGGATCCCGAAGCGAGGGGTGACGACGACTCCTCTTTGGCTTCCTGCCGGGACTTCCCTCCAGCTCACGGAGTATCTCACGTTGTGAGGCGATGTTGTTTCTCCTCGCGCAGACTTCAGGGTGGTCAGCGTAGTGAGGCAGATTGTCCAGGAGAACCTCAGCATAGTCTAGGTGCCAGCGTATGTCGTTGGGATTGTTGTAGAAGGTAGCAGTGAGGAGCGTCCCATCGACATACTCCAGGGCGGTCGCTATCTCATTACCCAGGCGCCGAATGCAGCTCCTGGGAGACGGCATGCTCCCAGAGTTGACACCCAGACAGGGAAGAGCGAAGTCCAATTAAGCAAACTCACGGCAGCTGGCAACTCACTGGCTGTGACCTACTGTTACGTATGGCTCTTGCGAGCCATAAATAAGAGCCAAGGGCTGTCCGGTGAGTTTGCGTTGTTTATTAACAATAACGGAAAAGAACAAAGGAAAATAGCCTCGTGGGGCAAAATACAAACAATAATACAAAGGTACACTTACAAATGATGATGATGAGAGGGGGACTGGAGCCGGACGTAGGGGTTCCAGCCTTACCCACACCGGAGAAGAGCGTGGATAATATATTTCCCCTGTGACAGTGTTGAAAACTTGGATGAATACCTGCACTGCATGAGTCTTGTTAAACGTATCACTGAGGATTTTCCAACTCCATATGTGTATATACTTGGTGACTTCAATGCTAATATATCAAGTTCAAGTTGTTTTGGAAATGAACTGGTGTCTTTTTGTGAGAGATACTCTTTACACATCTCAGACAGGATTATCTTACCAGGTGATACCTTTACTCATGTTAGCATGGCCCATGGCTCTACATCATGGCTTGATCACTGTGTGACTACATCCTCAGGCCATGATAACATGTCCAATATCAGAGTTCTGTATGGTTATGTGAGTTCCGATCATTTACCTTTAATCTATGGATATTGAGGTATCAAGTGTTGTAAGCGGCCCCCGGGGAGCTCCCTCGGCCACAACGGGTAGTAGGACATACAAATGGCGTGATGCCACAGCATCAGACCTGTCCAGATATAAGAAACTTACTCGTAGGAAACTCTGTAACATCTGTGCTCCTACGGACGCCATCAGGTGTCATGACCGTAATTGTGCGGCACACAGAGATGATATCGATAGGTTTTACAGCGATATTGTTGATGCTTTAAATTTTTGTGTGAGTGAATGCATTCCTAGTCACAGTGTGGCCACCCAGTATAACGTCCCAGGCTGGAATGATGTTGTTAGCGAGGCTCACACAGCTGCTCGGGATGCTTTTTTGTGGTGGAGGAGTAATAGCAAACCACGTTATGGTCCAATGTTTGATAACATGAAAAGTTGTAGGGCTAGGTTCAAATATGCTCTACGAGCATGTAGGCGCAATGAAGAAAGTATCAAATGTGACCAGTTAGCTAGTCATATGAGTGAACTGAACATGGTAGAATTCTGGAAACAAATGAAGCCTATGAGCTCCCACCGGTCTGTTAGATCAAACACTGTTGATGGTGTGTGACTGGTGATGTTAATATTGCTGAAAAGTGGAAATGTCAATATGAAGCTATTTTCAACTCAGTCAAGAATGTTTCAATGAAGAATTCTGTTATGCATGATGTTCACCTGTATAATGACATGTTTGATACCTCCGATATTTCTGCTGTTACTCCTGTTGAAGTTGCTTCACTGATCAAAGTACTCAAGAAAGGCAAATCAGCTGGCCCTGATTGTCTCACCAGTGAATGCCTCATCAATGCTGATTTCAATTTGTGTATTCTGTTGTCATTGTGTTTTAACTGTATGTTTGTTCATGGTTACATGCCAGATATGTTGATGGACTCTGTTATTATTCCCTTGGTGAAAAACAAGTGTGCCAGTCTGTCTGACATGAACAACTACAGACCTATAGCTATTGCAAATGTTATATCTAAATTGTTAGAGGGTTTAATTCTGAACAGAATTGAGGATTATCTGTGGACAAACGACAATCAGTTTGGTTTCAAGTCAGCCCATTCAACTGATAAGGCTGTTTACCTACTCCATGAATTTGTTGACTACTTCAGAAGCCAATCCACTAGTGTCTATGCTATGTTTTTAGATGCTAGCAAAGCTTTTGATAGGATTAACCACTGGTGTTTGTTTAGAAAACTGATCGATCGAGATATTCCTATTTACATTGTTAGCATCCTGTTATACTGGTACAGAAGGCAGTCTATGGTTGTTAGGTGGGGCAATGTTACCTCATCCAAATTTCATGTGACCAATGGTGTTAAACAAGGTGGTATACTGTCACCCTTGTTGTTTAATGTCTATGTTGATGATCTCAGTGTACTGTTGAACAATACTAATGTGGGTGGTTCCATTAATGGTGCACTGTTAAATCACATTTTCTATGCTGATGATCTCTGTTTGTTAAGTTTGTCCACTGCAGCGATGCAACATCTCCTCTCGGAATGTGAGAAATTTGGTGAAAAAAATGACATCTTGTTCAACTGTACTAAATCTATGTGTATGGCTTTCAAACCAAAGGGTGTCAATACTTCGAATCCTGTTATGCCACTTTGTGGTAATAGCTTGAACTTTGTTGAAAAAGTCAAATACCTAGGTGTGTGGATTGAATCTGATAAGACCAATGTTGATTGCAACAGGCAACTCAGGAAACTATGCTCAAACAAATTTACTGTTGCGAAATTTCCATAGATGTTCTCCTGATGTTAAATGTATGCTGTTCAAGACCTTCTGTACCTCAATGTATTGTTCGCCTTTATGGTTTAATAGCAATGTTGCTGTTAGGAACAAAATCCACATTGCATATAATAACTCCCTAAGAAGGTTGTTAGATATACAGTGATCCCTCGCTACTTCACGTTTCACCTTTCGCGCCCTCAGTGCATCGCGGATTTTTCAAAAATATTCATCAAAAATTCAAAATTGAGAAAAAATGGCACGAAAGTTGCCCGGGCGCTAGCAGAAGGCAGGGAGACTACATTAGAACATCAGGTATCAACACGGAGAGCCCGCACAACTCAAAATCCACCTCTCTGACCACCGCTCCACTCCTCTCCGCCCACCTCTTCACCGCTCGGGAATCTCGCAAGCTGATTGGCCGAGACGTTTTACCTCGCAAGCTGACTGGCCGAGACGTTTTACCCAGCTTCTCTCCCTGCAGAGCGCCCATACCCAGCGAAGGAAGACCGCATTCATTGTTCTTTATCGCTCGTGTTGCTTAGTGGCACTTTTCGCTGTTCTCTTGTGCCTTTTTGTGCAAAATAGTGCTTGTGACGCCCTTGGGGAGGGGGTGACGCTACTTCGCGGTTTTTCACTTTTCACGGTCGGTTCTGGTCCCCATTAAATGCAATAAGTGAGGGATCACTGTACCTCGTAGGTCAAGTGCAAGCAAGATGTTTGTGTCCTTGAACATTCCGTCTTTTGGCAAGTTGATACGAAAGAATGTTTACAGTTTTATGAGAAGGTTGCTGGCATGTAGCAATCACCTTATATCAGCAATTGTAAACTCGTCACTCACACTTCACTCCAGCATTTGGAAGTGGTGGCGTTCTATTTTATACTGAGTTCAATATTGTATGTTATTGTTGTTACAAGAGCGCCGAGTGACTGCTGAACTGTATATACTTTTACTGTCTACACGTTTTAGTTCTGCATATAATATGAACCCTGAGTTTGAAATAAACGTTTGAATACGCGAGTTCACAGCCCCGAGTGATCAGAGCTGCTCCCTTTTATAATGGTTGACAGCGCCTCAGCTGATGAGGTAATTGGGCTCCAGCCGTCCTGTAGAGCTTGACAGCCGGGAGCCCGCTGAAACGCTGTCACAATAAGAGCTGGGCTGAGGAGGAATATGGCCTGAGCGCGGGTGGCACCGGCACATAGGCCAATATGACAGAACCCAGCCGACACCATCTTCCCTGGGCCAGGGAAAACATTTCCTCGGCCCATGTGGAAGCATGAACAATATTTCAACATCATTTTCTTCATGAGCAACCCCTCTGCCAAATATATTTTGTGTATATTGTAGTGTTCATGTTGTTCATACAATGTATTATTATGTGACAAGGGTGGTGGCTCCTCCTTTCCGGTTCTGCTGCCACCCAGAGTATAAGAGGGCTGTGCAGAAGAGGGACAGTCTTTTTTGACCTCACCTCTGCCTGACGGGAGCATCTTTGCTGTACAGTGAGTCTATCAATAAAATTGTGCTACGTTATACCTCCAGCCTCATTATTGGTTCACTATTATGGACATAACATTTGCCGCCGAAGACAAAAACATGGATACAGGAGTTTCTAATATTCTGCCATTTTTGGAGCTTCCCGGCGAGCCACCGGTTCCTTGGGTGAGGTGGTTTGCCACATTCCAAAATTATTTGGTGGCATTGAATCTTGGTGAATTAGAGAAACTACGTGCATGAGCAATACTGGTTCATAATCTCGGCATGGAGGGTTAGCGTATTCTCAGTACCTTGGGCGATGCTGATAGTTTTGAGGGCGTGGTTGAGCTAATGGCTCATTATTTTCACGCTCCTGAGAACGTCATCGTCTGGAGGATACAGTTTCAGCAGTGCCGCCAGCGGACTGGAGAGCCGGTGCAACGTTATGTTGCGGATCTGCGTCAGCTAGCCGGAGACTGCCAGTTTGGGGCTTTGGAGGAAGAGATGGTCCGTGATCAGTTGGCGGAGCACGCGCTTTGTTCGGCGGCACGGTCTAGACTCCTCAAACACTCCGGTGAACTGACATTAGCCATGGCTGTCGAGATAGCTCAGCAGTACAAAGCAGCAGAAAAACTATCAGGGGACCTCAGTGAGAGAACAACACTCTGGCAAACTGAATCACAGTCAGTGGCGCAGGCTGTGGACCTGGGCAGCGATGATAGCATGGAAGACGAGGAATACGCTACAGCTGTGAAAATAAGGTCCGCCCCGGGATCACCCAAGTGTTTGGGTTGTGGGTCCACCAAGCATCAGTATAAGGTTAGAGAGTGCCCAGCAAGAGGCAAACGCTGCGGCAAGAGTGAACTCCTACATCATTTTGCCAGGGCCTGTAAGAAATTTGAGCGAGTGGAACGACGACGCGAAGTGCAGTCCGCCACGACTCCTACAGTTATTCACACTATCTCCCCGAGCACAGATGGCCGTACTGTCATAAACTTCCCCATGCGCTTCTCACAGCGCACGGAGGAAGAGAAGGAGGAATGAGGATTTAAATGCAGGGTTACACCAAACACACATTTATTGATATCAAACAGTTTGAAAAATAAAGACTCACAGTAATGAGACAGTTGTGCACAAAATGGCTCACACAAATAGCGGGCAGCGGGCAGACCACTGTGCACCGTGGCCACAATAACAGACAGAACAAAAATGCTTGGGTAAACTTAAGAGTTCTCCAGGATGCTCGACTGGCACGGGAGAAGAGCTGGGCAGCAGTGCCCGAGAGTAGCAGTTGTCGTCTGAGTCCGCCAGCAAGCACAAACACAAAACGATCCTTTGGGACATGACAGTCAGACGGTGGAGAACAACCGTCTAATACGTACAATGGTCCAGCGGTGTTTGACTAGCAAAGAGCTGCTTAAGTACAAACACCGCTGGCATAACAAATGGGCAACACCTGGGCGAGGCGCGGGAAAGGTGGTTACCGGGGCGCACAGCTGACTGTCAGAGGGGCATGGTCGGACTGGCGAATGTTAGATAGTGCCCACCAGAAAGTGGGTCAAACAGCTGTCTAACGATCACCGCCCAGAGCAGCAGCTACAAGCATGGAAATAAACAATACACAGAAGAGAAATCAAAGCATAACACCACATGACAACCCCAATGCCTGAACCACCAAGAACAATCAGAACCGAGCCCACAGGAGAACACTGGCTCAGTTTATGACAGAGCCCCTCCTTCTAGGGGTGGATTCCCAGACACCCAAGGTAACGCCATAACCACCCTCCACCCCCCCCCCCCAAACAGGAGCAAAAGCAACAAACAACACGAACCCGGGTGGGAGGTTGGGGGAACAGGAAAGAAGGGAACACAATACCCAGCCCAGGGCCCACAATTAACCCCCCCAAGTCCAAAGACGTGGAGGCTTGGGAGGCCGCCCAGCAGTCAATCTAATGACCAGAGTCCGGTGGCCTGCCGGAAAACACGGGCCATCTAGCCCAGAGACTCAGGCCGTCAGGCGGTCGGCCAGCGTTGTAAATCCACCAGGGCCAGCAGGATGAGGCAGGAGGCGGCCTGCCTACTGGGAAGCTCGCTGGTGGGTGACCAGACCAAAGACAAGGAACCCCCATGGCATAGGACCAGGAGGAGAAGGGGACCACGGCATCCTCGTGGCGATCCGCAGTGCCCGCGGTGATCCCAGTTTGGGACCCAGCTGCACCCATGGTGGACCCCGACCGGGCCGGCTCCACTGCACCCACGATGGACCCCCGACTGGGCTGGCTCCGTTGCACCCGCGGTGACCTCCAGCTGAGGCTCTGCAGCGCCTGCGGTGACCTCTGCCCGAGGCTCTGCAGTGCCCGCGGTGACCTCTGCCTGAGGCTCTGCAGTGCCCGCAGTGACCTCCGGCTGAGGCTCTGCAGTGCCCGCGGTGACCTCCGGCTGAGGCTCTGCAGCACCCGCAGTGACCTCCGGCTGAGGCTCTGCAGCACCCGCGGTGGACCCCAATTGGGCCAAAGCTGCACCCACGGGGAATGGGCCAACCCACAGGAGCACCAGGCTGAGAAGGCGATTGGAGGGGGGAGCCCTGATGACCTTGTCAGGAGGAGCTGGAGCAGCAAAGTCCTCCTCCGGCTGGACCGGACCCTCAGCTACCTCCAGCGGCGACACACCCTCTCCAGTGGCCCTAGATGAAGGCTCAGGGGAAGCAGGAGAAGAAAGATGGTTAGGGTCGCCAGCAGCGGCGGAGCCCGGTGAAGTGAGTTCAGATGCAGCCGAGGGCGGCACCTGACTCCCTTCCCCAAGAGCCAGACAAGATCTCTCTAAAACTGTCATAAGAAAAACAAGAGAGAAAACTTGCCTGAGCTCGAGCTCCACCGCTGTCCAGGACTCCGTCAATCCTGGCGATGAACACTTGGACCCGGCCTCCAAGAGGTCCAGCTCAGGCTCCCAATCCACTGCGGACACCTCTGCGGCTGGCGAGATGGTGATAGCAGTCCTATTGTCCTCCTGTAGCAGCTCCAATGCTGGGGATTCTACCGGCGTGGCTGCAGGAAAACGCCTCTGTGCGGGTCCCAGGGCAGGATCATCCAGGACCTCAACCTCCTCCACTGTCTGGTGGCCCAGTTCTTGGACTGGCAGGCCCTCAGGAATTAAAGGAAGAGACACGGAGAGGGGAAGGAAACAATCATTATTTGCAGCTGGAGGAGAGGACCCAGTGGACTGCTGATACTGGGCCTCTCCCTCAGGAGACAGGCAAGATTCAATGTTAATGAATGGTTTAGAATGAAAAAATACTTGCCTGTCATCCTGGTCGATGATTTCCACAGCTGCAGGTGGCAGACACTCGTCCCTCTCTGTGCCAGCGGTGATGTAGGTCTTCTCGAGGGCTTACGGAGGAGTCGTCTCCACGACGACGGAGGTGGGCGTTCCCGGGATGACCTCAGCAGACCTCACAGCAGCTGGAGGGGTGATGGCAGCTGACGGAGGAGAGGCCTTTTCCCGGCGCTTCCACACAGGATGACGCTGTCCCCTAGTAATTGGTTCTGCCCGTGCTGGAGAAGGAGGAGGGTTGGGTGAAGAGTCACGGAGAATGAGGGCCCGCTGGTTTCCGGGTGTCCATCTCAGCACCATGGGGAACATCAACCCAGGGAAGGAGCACTGGAACAAACAAACTGTAGCCAGCAGGTCGGCAAACTCGGGGTAGTCCCATAACCCGGGATATACCTCCAGGACTTCTACAGCTCCTTCCAGGCACTCCAGCATCTTCTTTGGTCCCTGGGTAGTGAGGGCCTCATTCACGAAGCTCCGGATAAATTCAGCGACCCATACCTCCTCCACCCTGGGAAATCCCGCTGCCGTTCCTCTTCTACCTCGTCAAGAGCGGGGCATGGTGAACTCCAGGAACAGGTCAGTCCAAAAAATGACACACAGAAAAGGGGAAAGGGATGTGTGGGTGAACCCGCTAAATCCTTTCTACTGGTTGGACCATTCTGTCATAAACTTCCCCGTGCGCTTCTCACAGCGCACGGAGGAAGAGAAGGAGGAATGAGGATTTAAATGCAGGGTTACACCAAACACACATTTATTGATATCAAACAGTTCGAAAAATAAAGACTTGCAGTAATGAGACAGTTGTGCACAAAATAGCTCACACAAATATCGGGCAGCGGGCAGACCACTGTGCACCGTGGCCACAAAAGCAGACAGCACAAAACTGCTCGGGTAAATTTAGAGTTCTCCAGGACACTCGACTGGCACAGGAGAAGAGCTGGGCAGCAGTGCCCAAGCATAGCAGTTGTGCCACAAGGGGAAACACTACAGACAAGCACAGCAGCACAACTGCAAACAGAAACGCAGATAGCTCTTACTCACCATGCAGGAACAGTCTGAGTCGTTCGAGTCCACCAGCAAACACAAACACAAAACGATCCTTCGGGACGTGACAGTCAGACGGCGGAGAACAACCGTCTAACACGTACAATGGTCCAGCGGTGTTTGACCAGCAGAGAGCTGCTTAAGTACAAACACCGCTGGCATAACAAATGGGCAACACCTGGGCGAGGCGCGGGAAAGATGTTTACCGGGGCGCACAGCTGACTGTTTGAAACGGAGATAGGCGCCGCCCCATACACCAATTGGTGTTCCACATGCTGTGGAAGGGAATTAACTATTAACTATTAACAGCTGACTGTCAGAGAGGGGGGCGTGGTCGGACCGGCGAATGTTAGACAGCACCCACCAGGAAGTGGGTCAAACAGCTGCCTAACAATCGCTGGCCAGAGCAGCAGCTACAAGCATGGAAATAAACAATACACAGAAGAGAAATCAAAACATAACACCACATGACAACCCCAATGCCTGAGCCACCAAGAACGATCAGAACTGAGCCCACAGGAGAACACTGGCTCCGTTCATGACACATACATACTGTATGGTGGAACTGGATGGCGTGGAAGTGCCATTGCTGATTGACACAGGCGCAGTGAGGTCCGTGTTGATTTGGCCTACTGTGAGGAGTTTTTTTTCCCTTACTACCGCATGAGAGGTCTGTCAACGCCATTGTGTGGATATGGAGGAAATAGGCTGTCCATTGTGGGTTCGCTGGAACTGACGGTGAGGTACAAGTCAGCGGAGGTATCCAATCTACAGTTTGTGGTGACCGTCACTGGTGTGAATGTTATGGGCTGTGACCTTTTTTATGGACTGGGCTTCACTATCATCAGCGATGTCGGAGAGGAATGGTCGGGCCGTGGTTTGTGGGACCGGCCGGTTCCGCGAGTGGTGGACGATGTGGTATGGGATGAACCTTGGCCTAGTATGCTGGAGGATGAACAGGATCAACCCCACCCAGGGCCATCGCGGGCGGGTTCCGGTGCCAGGGTCCAAGTTACCCTAACTGAGGGAACTGGGCAGCCCGGTGGGACACCCGTGACGGTGGGTGAAGCCGAGTGGATGGCTCACTCTGCTTATGGAGTTCGGCTGGGAGGTACTGAGAAGCAGGGGGCTACAATGGCTTCACCGACGTTGAAAATGAAAGCAAGAGGAGCAAGACCGGCTGGCACGGTGAACCAACATGCGACTCAGGAACACTGGAAGCTGAGTCGGGCTCCTTGGGGGGGTCACTGATGTGGTTTGACCCAAAGAGGAGGCGCGGTCGAAAGGTCAAGGACACTGGAAGCCGAGTCGGGCTCCCCTGGGGGTCGCTGATGTGGTCCGACCCAGAGAGGAGGCTCGGCTGAGGGGGGTTCATGGCAAGTGAAAGCAACAGGAGGACCAGGGGCAGCCGCAGGTGGTGGCTGCTCGGGACGACGGATACCTTCAGCTGTCTGATGGTTTGTGGAGACATCCCAACGAGCTGCGGCACGCCACTCATGGGAAGGAGGTGTCTCTGCGTTGACGTGGGTCATCTCCGGGCGCGAAGAGAAGAAGATGCTCGGGACAGGACCCACCTGACGGGTCTCAGGTGGGGTCCTGGGGGGTGGTTTCTCCAGTGGGACTGCATGGTAGTGTGGGGGGGGGCAATGCGTTTAAGCTAAAATATTAATATGTAAATTGCCCAAGCTACAGAGTGATTATATCAACGTGTTTAATACATGAGGTTGCTGTGTGAATTGCCCAGGTTATGTGGTGATTGTACTGGGGTGTTCAGGGCATGGTGTTGCTATATATGATGATTGCGCTGTTTACTGAATTCATGTTCGAAGGTATAACCTGTTTGTATATATGTTCATGGGACTGTTTTATGCATTATATTAGGAACATGGCAGGTTTTTTCGTTTCATGGACTATACAATAACAGAAATGGCAGAATAATCTGTCTGGCCACGTGGGGGGTGGGACAGCACCTGTCCCCCTCTAGCTTTAGTTGTTTGTGTGCATGGTTAGGTTCTAACTATTTATGTTTACTGTTAGTGTGTGATTCGGGCTCTAAATTTTGGAGGGTCTGAATGGTGTGTGTGAGTTTTGGACCTTTTTTTGGGGGGGGGGTGGATAATGTTGTTCATATGACGTATTATTGTGTGACACAGGTGACGGCTCTACCTTTCCGGTTCCGCTGCCACCCAGAGTATAAGAGGGCTGTGCGGAAGAGGGACAGTCTCTTTGACTTCACCTCTGCCTGACGGGATCATCTTTGCTGTACAGTGAGTCTATCAATATAGTCATGTTACGTTATATCTCCAGCCTCATTATTGGCTCAATATTATGGACATAAGATAAGATAAGATAAGATAAGCCTTTATTAGTCCCACAACGGGGAAATTCCAGGATTGCAACAGCACAGGGATAGCAACACTCAGAGCAACAATCAGAAGGCAAGAAAAAAAAAAAAAAAAAAAACAAGCAAGCAAGAGCAGCTAATATACATATGTACGTATTACTATAAAATATATATATATACACACACACACAGACACACAGTGCAGAGCATTGTAGCTGGATGGAATAAATATATGAATATATGAACACACAGTGCAGAGCATTGTAGCTAGATGGAATAAATATGTAAATATATAAACACACACAGTGCGGAGCAATGTAGCTAGATGGAATAATATGTAGATATATAAATATATAAACACACCCAGTGCTGAGCATTGTAGCTAGATGGAATAAATATGTAAATATATAAACACACACAGTGCAGAGCATTGTTGCTAGATGGAATGAAACAGCATAACCGTCTACTTAGTTATCCTACATGGTATGATTATGTGCCCATACATATTCTCACCCTCCATAGCGACCGGTAAGTTCCTAGTTGTATGCCGGAGGGGACCATTGTGTAAGTCTATTGCATCTTTTGCATTCAAAAAACTATTAGTTTGTTACGTCTTTTTGCTATCTCTGCGAGCAGCCCTGCTTAGGTTGTACAGTCTGACAGCCGTTGGTAGGAAGGACCTACGAAACCTCTCGGTTGTGCACCTGGGATGATGTAGTCTGCTGCTAAATGAGCTCCTCAGTGCATTCAGTATGTCCTGCATAGGGTGGAACTCGGACTCCAGCAGAGATGACAGTTTAGCCACCGTCCTTCTCTCTCCTATCTCCTCCATCGGATCAAGGCGCTGCCCCAGGACAGAGCTAGCTTTCTTAATCAGTTTGTTCAGTCTCTTCCTATCGGCTGCAGTAATGCCACTGCCCCAGCAGACCACTCCAAAAGTGATGGCTGATGCCACCACCGTGTCATAGAATGACTTCAGCAGCGCCCCTTGTACACCAAAAGACCTGAGTCTCCTCAGCAGGAACAGCCTGCGCTGTCCCTTCTTGTAGAGTGCATCAGTATTGTGTGACCAGTCTAGTTTATTGTTCAGATGAATACCCAGGTACTTATAGGATGTCACCATCTCGATGTCTGTTCCCTGTATATTTACTGGTACTGTGAGGGGCTGCCCATGCCTGCGGCAGTCCACCACCAGCTCCTTAGTTTTCCTCGCGTTGATCTGGAGGCAGTTCCGATGGCACCAGTCCACGAAGTCCTGGATAAGCCCTCTGTACTCAGCTTCATCTCCATTGGAGATGAGGCCAACGATCGCAGAGTCATCAGAGAACTTCTGTAGATGGCAGTGTGTTGTGTTGTGTGAGAAGTCCGCAGTATAAAGAGTGAACAGGAAGGGAGCCAGCACCGTTCCCTGGGGGGCCCCCGTGCTACTGATGATCGTGTCGGACACACAGTCCCGGGTTCTCACAAACTGAGGCCGGTTCGTGAGGTAGTCCAGGATCCATGATGACAGGTGCTGGTCCACCCCTGCGCGCAGCAGCTTGTCCTTCAGGATCATCGGTTGGATGGTGTTGAAAGCACTGGAGAAGTCAAAGAACATGATCCTCACCATATTCCCGGGCTTCTCCAGGTGGGACAGAGAACGGTGAAGGAGGAAGATCACCGCATCCTCCACCCCAATGCCATGCTGGTAGGCGAACTGGAGTGGATCCATCGCTGGTTCCACCAGGGGGCAGAGGTGAGCAAGGAGCAGTCTCTCCAGGGTCTTCATCAAGTGGGACGTCAAGGCCACCGGTCTGTAGCTGTTCAGGTCTTTGGGGTGGGAAGTTTTTGGTACAGGTACCACACAAGATGTTTTCCACAGCTGTGGTACCCTCCCCAGTTTCAGGCTCATGTTGAAGATATACGTCACAATCCCACACAGCTGGTCTGCACAGGACTTGAGGAGCTTTGCGCTGATGCCGTCCGGTCCCGGCGCCTTCCTCGCCTTGATCTTCCTCAGCTCCGTCCTCACCTGGGTCCTGGTCAGGGTCAGGATGGGGGGCTGTGTGTTGGGAGTGGGGGGGTGTTGGTGGAGTGGGGAGTGGGCAGCAGGACTTGATTTCTTTAGAGGCAGCAGTGGTTGTTGTGCAGTCAGGGGGGAGGGCGGTTGGTCAAATCTATTGAAAAACAGATTCAGGTTGTTCGCCCACTCCCTGCCCCCTGTGGCCTGGGGGGAGGTATTCTGGAGCCCCGAGATGGTTTTGAGGTTTCTCCAGACCCCGCTGATGTCGCTCTGTTGCAGCTTGTCCTCCATCTTCTTCCTGAAGCTGTCCTTGCCTTCTCTGATCTTTCTCCTCAGCTCCCTCTGTACGGAACATACTGTACATATGTTCAGTATGTTATAACATACTGTATATGACAGAGAATTGTGTATAGGCAACACCAAAGGGCATTTGTTGGATTGAGATGTCTGGGGTGAACATGAGTATAGAGTGAAGTATGTGGCGGTAATGCACCTGTAAGCTGGTTGCCAACGCCAATCAAATCTAAAAGAAGAAGAAGAGATGGAATGACCCTGCATCACTAACCCTTCAATAAGGAAAGATGCAGCCTTTTCTATGCATTTGAACACATCTGAGCCATTCTAATAGTGCACTGTAATATCAGGATCATTCTTGCCTTTGCTGACCATAAGAACCCATAAATAAGAGTGTTTGGGATGGATCCATTTCCTGGAGAGCACAGATATTTGGGAGCAGAGGATGAACAGAGGAATGGGGGGGGGTGTTGGGAGGAGTTACAGTATGAAGCATGATCATGTGTCACTGAGGCATGAGCACAGTTCACTGCTCAGGCACAAAGCTCTAAGTGACTGCCCCCCCCCACCTCCCCCCATGCTAATAAGCAGATCTGGGTCACCTCACCATCTCAGACACACAAACAGGGTTACACACACTGGCAAGCCACACAAGCACAGTCACATCCACACCACCCTAATATCCCCACCCACATACTAAAAAAAAAAAAAATACAACCCAGTCTACTTTCTGTTCAGAGACACACACACGCACACACACACACACACACAGGCGCCCACGCTTCCTGGGTGGTAGGACGTGACTCTGTGCGTGCGCGGCACTCACAGACAGTTCCTCTGCGCTTGTTGTGCTTGTCATCCAGGCAGCAGTGATGATGCTTAGTTCAACTAATAGGCTACAAGCACTCTGGGAGCACCACGCGTGACGCCAGGCGGCCTCCATTTTGTGTAAGCGTGAACAGACTGTCGGTTCCCACTGACAGGATGGAGAGGAAGGAGGAAATATGTTCTGTAGGTTCAGTGACTGGGAAGGTTCACAATCAACTCTAGTGATCATTGTTTTGCAGTTTAGATAGTTCAGTTTGTTCTGTCTAATATTAATATAATTTATAATTAAAGGATTAAGCAGTAGAAGATGGATGGATGGATGGATGGATGGATTTTTTTAATGCATTTTGGATTATTGTTATTTTTATTTATTTTTTTTTTACATTTTGAGGTGTTTTGTTAAACCCCTTAAGTTCTGTTTTGTGGAAGCAGAAAATAAAGAGTGGGACTTCTCGGGGGCGATGCTGTTTCTCAGTGCAGCACTGCGAGGGTCGAAATATCTGTCAGTGTTGATTATGTGTCACGATTATGAGTCACAGCTTTGCAGAATCACTTCCATTTAATTGTCACAGGAACACAGCAGTTTCGTTTGTCATTGCTGAGAGTGTAGGGATCAGACGGCGTTCGTTTAAATTCAGATAGTAGGTACTGGGTGGTTTTGGTCATAACTGAGGGCAGTATTGCAAAATTTATTCAGCGCTCGTTTGTTTAGTTATAGGCAGGTAAAAGAATTGCTTTATGTTATTTAACTGTAGAAGGAAAGGAAAGCGCTGTTTGGTTATAGGACGTCGTTGTCTGTGTAGATTAGGTAAAACGACAGTAACAGTAGCCTATGCTCTGCAGGGATACAGAAGTGTGTGGGGAAAAAAATGACAGAAAGGAGGAATAGGGCCGAGTTTATGTAACAACCCTGACTTAGAGTCATACTGTGGACTGAACCCCTGCAACCTTCCCCCCATGCTCGCCTCTGCGCGCGCGCACACACACACGCACACAGAGGGTCTGTCAGCACCGCTCTCCTCAGTCTGCGGCCCTGTGAACCCAGCAGATCCTTGTGGGCCGCAGAGTGATTAATGTGTCTGTGCACCTGCCACTGTTCACGCAGTCGTCAGTGCGTGACTGTGCACATGAGGCCAGGGATGCGAGGAAAAGGTGTTTCCAAAAATCCAAAATCAAAATATTTGATTGTTATCGATTCCCTGTGTGTGTCTATTGATAAGATGATTTTGTCAACACAGTTTCAGTATAATCAAAGCAAACCTTTGGCATTTGAAATGTTTGCCCCCTTCGGGTGTTTTGATCAGGGTGCCAATTTTTCTCAATAATGTGCCCCCAGATTAATTGTAGAGCTCCAAACCTAATTTATATTAATGATGATATGAGGTGTGTCAGAAAAGAAACAGGACTGGGGTCGCAAAAAAAATAATTATTTCAGATGTAAACTACAAGTTTTCCCCTTCAAAATAATCCCCCTCCAGTCAAATGCATTTTCCCATCCTTCTCTTCCACACCTCCATGCACTCCTGGAAGGAATCTCCCCGGATTCTCCACAGCTCCATCGTCGCGGTCCTCTTGATGGCTTCCACATCCGGAAAACATGTCCCCCTGATGGCCACCTTCATGGTACCAAATCGCATGGATCCAGGAGGTTGCTCCAGCACGGTGATGTTTTTCTCAGCCAAGAACTGCCGGGTGCTCAGGGTGTTGTGAGTCGGCGCATTGTTGTGGCGAAGCAGCCATGAGTTGTCTTGCCACGACTCTCACCGCTTCTCGCACACCAAATGAGGCAAATGCTTCAGGATCTCTTCGCAGACATGCTGGTTGTTCACCTGGCCCTGTGGCAAGAATTCAGTGTGGACAATACCCCTCACATCGAACAGCACACTAAGTCCTGTTACTTTTCTGACACACCTTGTAGAATTAAAATTGCAAAAATTTAAAGAAATATCTGGTTATTATTTGCAACACTGCATTAAATCATGTTTAACTGGAGGACACAGAGAGCTCTTACCTCATCTCAGGCTCCCTCCACCCATCCTTCCCTCTGTCCATCCCTCTGTTTGTTTGTCCATCCATCCATCTGTACTGCCATTGCTCTGTCTGTCTTGGCAGAGGTATAAGCTCCTGGATCACCTATTTATTTATTTACAAATCTTATGAGTTCACCCTTGGCACAAGGACTACCTCTGGTGAAAATTTCATCAAAATCCATCTACTATCCATGTCTGGATTTTAGACTTTGTCCAGGAAGGGCCATGACTTTAGTGACTTTAGTGAGCAGACTGATTTCATCAGTTTACCCACACAATCCCAAATGGAAAACATAGGAATACTGTTTTCATACGTTTAGCACTATTTTACCCACCAGTCTGACACAGACCCATTTGGAGTTAAATTCCAAACATGAAGTTAACCTGTTTACTTCTTCTAATATATGATTTAATTGATATGGAAGGTTGGTATTTAACACCTTGTATAGATGTTTCCAAAGTTAATGTTTGTATAACCTAAATTATTTTCAGTCTACTTGAACAATCCTTTGTCTTTAGAAACATTTTATCATGTCACTTTCTAATCAAACACAATTTTTCAATCTACACTGTAAAAAGGATTTGATCAATAACTTGTACAAACTTCTTCCTATAATATAACACTGTAGGATGTCATCTAACTGTTAAAGTATATGCTTGTGAAAATATGTAAATTGAAAGACTACAAACGCAGACTGATGCAACTTACGTCATAATAAAACAGCGCAGGCTGTTCCTGCTGAGGAGACTCAGGTCTTTTGGTGTACAAGGGGCGCTGCTGAAGTCATTCTATGACACGGTGGTGGCATCAGCCATCACTTTTGGAGTGGTCTGCTGGGGCAGTGGCATTACTGCAGCCGATAGGAAGAGACTGAACAAACTGATTAAGAAAGCTAGCTCTGTCCTGGGGCAGCGCCTTGATCCGATGGAGGAGATAGGAGAGAGAAGGACGGCGGCTAAACTGTCATCTCTGCTGGAGTCCGAGTTCCACCCTATGCAGGACATACTGAATGCACTGAGGAGCTCATTTAGCAGCAGACTACATCATCCCAGGTGCACAACCGAGAGGTTTCGTAGGTCCTTCCTACCAACGGCTGTCAGACTGTACAACCTAAGCAGGGCTGCTCGCAGAGATAGCAAAAAGACGTAACAAACTAATAGTTTTTTGAATGCAAAAGATGCAATAGACTTACACAATGGTCCCCTCCGGCATACAACTAGGAACATACCGGTCGCTATGGAGGGTGAGAATATGTATGGGCACATAATCATACCATGTAGGATAACTAAGTAGACGGTTATGCTGTTTCATTCCATCTAGCAACAATGCTCTGCACTGTGTGTGTTTATATATTTGCATATTTATTCCATCTAGCTACAATGCTCAGCACTGGGTGTGTTTATATATTTATATATCTACATATTATTCCATCTAGCTACATTGCTCCGCACTGTGTGTGTTTATATACTTGCATATTTATTCCACCTAGCTGCAATGCTCCGTACTGTGGGTGTTTATATATTTACATATTTATTCCATCTAGCTACAATGCTCTGCACTGTGTGTTCATATATTCATATATTTATTCCATCCAGCTACAATGCTCTGCACTGTGTGTCTGTGTGTGTGTGTATATATATATATTTTATAGTAATACGTACATATGTTTATTAGCTGCTCTTGCTTGCTTGTTTTTTTTTCTTGCCTTCTGATTGTTGCTCTGAGTGTTGCTATCCCTGTGCTGTTGCAATCCTGGAATTTCCCCGTTGTGGGACTAATAAAGGCTTATCTTATCTTATCTTAATTTTTGAAGAGCGCCCATGCAGGAGAAAGTAACTAACAGTAGTTTGGATCAGCTGCTTCTCTCAAAATACAATACAGTTGTGTTGTTTTTCTCCTCTTTGGATGATTCTTTCATTGGTCAGAAAACTGTTAGGGTTGCCCTTCCAGGGCAAGGAAGGAGAGGAGGACCCAAACGCCAGGTGAATCTGGTAAACCATTATTTATTCTCAAACAGAAAGTAGAAATCAATACAGCTCGTGGGCTGAAACAAAAGCAAAAACAGGACAGGCTTTCTGACAAATGATAATGAGCAGGATAACTCAGGATTCACAGGCAAGGCAGAAGCATGTGTGAGATGCCAACATTATACATAAACCAAGGACACTGCGCAGGACACAGACTGAGACACACATACAGTATATAGACGGGGTAATCATAAGAAAAGAACAGGTTGGCACAATCAAGGGCAATCAGAGACGCAGGGAATGTGCAATAGGTACGGAAAACATGAGGGACTGAAACAAAAGAGTAACTAAAAACGGAGGATACACATAAAACATGATGACAGGACAAAAGATAAAGTGGGGATAAATAATACAGAATTAATACCACAACTAGAGCCTGAACATGAACAGAAAACGCTGTCAAATTAAAACCCAAACCAATGATGACAGGGATAATAATACAGAACATAAACCTGAGATACTAATAGCACTAAATACTAAAAGACACAGTCAAAGAGTGTTCATGACCCTGCAATGCCCCAGACCATGACAAAAACAGGAGGTGAGCTTTGACAGGGGAACCACCATAATCATATTTTGTAATGTCAGCGACAAGGAGATGTAGTTCACTAAGCAGTTTCACAAAAACTAAATATTACTCTTTTATTATATGACAACCGACAACTTGAATTATGTTGAAAATTATCTTTTAAACAAACACAAATCATATGTGTAACTCATGGCAAAATTCAGTTAGGATCGAAAGATAATTTCCCTCTTGCCATTCACTCCGATGGAGATTTGTTTCCAAAGGTCCCATATGTGGAAGCAGAGAGTGTGTGACTTAAGCTCTCTATTGACCATCAAAACCGCACCCTACTGACCAGTCATTCATTCATTCGTTCATTCATTCGAGACAAATCAATGTTTGCTCCGAGCTAGTCACCTACGAGCAGCCATATTCAGTGGTGCTGACAATAGTGATGTAGGAGGGAAGGTGGTTAAAGTGTCAAGTCCTGAATCCTGCTGTTTTCAGAAAGTCTGGAAAAATAACAAAGAAGTTTGCTGCAATTATTAAAAGAAGATTTGAACAAGATATGTCACAAACATTTTATTAAGAAGTGTGAGCTGTTAAAATGTGTGCGTGTTGGGGGGAGTGCAATCAAATGACCCCTTTATAGGCTGAATGGCTGTTGGCAAATGCAGACATCTCATTGGCTGTTACATCCGCACTAATAAACTGATCATGTTGTAACTGGATTTCTGGAGTCATCTGATTATCTAATTAGTCATGTAAACAGAGCATTCTGATTAAGGCCATTATCATTTTATGAGAAATCACATTAACTCAAGTACAGTGTATCACCCAATAATTTGTTTTTTCAGTGTATGTAAACACTGAATAAACAGATTATTTTTTTATTTAAAAAACCAGGCCTATCCTACAATGACAAATGTTCAAATAAACTGCGGTGCGTCTCACTGACTTGAAATTTAGCTTTTGTAGCTAAAAAAAAAAAAAAAAAAATTTAAAAATTTAAAAAAATGTGCCCACAAAAGTGATCAGTCAGCGTCGCCGATTTTTTGCTGACTGTCCGTCGTTCCAGCCACGTGCCACATTATTGCCGCATCGACTCGCTTTTATTCGCGTGCGTTCGTTTTGCTGCCGCGTGGTTTGACGTTGTCTTCCTCTCACACACCAAACAAAAGAAGAAGGAGAAGAAGAAACCTGTGCTTTTTTCTCTTCCCAAATCTCAACGTGCACACCCGGTCCAATTACGGTGGCCATGGCAACTATCAGCGATTACTGCGCACAACCAGCGCCGCGCGCCTGTAAGCCCCTCCCTGTTTCAGGGCCACACACACGCACGCACACACACACACACGGACTCTGAGTTAATCCGTCTCTTTGTAACCCCGGTAAGCTTCCAATCTTGGAGTAGAATACTTCAAAAGAAAGGGAGCTTTTTTCTAGATGTATTTTGTCACGTGGAAGTAAATTAAAAATCCAGACTGGTGGTGTAACATTATTTTCCAAGGTGGAGATATTGCCATTTCTCTTTAAACTGGTATTCGTGTCGCTTTTTATTTTCCCGAAACCATTTTGTTTCCAAGAGCGGTCACAGATGTTCATCCTCTTCCAACCGCCCACGTCCACAGTTAAATCTAGTTTAAAATGAAAAAAACCCCATTGAAAATAGAAGTGCATAACTGCAATTATGCATCCTGTATCATTGCATGTATTTTAAATTTCCGACTTATTTATTTTCTAGTCTAGTGTAGGCTGTTGCTGTGAAATTGTGTGTGTGTGTGTGTGTGTGTGTGCGTGACATTTGCGGCAGCTCCTCTTTGCGGCTGTGCACGTGATGGGGGGAGGGAAGGGGTGGGAAAAAAAAACGCCTCAAGGACCCTTCACCGTCACACACACGCACGCACGCGCGCACACACACACACGCACACTTGTGTATCGGAAATGGATGGCACACACTCCCCAAACAAAAACTACGTTGGCCTGAACGCAAATAGCAGCTGGCAAAGCAGCCCAAGCCAAGCATGAAAATATGCGGAAGTTTAACTGTCCTTCGGCTGCTTTCTAATTTTAGACCTCTCCTCAGTGTGTGTGTGGGGGGGGGGGGAAGGGGGACGATTTTGCTTGTGAAAATTGTGTTAACTTCTAAACTGGATCGTGTTAAGGAAGAGCGAAAAAAAGAAACAGCGACAGAGAAATGTATGGAACATCGTGGGTTAATCTTTCTTTCTGCAAGCCCATCCATCCATCCATCCATCTTCTTCCGCTTAATCCTTTTCGGGTCGCGGGGGTGGGGGGTGGGGGGGGCTGGAGCCTATCCCAGCATCTTTGGGCGAGAGGCAGGGTACACCCTGGACAGATCGCCAGTCTATCGCAGGGCCAACACAGAGAGACAGACAACCATTCACTCTCACAGTCATACCTAAGGGCAATTTAGAATCCCCAGTCTGATGCCAATTAACCTAACCTGCATGTTTTTGGCATGTGGGAGGAAACCGGAGAAATCCCGGAGTAAACCCACGCAGACACGGGGAGAACATGCAAACTCCACACAGATCACCGTTGGTCGGGGGCTGGGATCGAACCCAGGATCCCCCGGCCAAGGATGAGTTGCTGTGCTGCCGCAGTGCCAACCACTCAGCCCTTTCTGCAAGCCTCCTGCAAAAAAAAAAAAAAAGAAAAAAAAAAAAAAAGATGAGAGTCTAGCTCAGCCGTGTCACAGCAGATTAGGGAGGAAGAGACGAAAGAGTCCACAGAGCTGAAGAGGAGAGAGAATAACTCCCACAAAGAGAGGCTTATTTCCCCGTGTACATGTCTGACGCGAACAGACGTGTTTAATTGGCATGGTGGTTTCTGTGAAGGGGAGCTGTCTGTGGTGCTGCGGCCGCTGCAGGCCCTGCACAGCTGCTGCTGCTGCTGCTGCTGCTGCACCAACATCATCACAGCAGCAACGAGTTGCGTCCCTGCGCAACATGCCCAGCCGCAGTTAAGATGTTAAATTGGAAGGAATCTGCGAGTGTGTTAATGCGTGCAGGGGAAATTCACCCAGGCACATAAAAAGGTGACGGTAAATATGTCGGATGGAATAATTCGTTTCCAATAAAATGCAAACGATAATGTAATAAAATTAATGCGCAAAAAAATGCATCTCACTGGCCCGAAACACGCTGCCCTCCACCGCAATACAGAGCAGCCTATAAGCAGGTGAAATAGCGCTGCGGGTCTGCGTAATTACCAGAATTTCACTTGGTGAAACTGGGAAATGACAGCAACAAAAGAAAAAAAAATATTAGGCTACGCCCAAGATAATTTGCCAAGATGCAATTAATATTAACTGAATTCTTTTTTTTTTTACGCAACATCCCATAAGACGTTTTTACATGATGCGCAAATGCAACAAACTGGCAGGTTTCGCTGCGCCCGTGCGGACAATAAACATTCTGACTGGAGGGAGTTTTTGTTTGTTCTGCGTTAGTCAGCTTTAAAACAATTTGTGTTTTCAGCCTAGTTGACCGTTTCTAATTATAATTATTATTATGACTTGTTTTTGTTCGTTGAATGTTTTAAATGCTTAGTTGACTGAAAGAAAATGTAAAGCTATTTATTAAACCAAGGAAACTGTATTCCCTTGATTGAATTTACAAAATGTTTAGAATTCAAAATTAATCCGTGGTAATGGGGTTTGGACGGGACAAGGAGCTATAAAGGAAGAGGGGGGGAAGGTAAAGCCCCTATAAGAGCTTTGAAGCAGTTATTTTTTTTTTTCCTCTACCCTGTTCTTTTCAGCGTGTTAATTTCACCAGCTGCGTGGGTGCGCGCGCGCTGACCTGTTGACGGCGCCAGGTTGGCAGCACGTGAGATGTTTGGTCCTGTCATTCATGCGTGACGTGTGAACGCGCGGACGCGGCTGTCGGGAACTAAAAAAAAACAATCTCTCTCTCTCTCCCCGTCTCCTCTGCTCTGCTGTGCACGCGCGTGACATCCCACCGGCTCTCCATGCGGGCACGTGCACCCTCCTCCTCCTCCGAGTGATGCGGATTCCAGCGCGAGCGCTCGCCACCGCGCTCCCAGTTCCACGGGACTTCTTCGGGGGAAAATGCTAAATTGTGATTTTTAACGACCCATAAGGATATAAATATAAACTTGGAGTCATTTGTTCGTTCATGTCGACGCCGAGGGCTGTTGTTTCTGTGTTTGAGGGTGTTAACATGGATGGAACAGTCAAGAGAAGAGGCTAAGGATTTTTTTTTTTTAATTTTCTATTAAAGGTTTGTGTGAAACTGTTGGAAGACCGCGAGAAGACCGGGCAGCAGGCATGATTTTACCATAGGAGGAGGAGGTCCGTAAGCGTCTCTTGTTTCTCCTTTAATTCGTCACTTTTATCTCAAAAGGGAATTTTCGGAGGGAAAAATGGCTCACCTGATCCGACACAAGCTCACCAACAAGCTGACCAACGCCGCGCACACGGTGTCCCACAAGTCCCAGGCCAAGGTCAGCGGCGTGTTCGCGCGGCTGGGCTTCCAGGCCGCCACCGATGAGGAGGGCCTCGGCTTCGCGGAGTGCGACGACCTGGATTATGACTACCGACAAGGGATGCAAATGGATGTCCTGCAAGGAGACGACGAGGGGGGGTGTATGGAGGGAGAGGAGGGGGACCTGGAAGGAGACAGTCGCTACCAGAGAGACGGGACCGGGCCTCGGCCCCCGGCCCTCAAGACCGGGGGGTCTCTGGAGGAGGAAAAGCCGAAAATCACGGCGTGGGAGGCTGGCTGGAACGTTACTAACGCCATCCAGGTAGACCCTGATTATTATTATTATTATTATTATTATGTAGGCATAGCTAAATATCATGCATAATGAGTGGAAATCAGGCCTGCTAAGGACAAAAAGTCACCTTGAACATTTTCTCATTTTAGCATTTAATAGGAAGACTCCGTGACAAAGCCAAAATCAGATCACTGTGCTTTATATTATAGATTAAAAATGAAAATGTACGCCTTTTAAAAGCACTTTTAAAAAAATCTAATTAAATGCAACCCGCAGTTGACCCGAATTGGCGTCTTATTGGCTGGACCCAGTGAAGGCTGGGGTCCTCCTGTGTATTTGTTCAGGCGGTTTTATCAGGCGCCGCAGACAGGCCTGTTCACGCCGATAGCCCCCAGGCTGAATGGCTCCACTGTCTATCAGCGTCTTCATCAAATTAAAGTTTTAATCCCATGTATTTAAAATTTCGTTTTCAATTTTTTTTTCTTCACTCTTCAATATGATTTAACGTGAGGTGAAAAAACTGATGGGTGAATAAGAATAGGTTTACGCTTTAGGATCGCATCTGCTGGATGAGCATATTCACTTTTGCATGATTATAATCCATTAATATAAAACTATAATTTCTTGTTATGTGGGGACTGAGGCGGTCAGAGCATGCCGGGTTTGCTCGGCCTGTCACTGCCATGTGGGTCTGTCCCATCACCACTCAGCTGCGCTTCTCTGTCCACAGGGCATGTTCGTCCTCGGCCTGCCCTATGCCATCCTCCACGGCGGGTACCTCGGCCTCTTCCTCATCATCTTCGCGGCTGTGGTGTGCTGCTACACCGGCAAAATCCTCATCGCCTGTCTGTACGAGGAGAACGAGGACGGCATCAAGGTGCGCATCAGGGACTCCTACGTGGACATTGCCAACGCCTGCTGCACGCCGCGCTTCCCAAAGCTGGGCGGCTATGTTGTGAACGTGGCTCAGATCATCGAGCTGGTGATGACCTGTATCCTGTACGTGGTGGTGAGCGGCAACCTGATGTACAACAGCTTCCCCAGCTTCCCCGTCTCGCAGAAAGCCTGGTCAGTGGTGGCCACGGCCGCGCTCCTGCCCTGCGCCTTCCTCAAGAACCTCAAAGCCGTGTCCAAGTTCAGCTTACTCTGCACGCTGGCACACTTCGTCATCAATGTCCTGGTGATTGCCTACTGCCTCTCCAGGGCGCGTGAGTGGGCCTGGGAGAAAGTCAAGTTTTACATTGATGTGAAGAAATTCCCCATTTCAATCGGCATCATCGTGTTCAGCTACACCTCCCAGATCTTCCTGCCATCACTGGAGGGGAACATGCAGAATCCCAGTGAGTTCCACTGCATGATGGACTGGAGTCATATAGCAGCATGTGTCCTCAAAGGTCTCTTCGCCCTGGTGGCCTACTTGACATGGGCAGATGCCACCAAAGAGGTCATTACGGATAACCTGCCTTCAACCATCCGAGCTGTGGTGAACCTCTTCCTCGTTGCCAAAGCGCTGCTGTCCTACCCACTGCCATTCTTTGCTGCAGTGGAAGTTCTGGAGAAATCATTGTTCCAGGATGGAGGCAGAGCCCTCTTTCCTGACTGCTATGGCCCCGGTGGGCAGCTCAAATCGTGGGGCCTGGGCCTGAGAGTAGCCTTGGTCATCTTTACCCTCCTTATGGCAGTCTTTGTCCCCCATTTTGCCCTCCTTATGGGTTTAACTGGGAGTCTAACCGGCGCTGGCCTGTGCTTCCTGTTGCCAAGCCTCTTCCACCTAAAGCTCCAGTGGAGGAATCTCCTGTGGCACCATGTCTTCTTCGACGTTTCTATTTTTGTTATCGGGGGCATATGCGCAATATCTGGCTTCATTCACTCTATTGAAGGACTCATAGAAGCGTTCAGGTACGACATCCATGACTGAGCATTCCAGAGACTACCCTGTAATGGTGATGATGTCTAAACATGCAGCACTGTGACAGGATGTGAGCACCACAGTGATGACTACAATAAAGCTGCACAAGCGTGATTTATTTGTGTGAAATGTACATTATTTTATTTTTGCCTTTTGTGATAATGTGCAATAATAAACTCTCCAGTCATAGTGTAAAGTAGTCTACTCATTCCAGAAAAAAAAAGTGTTTTCTTGACTGGACGGAGGAACGCAACCTCCTGCATGAAAGGGGGAGTTTAAAATAAAAAAAAAAGGCCTGTCAGATGTCAGTCTTCATGCAGAGATCCAGTGAAAGTGTCAGCATGGATGCAACTGTGAGTGTGTAGGTGTTTCTACCCAGGAAAACCAAGGCCGTGAATATGTCATTACTGGTTTTGAGCTGCTAGATAATCATTAATCCTTCTTCAGAGAAAATATAAGACTTACGGTGCCCATCAGCTCAGATGGCGTTCTGTAAACCATGAATAACTTATGTGTAGTGGTTTGAACAGGATATTTCTTTTCAACTGGTTTTGGTTTTGTGTTTGGATTCTTTTCTCTCTGCCTATAGTAGTCTTTCTTGGCCTGTTTATTTTCTTGGTGTTTCAAGTGTCATTCTGGATGAAGTGAATTCAAGTGCAAGCAAGTGGGTCCTAACTGTGTTATGTGAACAAAAAATGTCTGTCTGATAATAGTCTGTCCCTATTGAACTTGTTAACTGTGAATCTGTGGAATTAATCATGGTGTGTGAGACAAAGACTATTTGTTGAATCAAGAGATAAATAAATCAAATATTTTATGGCTGGTGATTCAAATGTTTGCTTGCCCTTATGGACTTCTGCTTCCTCTTCTTTACTGTATTTGTTTCTTGACTGTTTAACTTCTCATAAACTTGGGACCTGTTATTCTTTTCCTTATGACTAAAGTTTCAGGTTTTGAGGTTAATGTAGCCTGGTCATTCGTGTAAGCAAAAAGTTATTAAAGCTGCAGTAGGCAGAAATATAAGAAACCAGAAAAAATACCCTGGCTCCTATAGATGGTGGAGGATTGAAGTGGTGAGGGGCCCCTAGGCTACTCTTTGGATGAGGCTCCAGACACACGCTCACACATCTGCGCACATCAGACAAGAAAGAGAATGGGAACAGATTTTATTGTAAGTCAGTAGCTACAGCATCTGTGCCAGCTCTGAAGCAAAATCACAATATTCAGAGGCACAAGCATCAGCTAGAATGAAGGGATTTCCCAGGGTGTTAGTGGTACACACTGCTGTCCCCGGTCATTGAAGTGGTATCTGACTCTTTAGTGCGACAATGATGAGGCGTCACTTTCACTGTCAGCTTGGCTGGAGTAGTCACCATGGCTACAGCTGCCTGCTGAAGATTCAGCTAAGGATGCCATGGCATTGTCTCATGGTGCCAGGCTGGCAGTCCTTCTACTATGGATTGTCATACCATTGACAAGAAGCCATTTCAGCACCTTTAAAATATCTCTATAATTTGAGAATTTTCTTTGCAGTAGCTCTTAATTACATTGTTTCATCCGCTGTATTTTTTTTGTTTTTGTGCACTGCTACCATATTTTCTGTTCAACATTTTGCCATCTTTGTGTCCAGTACAGGCATGACAGTGATACATAGTTTGAAATCCAAACTGGTGTGATGAGCCTGGCTATCTCTAACCAATCAGCAACTTAACTTTTGTCATTTTCTTTATGGGCCAGTAGAGGCCATGGTTAGAAATAATCTGGCCATTCAGGCGTCCTTAAGCCCATATCTGATGGCGCGCTAAATGTTGAGGAACGGTCACAAACATTTCGATTGTTGAGGTTTGATCAGGGTTTGTAAAAGGTTGTACAACAGTTTGCAAACAGTTTTTAAGGTCCCAGTTTTTCTTGTCCCCCCAAAATTTGAACATGTTAAAAAAAAAGTTTTGCGAATGTGTTTTTTGACAAATGTTTGTAAAATAGTTGTAAGTATTTGCATACGGTTGTAACACGTGCCACTAAGGGTAGTGTCTCATGGAGCAGCGATTTTTGGATTCGCCAACTTTTCTGATGAATGTTGGCGAAAATCAAGTGAAAATCAAGCTAGTATCTCATGAAGCAGCGAATGCTGAGGAACATTCAAGAACACTCTGCT
The DNA here is from genome assembly GCA_020510985.1 of Pholidichthys leucotaenia. Taxonomy (NCBI): domain Eukaryota; kingdom Metazoa; phylum Chordata; class Actinopteri; order Cichliformes; family Pholidichthyidae; genus Pholidichthys; species Pholidichthys leucotaenia. The sequence continues at coordinate 353,951,811 of CM035843.1, forward strand.
TTTTGGGTTTCGTCAGGATTTGTAAAAAGTTGCAAAAAGGTTTGCCCACAGGTTGCCAATAGTTTTGTTATAAAGGGTCTTAACCCTTACATACTGTTCATATTCTATACCTTCACAGTAGAATTCCCTCATAGTGTCTATACCAAATTTTGAACTACAGATCTATTCATAATGTATAAGTAACCTATATCTTACATTAATAAATGTATGATTAATCCTTATTAAATGTTCCAGAGAGCAGGGAGAGCATATTTTTTAGGTTTTATAACATTCGTTTTTGGAGAAAAAAAAATTATCACTCAGTATCATGTTCTGTTTTATATAAGACATAAAACATAAAAACCATAATGATTTAAATATACTGCTCAAAAAAATAAAGGGAACACTTTGAAAACACATCAGATTTTGTGTGTGGCAAAGTGTTTGTGGGCGGCTAGTCCAGCTGGACTAGCCTGACACAATTTCGATATCCAGCTTATTTTTTTCCCATTAAAATCTGATGTGTTTTCAAAGTGTTCCCTTTATTTTTTTGAGCAGTATATATTTTATTGAATTTGAAAATGGCATGGTCACCTCTCTGGTGGGGAAGGAGCCTGAGCTGGTGCATGAGGTTGAGAAATACCGGCTAGTTACAGTCGGCCTCACCTCAACACACAGCTCCGGTTCCGGAATCAGTCTCCTGGAGAGGAGCTGGAGCTTCGTCTACTCTGGAATTGCCCCGGGCAAGAGGCGATGAGCAGGGGTGGGTATTTTTGTATCCCCCCATCTTGCTGCCTCTATATTGGAGTTTTCCCCGATGAATGAAATGGTTGTTTCCATGTGCCTTTGGGTTGGGAAAAGGGTCATGACCATCATTTGTGCCTATGCAGCAAATGATGGTTCAGAGTACCCACCCTTTGCAAAGCTGTCAACTGATCACCACCTGGTGGTGAGTTGGATCCGATGGCAGTGGAGGATGCCGTTCAGACCTGGTAGACCCAAGCGTATAGTGAGGGTGTGCTGGGAATGTCTGGCTGAGGCCCCTGTCCGGGAGGTTTTCAACTCCCACCTCCGGAAGAACTTCAACCACATTCTGAGGGAGTCTGGAGACAGGATATGATCTGAATGGGCAGTGTTCTCCACCTCCATTGTTGAAGTGGCTGCCAAGAGCTGCAGCCGCAAGGTCGTCGGGGCATCTTGTGGTGGCAACCCCCAAACTAAGTGGTGGACACCAGTGGTGAGGGGGGCAATTAAGCTGAAGAAGGAGTCCTATCATGCTTGGTTGGCTTGTGGGACTCCCGAAGCAGCTGAGGTGTACCGTCAGGCCAAGCGGAGTGCAGCTCAGGTGGTTGCTGAAGCAAAAACTCGGGTATGGGAGGAGTTCGGTGAGGCCATGGAACAAGACTTTTGGTCGGCCTTGAAGAGATTCTGGCAAACTGTCCGGTGGCTCAGGAGGGGGAAGCAGCTCCCTGTCCACACTGTGTATGGTCTGGATGAGGCACTGCTGACTTCGACTGGGACTATCGTCGGGCGGTGGAAGAAATACTTAGAGGATCTCCTCAATCCCACTGACACGCCTTCCACAGAGGAAGGAGGGCTTGTGGATGAGGGGGACGACTCACCTATCACAGGGGCTGAGGTCACCAAGGTGGGGCCCTGGGGGTGGACGAGAGTTGCCCTGAGTACCTCAAGGCCCTGGATGTTGTAGGGCTGTCATGGTTGACACGCCTCTGCAACATTGCGTGGAGGTTGGGGGCAGCGCCTTTGGCATGGCAAACCGGGGTGGTGGTTCCTCTCTTCAAAAAAGGGGACCGGAGGGTGTGCTCCAACTTTAGAGGGATCACACTCCTAAGCCTCCCTGGGAAAGTCTATGCCAAGGGACTGGAAAAGAGAGTCCGGCTGTTGGTCGAACCTCAGATTCAGGAGGAGCAATGTGGTTTTCGGCCTGGCCGTGGCACATCGGACCAGCTCTTTACCCTCTTGAGAATCCTCGAGGGTTCATGGGAGTTTGCCCAACCAGTTTACATGTGTTTTGTGGACTTGGAGAAAGCATTCGACCGCGTCCCTCGTGGTTTTTTGTGGGGGGTGCTTCAGGAGTATGGGGTATTGGGCTTGTTGTTACGAGCTATTCGGTCTCTGTATGACAGTTGTGAGAGTTTGGTTCGTATTGCCAACACTCGGTCGGACTCATTCCCAGTGAGAGTTGGTCTCCGCTAGGGCTGCCTTTTGTCACCAATCATGTTTATAAATTTTATGGACAGGATTTCTAGGCGCAGCCAGGGAACAGAGGGTGTCATGCTTGGTGACCACAGGATCTCTGTTGTTTGCAGATAATGTTGTCCTGCTGGCTTCATCGAGCAATGACCTACAGGTCTTACTGGGACGGTTTGCCACTGAGTGTGAAGCGGCTGGGACGAGAATCAGTACCTCCAAGACCGAGTCCATGGTCCTCAGCCGGAAAAAAGTGGATTGTCCTTTCCAGGTTGGGGACAAGCTCCTGCCCCAAGTGGAGGAGTTTAAGTATCTTGGGATCTTATTCACGAGTGAGGGGAGAATGGAGTGAGAGACTGACAGATCGGAGCAGCGTCTGTAGGGATGCGGACGTTGTACCGGTCCATTGTGGTGAAGAGGGAGCTAAGCTCTAAGACAAAGCTGTCAATTTACCAGTCAAGCTACACTCCTACCCTCACCTATGGCCATGAGCTTTGCGTAATGACCAAAAGAACGAGATCTCGGATACAAGCGGCTTAAATGAGCTTTCTTCGTAGGATTTCTGGACTCACCCTCAGAGATAGGGTGAGGAGCTCAGTCATCTGGGGGAGGCTCAGAGTAGAACCGCTGCTCCTCCACATTGAAAGGAGCCAGTTGAGGTGGTATGGGCATCTGATCAGGATGCCTCCTGGACGCCTCCCACTTGAGGTGTTTCAGGCACGTCCCTCTGGGAGGACGCCCTGGGGCAGACCCAGGACTCGCTGGAGAGACTATGGCTCCCAGCTGGTCTGGAAACACCTTGGTATCCTCTCTGAAGAGCTGAAGCAGGTGGCTGGGGAGAGGGAAGTCTGGGCTTCTGTGCTTGAACTGCTGCCTCCGTGACCCGGACCTTTGGAAAAGTGGTAGAAGATGGATAGATGGATGAAAATGGCATGAACATTCTGGCGCTGTTGGAATTTATAATATAACTATCTTTAACCACAGCAACTATGAAATGCTGTCCACACTGCTATATCATAAGATAAGATAAGATAAGATAAGATAAGCCTTTATTAGTCCCACAACGGGGAAATTCCAGGATTGCAACAGCACAGGGATAGCAACACTCAGAGCAACAATCAGAAGGCAAGAAAAAAAAAACAAAAAAAAAAAACAAGCAAGTAAGAGCAGCTAATATGCATATGTACATATTACTATAAAATATATATATACACACACACAGACACACAGTGCAGAGCATTGTAGCTGGATGGAATAAATATATGAATATATAAACACACAGTGCAGAGCATTGTAGCTAGATGGAATAAATATGTAAATATATAAACACCCACAGTACGGAGCATTGCAGCTAGGTGGAATAAATATGTAAGTATATAAACACACAGTGCGGAGCATTGTAGCTAGATGGAATAAATATATAAGATATATAAAAACACAGTGCGGAGCATTGTAGCTAGATGGAATAAATATATAGATATATAAATATGAACACACCCAGTGCTGAGCATTGTAGCTAGATGGAATAAATATGTAAATATATAAACACACACAGTGCAAAGCATTGTTGCTAGATGGGATGAAACAGCATAACCCTCTACTTAGTTATCCTACATGGTATGATTATGTGCCCATACATATTCTCACCCTCCATAGCGACCCGGTATTTTCCTAGTTGTATGCCAGAGGGGACCATTGTGTAAGTCTATTGCATCTTTTGCATTTAAAAACTATTAGTTTGTTACGTCTTTTTGCTATCTCTGCGAGCAGCCCTGCTTAGGTTGTACAGTCTGACCAGCCGTTGGTAGGAAGGACCTACGAAACCTCTCGGTTGTGCACCTGGGATGATGTAGTCTGCTGCTAAATGAGCTCCTCAGTGCATTCAGTACATCCTGCATAGGGTGGAACTCGGACTCCAGCAGAGATGACAGTTAGCCACCGTCCTTCTGAATCAGAATCAGAATCAGAATCAGGTTTATTGCCATTGTTCATGAGTACACAAACTAGAAATTTGTCTCGGTACAATGCCTGCAACATTAAACATGATAAGATAAGAGAAATAAACTATACATGTAATAAAGTGTAGGATAAGATTAAGTGATACTGGTCAACAGTTAAAATATATATTAGCCAGCAGCAGATACTGTGGAGAACTATATAGTGCAGTCGGTAATGCAGGAAGAAAACAGTGATGATTGACATGAGTCTGGTTGAGCTGCTGTACATGGTGCACGAGAGTCACTTAGTGTTCAGCAGTCTAATGGCAGAGGGGAAGAAGCTGTTCATGTGACGGGAGGTTTTAGTCTGGATGGACCGAAGTCTTCTACCAGAGCGGAGGGGGGCAAACAGTACATGACCAGGGTGTGAGGGATCGGCTATGATCCGGCCAGCACGCCTCCGGGTCCTGGAGATGTACAGATCCTGGAGAGATGGGAGCTTGCAGCCGATCACCTTCTCAGCAGTGCGCACGACGCGCTGCAGCCTTAGTCTGTCCCTGGCAGTGGCTCCTGCGTACCACACGGTTATGGAGGTGGTGAGGATGGACTCGATGATGGCTGTGTAGAACTGCACTAACATCTTGGTGGGTAGCTTGAGCTTCCTCAGCTGCCGCAGGAAGAACATCCTCTGCTGGGCTTTTTTGATGAGTGAGCTGATGGTCAGCTCCCATTTGAGGTCCCTGGTGATGGTAGTGCCTAGGAAGCGGAAGGAATCAGCAGTGTGATGGGAGAGCCTGAGAGGGTGAGGGGGGGCAGAGGAGTAGTGACTTTCCTGAAGTCTACAATCATCTCCACTGTCTTCAGAGCGTTCAGCTGCAGGTTGTTATTGCTGCCACCAGGACGCCAGCTGGGCCACCTCTCTCCTGTAGGCGGACTCGTCGCCGTTGGAGATGAGCCCGATGAGGGTGGGTGTCGTCCGCAAACTTGATCAACTTGACAGACTGGTGGCTGGAGGTGCAGGAGTTGGTGTAAAGGGAGAAGAGTAGGGGGGGAAAGTACACAGCCCTGGGGTGATCCGGGCTGATGCTAGTATAGTCTGAGACAGTCTTTCCCAGCCGCACATGCTGCCTCCGGTCCGTCAGGAAGTCGATGATCCACCTGCAGAGGGGAGTCAGGCACGTTGAGCAGGGACAGCTTGTCCCGGAGCAGAGCGGGGCGGATGGTGGTTGAATGCGGAGCTGAAGTCCACAAACAGGATCCTGGCGTAGGTTCCCGGGGAGTCCAGGTGCTGCAGATGGAGTGGAGGGCCAGGGTTGACTGCATCGTCTACAGACCTGTTGGCTCGGTAGGCAAACTGCAGCGGGTTCCAGGAGAGGGGTGGGTGATGGACTTGAGGTGGGACAGGACCAGGCGCTCAAAGGACTTCATGACTACAGAGGTGAGCGCTACAGGTCTGTAGTCATTAAGTCCAGTGATCCGTTGGCTTCTTGGGGACAGGGATGATGGTGGAGGATATTGAGGCAGGACGGCACGTGGCATAACTTAAGGGAGGGTGTTTAAAAATGTCTGTGAATACAGGAGCCAGCTGTTTCGCACAGAGTCTCAGGGTGGAGGGAGGACACGCCGTCTGGGCCGGGGCCTTGCGCGGGTTTCAGTCTGGAGAACTGTTTGAGCACATCCTGCTCACTGATGATAAGGGGGAGGGGGGGGAGGGGGGGGGGGGGTGCCTTAAATGAAGTAGGGAATGTGGAGGCTGTGGAGCTGGAGGGAGGGGGGAGTTGGACACAGATGACGAGGTGTCAAAAACGGGCATAGTGTTGGGGACAGTCTCTGACAAAGGGCTTTGTCATCCTGACCCTTTAGGAGCCTGAGGCCGATAGTTGGTGATCTGCCTCAGTCCTCTCCACACGGAAGCCGAATCATTAGCAGTGAACTGCTGCTGGAGTCTCTCTGAGTACACAGATTTAGCCCTCTTCAGCTCTCTGTTAAACCGGTATTTAACCTCCCTGTAGCAGTCCCTGTCTCCACTTTTCAGCGCTGCTTCCTTCTCCTTCCTGATCTGTCTGAGCTTAGCTGTGAACCAGGGTTTGTCATTAGAGTAACTCACCCTGGTGCGTGATGGAAGAATGTTCTCTTCACAAAAGTGGATATATGAGTTCACAGTGTCCGTGTACTCATCCAGATCATGCGTGGCTCCTTTAAGCATGCCCCAGTCAGATATTTCCATGCACGTTTCCAGCTTCTCCTCAGCATCACTGGTCCGTATCTTCGTAGTGCTCACAACAGGTTTAGTGAGCTTCAATCTCTGTCTGTATGTGGGGAATGAGGTGAACCATCACGTGATCAGATAATCCCAGCGCAGCTCGAGGGACAGCGCAATATGCGTCTTTCACTGTGGTGTAACAGTGATCCAGTGTGTTTAATCCTCTGGTGGGGCATTTAATAAACTGTTTGTAGCGGGGGAGATCGTGGCTCAGATTGCACTGATTAAAGTCGCCAGCCACAATAATCAGCGAGTCGGAAAACTCCGCTCTGTGTGTTGAATGTGATCCGCGGAGCACGCGCTGAGCTTCGTGCGTGTCCGCGTCGGGAGGGGCGTACACAGCGATCAGTATAAAAGAAGCAAACTCCCGCGGGGAATAAAAGGCTTGCAGTTGATAACAAGAAATTCCAAGGCAGGAGAACAGTGTTTGGAAATTACCGTTACATCAGAGCACCAGCTACAGTTGATGTAGAAGCAGACACCGCCTCCTGTGGTCTTGCCGGAAAGCTCTGTGTCACGATCAGCACGGAAGAGCTGAAAGCCGTCGAGGCGCAGCGCGCTGTCCGGTATATTTTCCCGGAGCCAGGTCTCAGTAAAGCAGAGGACAGCTGAGGAGGCGAGGTCCTTAAAACGCATCAGCAGTCTCAGTTCATCCACCTTGTTAGAGAGAGAGTTGGTATTGGACAGAAATATGCCGGCAGCGCCGTTCGCGAGCCTCTCCTGCGAAGTCGTACGAGAGCGCCCGCTCGTCTTCCTCTCTTCCGCCGTCTCACTTTCCGAGCCAAACAATAAACCAGATCGGCGGCAGGGGCTAGAAAAACTGGGAGGAGGTCCGTGGGGGTCAAAGTCCTGATATTTAAAAGTTCTTCACGGGTATAAGTGCAAGCAGAACACACAATTGACAAACAAAAAACAAACAAAGAGCGCAGCGAAGCACCATGGTCGACCGCTGTGGGCGCCATCTTGGATAACCCGGAGTGGAATTTTCTCTCTCCTATCTCCTCCACCGGATCAAGGCGCTGCCCCAGGACAGAGCTAGCTTTCTTAATCAGTTTGTTCAGTCTCTTCCTATCGGCTGCTGTAATGCCACTGCCCCAGCAGACCACTCAAAAGTGATGGCTGATGCCACCACCAGTGTCATAGAATGTCTTCAGCAGCGCCCCTTGTACACCAAAAGACCTGAGTCTCCTCAGCAGAAACGCCTGCGCTGTCCCTCTTGTAGGAGTGCGTCAGTATTGTGTGACCAGTCTAGTTTATTGTTCAGATGAACACCCAGGTACTTATAGGATGTCATCATCTCGATGTCTGTTCCCTGTATATTTACTGGTGCTGTGAGGGGCTGCCCATGCCTGCCGGCAGTCCACCCACCAGCTCCTTAGTTTTCCTTGCGTTGATCTGGAGGGCAGTTCCGATGGCACCAGTCTACAAAGTCCTGGATAAGCCCTCTGTACTCAGCTTCATCTCCATTGGAGATGAGGCCAATGATCGCAGAGTCATCAGAGAACTTCTGTAGATGGCAGTGTGTTGTGTTGTGTGAGAAGTCCCGCAGTATAAAGAGTGAACAGGAAGGGAGCCAGCACACGTTCCCTGGGGGGCCCCCGTGCTACTGATGACGTTGTTCGGACACACAGTCCCGGGGGTTCTCACAAACTGAGACCGGTTCGTGAGGTAGTCCAGGAATCCATGATGACAGGTGCTGGTCCACCCCGAGCGCGCAGCAGCTTGTCCTTCAGGATCATCGGTTGGATGGTGTTGAAAGCACTGGAGAAGTCAAAGAACATGATCCTCACCATATTCCCGGGCTTCTCCAGGTGGGACAGAGAACGGTGAAGGAGGAAGATCACCGCATCCTCCACCCCAATGCCATGCTGGTAGGCGAACTGGAGTGGATCATAATTAACAATTCAATATTTGGTAAATGGCATTCAATTATATAACGCTTTTTCTCATCTCTAGATGACCAAAGCACTTTACAGATCCTGCTGTCCACCCATTCACACACATACTGATGGTGGCAGAGCTGCCATATACAGGTGCTGGCCTGACCCACCAGAAGCAATTGGGGGTTCAGTGTCTTGCTCAAGGGCACGTCGACATGCAGACTGCAGACAGAGAGGGAATCGAACCCCTGACCCTCTGATCAGTAGTCAGGCACACTACACCCGCCTTCCACAGCCACCCCCATTTACTACTTAGGTGGAAACGTGGTGGGGGGAGAACACAAAACATTAAAAATAAAAATGTGTTATTTCAAACTAGTTTCTGCATTCAAAGCAGTGGTAGGAAACTGTGTGTGGGAACTTGAGCATTTCCCACATTTGCAGCAAACTTGCCTTGTTTTGCATCCTCTCCTTTACAGGGCTGAAGTTGCACCTCCTTCTCTTTCTGTCCCCCTTGTGTTGGCTTCTTGTATGACTTTTTGATCAGTTCCAGGTTCACTTTGAGCAACACAGTAGCACAGTGTTTAGCATTGTTGCCTCACAGCTAGAAGGTTCCAGGTTCAAGTCCCCGGACTGGCAGGGGGACCCTTTCTGTGTGGAGTTTGCATGTTCTCCCTGTGCTTTATGGTTTTACTTGGGGATCTCCGGTTTCCTTCTGTGTCATGCATGTTAGGTTAATGGTGATTCTAAATTGCCCCTATAGGTATCTGACCAGTCCTTAGCATAGAGGGTTAGCGTAGCTACTAGTGAAGCACTTTGAGTGTTCTTTGTGACCAGAAGAAGCACTTTATCAGTTCAGGTCTTAATCCCTCAGATTGCTGCACTGCCCTTACCAATGCTGATGAAGCTGCTGTGTGGGGAAGGTGGTGTCGCTTTTGCATACAGGGAGTCACAATGACCTTTCCAAGCTCCTGAAAAAAGAACCACCTCCAGTTTTATTACACTGCAGGTGCTAGTTTGCAGGTAGAGATCTTGTGTCTGTGTCAAGGCACCCTCTGACCTCTGGATGACTTCATTTTTCTTATGTGCACCATATATGATCACTCCTATGCTGTTTTATTATTTCATTGTTTCAAGATTCTCCCATGCCTATTCAAAGACCAGCAGGTGTCTGTCTCTGCTGGAACCTGGACAAATGTAGTGGGAACACAGACAGTTGTCGTGACAGTGTCAACATCCCCCTTGAACTCTGTCACCACTGTCTCATAAAAAATACACACAAAAATGGCCTGTGCAATTTTAGTTTCAAGATTCCCTAAGACCGCCATTTTCCTTGATTTGACCCAATCTGGTACAGTAGATCTAAAATCCATCTCAGTAGATACAGGTCAAATCTGACCCGAAACAGCCTCAGTGTTCAAAAATGTGAAGCACCTGTACAAAAGCATACAATTTTCAAATATTTTCATTTTTGTGTATTTTGGGTCACTTTAGGAAAAGTCATTAAATTTCAGGCTAAAAGAATGACGTTTAGCATATTTTTACTGCTGTCAAACGGGTCAAATTTGACCCGAACAGTATGTAAAGGTTAAAGAGTCACTAATGTTCACTACTATGCAAACCAAAAAGAACTTCAGCCACATGCATTATAACCATTTGCAAACGTGTTACAACTGTTTGCAGATGCTCACAACTATTCTGCAGCTGTTTGTGGAAAAATGCATTTGAAAAAATTTTGAACATGTTCAAGACATTTTTGTAACATGTACAAAATTTTGTGGCAACCTTAACATCTGCTGGCGAACTGTTTGGCAGCCTTTTATGAACCTTGACGAACCCTGATGAAGCCCAAAAAGTGCAACGCTGATGAATGTTCCTCAGCATTCGTCGCTCTGTGAGATATGTGGGTAAAGTTCTTCCTGGTTTGCCAAGTAGTGAACACTTGCAACTGTTTCAGTTCAATTCAACTTTATTTATACAGCACCATTTCACAACAACAGTCATCTCATAGCACTTTCAACTGAAGGGGAAAACCCCACAATTGCAGAAAGTCCCCAGCAGTCAGGCGATCACCTGTGAGCAAGCACTTGGTGACAGTGGAGAGGAAAAACTCCCTTCTAGCAGGAAGAAACCCCCAGCAGAACCAGGCTCAGGGAGGGGCAGTCATCTGCTGCTGTTTAAGAACCCTAATGGCAAAACTATTTGAGACCTTACCAACTGTATGCAAACTGTTTTCCAACCTTTTACAAACCCCTCAAATTGCAGTGTTCTTGAATATTCTTTAGCATTTGCCGCTCCGTGAGATTCTAGCTTGATTTTCATCAGAAAAGTTGGCAAATCCAAAATCGTTATGTTTGAAAGCATTTGCCACTCCATGAGATTCTACCCTTATGTAAGTGGGGCCCTAGGTTGCAGCCGAGGCTGCCCTGCACATTAATCTGCACAAGCTCCTGTGACACCCCTCCCTTCCTTGTCCTTTGCCACTCTCCACCAAAAGTGCATCTCTATGTAGCATTGATTTTTCTAGTGTTGCCCATATCAAAAACCCTCCACCTGACAACGCCTGGGATTGGGCAAAGAAACCATCAGGGGTGAGAAACTTGGTGCAGGCTGAACAGAACCCAGAGGAGATGCTGTTGCATAGTTGTCTGGTCAGGCCATTTGCATAACCAATTTAAACTAAATTATCCTGCCTGCTTCAGCTTCCGTACTACCACACTTTTAGGGGTAGAGGGACTGGCTTGAGTCGGCTAGTCGGTTTGAGGAGCAGTAGGGCAACGCCTCCCCGCTGCAGCCTGAGGGTGGTACTGTGGGAGATCAGTAATACAGGAAATTTTACTTAACAATAATTATGTGCCAGTGAAAACAAAATCATGAATTAATGCAGCACTAAATCTCAGAATTCAAATTCCATGCTACACCTTTATCTTTTGAATCTGTATAAGTCCAGTAATCAGTGATATTTGGTTCATTAACCTCAGTTTCTGTGACTTCCCCACACACCTGCTGTTCAAGCCAGTTTTCAAAGTGAAGCCAGTCAGTAGAAAAGTTGGTTTAAAAGGAGGAGAGGAGCTTATTTTTGACTCCAAACTCCAAAGACGTCTGATATTATACAGTAGATACTGTAGATGAGGATTATTTTTGAACTTGGAATCATGTGAATATAATTAAAACATAAGTCCAATTTAAAGGTGTAAAACAACATCTAAAACTAGGACATGTCCAGAAAAGACAGAAGTTGCCGAGTTGTGTATATCAAATATCCCTGTCACACCAGCAAGACTGCATTTCTAGAGTGTCATAACCTTGGCACTTTTGGGTAAACCAGCCCGTGTTCGTACCAGTTAAAGTGGAACTAAAGCTCCACCACCCTTTATTGATGAAGGTCATTGGTCCACACACAAAGGCAGGAATACGTAAATGAGCAGTAGCAATGTGGCAGATCTCAAGACAGAAAGTAATGATAAACGATTGAAACGAATCTCCTAGTCCATCTACAGTACCCATAAAAGTGCTTCTGATCAGACATCTATCATTATGTCCAGACTCTTCCAGCATTTCTAAGCTGTATTGCGGAAAACATCTGAGACAAGAAATGTAGTGTTTATCAACAACTACTGATTTAAACATGTACACTACTGTTCAAAAGTTTGGGGTCACCCAGACAATTATTTTGTGTTTTCCATGAAAAGTCACACTTATTTACCACCATGAGTTGTAAAATGAATAGAGAATATAGTCAAGACATTGACAAGGTTAGAAATAATGATTTGTATTTGAAATAATAATTTTTTCCAGATACTCAACCTGCTCAAAGGCAGGTCAGTTTTATAGCTTCTCTAATCAGCTAAACTGTTTTCAGCTGTGCTAACATGATTGCACAAGGGTTTTCTAATCATCCATTAGCCTTCTGACGCAATGAGCAAACACATTGTACCATTAGAACACTGGAGTGATAGTTGCTGAAAATGGGCCTCTATACACCTAAGTAGATATTGCACCAAAAACCAGACATTTGCAGCTAGAATAATTTACCACACTAGCAATGTATATTAGATATTAGAGTGTATTTCTGATTAGTTTAAAGTTATCTTCATTGAAAAAAACAGTGCTTTTCTTTCAAAAATAAGGAAATTTCTAAGTGACCCCAAACTTTTGAACGGTAGTGTACGTAAAATGAGTTCTGTGTAGCTCATGCATTGTGATGGATGGAGAAGCTTTTTTCGTTTGTTTCAGCTGAGACCAAACTTTTGGAAACATGGCATTGCTTCTTTTGGTGCTATAGTTAGATTAATGCTGAAGGACATGAGCTTTGTCCCTATATCACTCCTCTGTCCTTCGAAAACATTTACTTAATGATTAATTGTCTCAAATCATGTCAGAGTCACCGGATAATTTTCACTTCCTTTTACAGATTAGCCAATGATTTTATTCTGAGACTGGGGATGTTCTGAAGCACCTTACTGAATTTGGAAAAGGTTTTAACCTGTCTTCAGTTTCATCAATACAGAATTGCACCTCAGGTACTGTGGTTTAGCTATGTTCATGTGCTCTACCAAGTGTTTCACAAGGGCAGGTATAACAGACTTGGAAAAAAAAGATCTTTTTCCACACCTACAGTAACACAACACCATCATACCACACGACAGGCAAATGTAGCTGAGTTTCACTTCTCAGTAATACAGGAAGCAAAAACAGCAGCAGATACAGACAAATACCGAGAAGCAGAGGAGGAGCATTCACATATAGCAGCCTGTTTCAGCCTGGCACAGCTCACCACCATTTCAGGTATGTTGCTACACAATAATTACATTATACCTACAAACATGGTTGTTGGAACATTCTTGATTTACATGTCATACTAAATGTGTCTGTGCTTTTTAAACAGATTAATGCTTAAATTCATATAAAGAACAGAAAAGTTTTGGTTTTTTTGCATGTATCACAGGAGATGAAAAACATGCTCCCATCTGCGATAGTTGTGCTCACGCTCCTCTCCTGCACCTGTGGAGACAATCCAGGAGACAATCCAGGAGTACAAGTTGTTTTGACCAACAAGGGACTTCAGTATGGTAAAGCAAGATGGGAAAATATTAGTTAGGATGCAAGTACAACAAAGTAATAAATAAGGGACGAAACATTTACTATGATTGAACCTTTCTGCTGTTTGTTCCAGGGAAGCATGTGGCTGCAGGATGGGTTCAGAGCTTTCTGGATAAGGTCACAGTACCTGATATCAAAGGCGATATCAACATCAAAATTGGCACTGTACACTACACTATAACAGGGTAAGATTACTCATTTGTATTCTCGTGTCTGAAGAACTCAGGAGCAGCATTTAGTAACCAGTCAGTCGTGTGACTTACATGGGTCAAAACCAGAAGGGAGGAGCTACATTTATTCCAGTAAATGTACTTACAGCGGTGTGAAAAAGTGTTTGCCCCCTTCCTGATTTCTCATTTTTTGTATGTTTGTCACACTTAAATGTTTCAGATCATCAAACAAATGTAAATATTAGACAAAGATAACCCAAGTAAACACAAAATGCAATTTTTAAATGAAGGTGCTTATTATTAAGAGAAAAAAAAAAATCCAAACCTACATGGCCCTGTATGAAAAAGTGATTGTCCCCTAAGCCAAATAACTGGTTGAGCTAGCTTCAGCAGCAACAACTGCAATCAAGCTTTTGTGATAACTGACAATGAGTCTTTTACAGCACCGTGGAGGAATTTTGGCCCACTCATCTTTGCAGAATTGTTGTAATTCAGCCACATTGGAGGGTTTTCGAGCATGAACCGCCTTTTTAAGGTCATGCCACAGCATCTCAATGAGATTCAGGTCAGGACTTTGACTAGGCCACGCCAAAGTCTTCATTTTGTTTTTCTTAAGCCATTCAGAGGTGGACTTGCTGGTGTGTTTTGGATCATTGTCCTGCTACAGAACCCAAATGCGCTCCAGCTTGGGCTCACGAACAGATGGCTGGACATTCTCCTTCAGGATTTTTTGGTAGACAGCAGAATTCATGGTTCCATTTACCACGGCAAGTCTTCCAGGTCCTGAAGCAGCAAAACAGCCCCAGACCATCACACTACCACTGTAGCAGGTTGAATTCAACCCCCACAACACAGAGACAGAACACAGAGACAGTCAGCTCGTTACTCCTGGGTTTTTTCCGCTGCATGCTGCGTTTACAGCTGTGAGGTTAAAGTATCATCCATGCATTGTGTTCATGCATCCTGTCTGTACCTCTGATATGCAAATGCCCAGATTGACTGCTGTGAAGGTCTTTGATGTATCTGTCTGAGTTGATATATGCTGTACCATTCTGTAAATCTGCCTCTCATTCACTGACTCCTTCAACTGCTGCAGACACGCACTTTGTGTCTCCTCTCTGACAGCCTGAGGACAGCACCTCAGCCCGCAGCACGAGGGCTGGGGAGGTGTTCCGATGAAGGCGGTATGATTCAATAAACCAACTAAAAACTCTATCGCTGCCTTTATTTTATCATCCGCTTTACTGGTGACCCCGAACATGCACACGCTTTGTGCAATGCACACCTTCTGGTCTGACAGCCACGCTGGTGACCCGACGCCTGAAGAAAACGAGCTGCCGGCAAACGCAGCACCGGGCAGTGATGCTCCGCCGACGAGCGAACGCAGCAGCCTGACTGATCTGCCCCTCCCTGCGGCTTCAGGGAGGCCCTCAACACAGAGCCCACGGCAGGGCGAGTTACTCTCCGGACATCGCCCAAGACCGGGGTAACGGCAGGTAAACGTCATGGCGCGACCATCGCCAAGATCGGGGCGTCCACGCGGGACAGCCTGAGGGACAAAGATCGTCTATCTCCCCTCACCGCTCCAACACACCATGGCCAATCTGCAGCCATAGCTCAACCTGGATATTATCGGCGCCGTCTGCGCCGATCTCCACCAAGATTCTGCACCCTGACTCGCCTCTCCAGCTGGCCCACCCACGCACGAGCCCCGGCGCACGCACCGGGGGAGTACGAGGACGGCACATCACGCACGGGACAAATACGGCTCTTCTGACCGCCTTCCTTCTGCTGCACACTGGCCCTTCAGGCTTGCTTGTACACCTGAGGCCCGCAGCTTGCTCACTGGATTTTATGGTCTTAGCCATGGCACACAAGGGGAATTCAGCTGTCTGCGGTTCCCGAGGCTTTAGGGTTGCGCCTGCCCTAAAGTCAACACGCCAGTCCCTCTGCTTTTATTTTTTTCTTACCGCCGCTCCTGTTTTTCTTCATGGCCACAAGAGGAGTCAGAGACTAATTTTTCTTCTGGTGATCTCCGCAAGTTCAACAGGACAGCCCCTCGACATCGCGGAGCAGCGAACAATTTTTGCCGCGGCCCGAACGATTTCACCGCGCCCGGTCAGCACTTACTACCCCCTTCCCCCTCCCCCTCCACCTGCACAGAGCTTTTCCCTGCTCACGGCCCAAACTGCAACATCGAGGTCTCAGCCCCCTGCCGTGCCCTCTGGGGGGGAGCGGTGTAGTGGGTTGAATTCAACCCCCACAACACAGAGACAGAACACAGAGACAGTCAGCTCGTTACTCCTGGGTTTTTTCCGCTGCATGCTGCGTTTACAGCTGTGAGGTTAAAGTGTCATCCATGCATTGTGTTCATGCATCCTGTCTGTACCTCTGATATGCAAATGCCCAGATCGAATGCTGTGAATGTCTTTGATGTATTGTCTGAGTTGAGTATATATGCTGTACCATTCTGTAAATCTGCCTCTCATTCACTGACTCCTTCAACTGCTGCAGACACGCACTTTGTGTCTCCTCTCTGAGAGCCTGAGGACATCACCTCAGCCCGCAGCACGAGGGCTGGGGAGGTGTTCCGATGAAGGCGGTATGATTCAATAAACCAACTAAAAACTCCATCGCTGCCTTTATTTTATCATCCGCTTTACCACCACCATATTTTACTGCTGGTATGATGTTCCTTTTCTGAAATGCTGTGTTATTTTTACGCCCGATGAAATAGGACACACACCTTCCAAAAAGTTCAACTTTTGTCTCATCAGTCTACAGAGTATTTTCCCAAAAGTTTTGGGGATCATCAAGATGTTTTCTGGCAAAACTGAGACGAGCCTTTATGTTCTTTTTGCTCAGCAGTGTGGCGATGTTAAAATAAGGCACGGCGACTGGAGTTTTTAAGGAAGTTTATTCATCAATCATCGCCATCACGGAGCTCACCCCAGCTACTGTATAAGCATGCTGGAGCGGGCTCTCAGGCTCTCATGAGCAGTAGTCAGAAGCAGTAAGAGTGAGAAGAGAGTGAACATATCATATTCAGCCACTTAAATACCCAGCTACAGACAATACATCAAAGGCATGTTATCATCAAAGGAACTGCAGTCAGGCATGAGACATTTGCACCACAGTGAGAGCAGGAAGATAAGCCTTTATTAGTCCCACAACGGGGAAATTCCAGGATTGCAACAGCACAGGGATAGCAACACTCAGAGCAACAATCAGAAGGCAAGAAAAAAAAACAAGCAAGCAAGAGCAGCTAATATACATATGTACATATTACTATAAAATATATATATACACACACACAGACACACAGTGCAGAGCATTGTAGCTGGATGGAATAAATATATGAATATATAAACACACAGTGCAGAGCATTGTAGCTAGATGGAATAAATATGTAAATATATAAACACCCACAGTACGGAGCATTGCAGCTAGGTGGAATAAATATGTAAGTATATAAACACACACAGTGCGGAGCATTGTAGCTAGATTGAATAAATATATAGATATATAAAAACACAGTGCGGAGCATTGTAGCTAGATGGAATAAATATATAGATATATAAATATGAACACACCCAGTGCTGAGCATTGTAGCTAGATGGAATAAATATGTAAATATATAAACACACACAGTGCAGAGCATTGTTGCTAGATGGGATGAAACAGCATAACCCTCTACTTAGTTATCCTACATGGTATGATTATGTGCCCATACATATTCTCACCCTCCATAGCGACTGGTATTTCCTAGTTGTATGCCGGAGGGGACCATTGTGTAAGTCTATTGCATCTTTTGCATTTAAAAACTATTAGTTTGTTAGGTCTTTTTGCTATCTCTGCGAGCAGCCCTGCTTAGGTTGTACAGTCTGACAGCCGTTGGTAGGAAGGACCTACGAAACCTCTCGGTTGTGCACCTGGGATGATGTAGTCTGCTGCTAAATGAGCTCCTCAGTGCATTCAGTACGTCCTGCATAGGGTGGAACTCGGACTCCAGCAGAGATGACAGTTTAGCCACCGTCCTTCTCTCTCCTATCTCCTCCACCGGATCAAGGCGCTGCCCCAGGACAGAGCTAGCTTTCTTAATAAGTTTGTTCAGTCTCTTCCTATCGGCTGCTGTAATGCCACTGCCCCAGCAGACCACTCCAAAAGTGATGGCTGATGCCACCACCGTGTCATAGAATGTCTTCAGCAGCGCCCCTTGTACACCAAAAGACCTGAGTCTCTTCAGCAGGAACATCCTGCGCTGTCCCTTCTTGTAGAGTGCGTCAGTATTGTGTGACCAGTCTAGTTTATTGTTCAGATGAACACCCAGGTACTTATAGGATGTCACCATCTCGAGTCTGTTCCCTGTATATTTACTGGTGCTGTGAGGGCTGCCCATGCCTGCGGCAGGTCCACCACCAGCTCCTTAGTTTTCCTTGCGTTGATCTGGAGGCAGGTTCCGATGGCACCAGTCTACGAAGTCCTGGATAAGCCCTCTGTACTCAGCTTCCTCTCCATTGGGATAGAGGCAACGATCGGCAGAGTCGTCAGAGAACTTCTGTAGATGGCAGTGTGTTGTGTTGTGTGAAAGTCCGCAGTATAAATAGAGTGAACAGGAAGGGAGCAGCACCGTTCCCTGGGGGGCCCCCGTGCTACTGATGATCGTGTCGGACACACAGTCCCGGGTTCTCACAAACTGAGGCCGGTTCGTGAGGTAGTCCAGGATCCATGATGACAGGTGCTGGTCCACTCCTGCACGCAGCAGCTTGTCCTTCAGGATCATCGGTTGGATGGTGTTGAAAGCACTGGAGAAGTCAAAGAACATGATCCTCACCATATTCCCGGGCTTCTCCAGGTGGGACAGAGAACGGTGAAGGAGGAAGATCACCGCATCCTCCACCCCCAATGCCATGCTGGTAGGCGAACTGGAGTGGATCCGATCGCTGGTTCCACCAGGGGGCGGAGGTGAGCAAGGAGCAGTCTCTCCAGGGTCTTCATCAAGTGGGACGTCAAGGCCACCGGTCTGTAGCTGTTCAGGTCTTTGGGGTGGGAAGTTTTTGGTACAGGTACCACACAAGATGTTTTCCACAGCTGTGGTACCCTCCCCAGCTTCAGGCTCAGGTTGAAGATGTACATCACAATCCCACACAGCTGGTCTGCACAGGACTTGAGGAGCTTTGCGCTGATGCCGTCCGGTCCCGACGCCTTCCTCGCCTTGATCTTCCTCAGCTCCGTCCTCACCTGGGTCCTCGTCAGGGTCAGGATGGGGGGCTGTGTGTTGGGGGTGGGGGGGGTGTTGGTGGAGTGGGGAGTGGGCAGCAGGACTTGATTTCTTTAGAGGCAGCAGTGGTTGTTGTGCAGTCAGGGGGCAGGGCGGTTGGTCAAACCTATTGAAAAACAGATTCAGGTTGTTCGCCCACTCCCTGCCCCCCGTGGCCTGGGGGGAGGTATTCTGGAGCCCCGAGATGGTTTTGAGGTTTCTCCAGACCCCGCTGATGTCGCTCTGTTGCAACTTGTCCTCCATCTTCTTCCTGAAGCTGTCCTTGCCTTCTCTGATCTTTCTCCTCAGCTCCCTCTGTACTGACTTCAGCATCTCCCTATTCCCCGACCTGAAGATCCTCTTCTTCTCTCTCAGAAGTGTTTTAATCTCAGGGTTGATCCAGGGTTTGTTGTTTGAGCAACACCGTATGGTCTTGGTGGGAACGGATTTGTTCACACAGAAGCTGAGGTAGCCCGTGAAGGTGTGAATGAGGCCATCGATGTCCTCACCATGTGGATCGCAGAGCTGCTTCCAGGCGGTGGCTTCAAAACAGCCTTTTAGAGTGTCCATTGTCTCCTCAGACCATAACTCCACTGTGCGCATGGCCGGACGTTGTCTGTGCACCAGGGGTTTGTACACCGGCCGGAGATGAACCAAGTTGTGATCCGATCTCCCGAGTGGGGGGGAGTTGTAATGAGGTGTACGCCTCCTTAGTGTTTGCGTAGAATAAGTCCAGTGTTTTATTGTCTCTAGTGTGGCATGTGACATACTGGGTGAACGTGGGTAGAATGGGAGACAGTGAAACATGGTTGAAATCGCCTGAGATGAGGAGAAGAGCATCTGGGTGTTCTGTCTGCAGCCTGCTGGTTACTGAATGGATGACGTCACGCGCTGTCCCAGCGTTCGCCGTCGGATTTGCATAAACAACAATGCAGATCACGTGTGAGTGTTCTCTCAGGAGATATGTAGGCCTCATGCTAACAGCTAGCAACTCAATGTCTTTGCTGCAGTGTCGTTGTTTAACAGTGATATGTCCCGGTCTGCACCAGTTGTTGTTAACATACATTATCACTCCACCGCCCCTAGCTTTGCCACTGTCTGGTGTTCGGTCAGCCCGTATCATGTGGAAACCCTCCAGCTCAATGTTAGCATCTGCTGCTAGTTCAGTTAGCCACGTCTCAGTAAACAAAAGGAGAGAGCACTCGCGATATGTGCTATCATAACGGCAGATAGCCGCTAGCTCATCTGCCTTTCCCAGTATAGAGCGTACATTTCCCATGACAACAGATGGAAGGGAGGGTCTGTACCTTATATTTTTTGTCCTCCGCCTTACTCCAGCCCGGCAGCCGCGGCGTTTTCGCCTCAGTTCTCTCGGTATGTCGAGTTTTTCCAATGGGACCGGGTGGCGGTTGAATACTAGCAGCTCTTCCCTGCTGTATCGTATCCTGCTATAAACAGTGGCTCCGTCCACTGGCTCAGGAGACATTTGGGACGATCTGTGTGTCCGTGATATAAATGGAGTGAAAAAAAAGACGGATCAAAAAGAGAGAGGAAGGGAAAAAGACTCGGAATCGAGCCGCTGTTGCAAAAGGCAGCCGACTCGTGTGGCGCCGGGAGAGAAAAAAGCATGAACATTTGCATTTGAGTCATACATATCCACAGGATACTGGCGCCTGAACTAGACACAGCGAGGCTGCCTATTGATCTCAACACACACATCTCATTGCTCTGCTAATTGCCCCAGCTGAGCGCTCTGTTTGTCCGTGGCTGTTGTGGGGGCTACCCCATAAGCAGTAGTTTTCATCTTGGAGCACTGCCATGCAGGCCATTTTCACCCAGTCTCTTTCTTATGGTGGAGTCATGAACACTGACCTTCATTGAGGCAAGAGAGGCCTACAGCTCTTTGGATGTTGTTGTGGGGTCTTTTGTGACCTCTTGGATGAGTCGTTGCTGCGCTCTTGGGGTAATTTTGGTTGGCCAGCCACTCCTGGAAAGGTTCACCACTGTTCCATGTTTTCGCCATTTGTGGATAATGGCTCTCACTGTGGTTCACTGAAGTCCCAAAGCTTTAGAAATGGCTTTATAAACCTTTTCCAGACTGATAGATCTCAATTACTTTGTTTCTCACCTGTTCCTGAATTCTTTGGATGATGTCTAGCTTTTGAGGATCTTTTGGTCTACTTCACTTTGTCAGGCAGATCCTATTTAAGTGATTTCTTGATTGAGAACAAGTGTGACAGTAATCAAGCCTGGGAGTGGCTAGAGAAATTGAGCTCAGCTATCCAAAGATGTGATAAACCACAGTTAATTTATGTTTTAATGGAGGGGGCAATCACTTTTTCACACAGGGCCATGTAGGTTTGGATTTTTTTTTACAATTAATAATAAGCACCTTCATTTAAAAACTGCATTTTGTGTTTACTTGTGTTATACTTGTCTAATATTTAAATTTGTTTGATCATCCGAAACATTTACAGGTACATCTCAAAAAATTAGAATATCATGAAAAAGTTCAATATTTTTTGTCACTCATTTCAGAAAGTGAAACTCATTTCAGAAAGTGTGGCACTGCTGAGGTGTTATGAAGGTCCAGGTTGCTTTGATAGTGACCTTCAGCTCGTCTGCATTATTGGGTCTGGTGTCTCTCATCTTCCACTTGACAATACTCCATAGATTCTCTGTGGGGTTTAGGTCAGGAGAGTTTGCTGGCCAATCAAACACAGTGATGTCATGGTCATTAAACCAGGTTTTGATACTTTTGGCAGTGCGGGAAGGTGCCAAGTTCTGCTAGAAAAAGAAATCAGCTTCTCCATAAAGCTTGTCAGCAGAGGGAAGCATGAAGTGCTCTAAAATTTTCTGGTAGACGACTGCGCTGACTCTGGTCTTGATAAAACACTGTGGACAAACACCAGCAGATGAATTCTGTTCAGATGGGCTGCACGGTGGCGCAGTGGTTAGCACTGCGGCAGCACAGTTTACCCTTGGCCGGGGGATCGTGGGATCGTGGGTTCGATCCCAGCCCCCGACCAACAGTGATCTGTGTGGAGTTTGCATGTTCTCCCCGTGTTTGCATGGGTTTACTCCGGGATTTCTCCGGTTTCCTCCCACATGCCAAAAAACATGCAGGTTAGGTTAATTGGAGACTCTAAAGTGGCCCTAGGTGTGAATGTGTGTGTGAATGGTTAAGGGATAGCGCCATATCGTGGCTGCTTCATCCATCCAGGTGGTGGATGCCCTCAATTTCCCCTCTGGGGATCAATAAAGTATACTAAATCTAAAAAAAAATAAATAAAAGTAAATTTTGCATTTCATTTGTAAATCAAAGTCCCAGAGTCTGGAGAAACAGTGGAGGGGCACAGAATCTAAGTTGTTTGAGGTTTAGTGTGAAGTTTCCACAGTCAGTGATGATTTGAGGAACCATGTCATCTGCTGGTATTTGCCCACTGTGTTTTATCAAGACCAAAGTCAGCGCAGTCGTCTACCAGGAAAATTTTAGAGTACTTCATGCTTCCCTGTGCTGACAAGCTTTATGGAGAACTTGATTTCTTTTTCCAGCAGGACTTGCCCCCCCCCCCCCGACTGCCAAAAGTATCAAACCCTGGTTTAATGACGATGCTATCACTGTGTTTGATTGGCCAGAAAAAAACTCTCCTGACCTAAACCCCATAGACAAACTATGGAGGATTGTCAAGAGGAAGATGATAGACACCAGACCCAACAATGCAGACGAGCTGAAGGTCACTATCAAAGCAGCCTGGACCTTTATAACACCTCAGCAGAACCACAGACTGATCACCTCCATGCCACGCCACATTGATACAGTAATTAATCCAAAAGGAGCCCCGACCAAGTATTGAGTGTGTACATGGACATACTTTTCAGTCGGCCAACATTTCTATTAAAAAACTATTTTTTAAAATTAATTTTATGTCATATTCTAATTTTCTGAGAAACTGAATTTGGTGTTTTCATGGGCTGTAAGCCATAATCATCAAAAATAAAATAAACACTTGAAATATATCACTCTCTGTGTAATGAATCTATTGTGGAGGAAAAATAAGTTCAGGCAAGATGCGGCAAGCTGGAAGGTGGCAGGATTTTATTTTCCTCCAACATCATGAGACACACTGTAGCGCTGTGCGCTGTGTTGTGCTGTGTGTGCCCCCAGAGGCATGTATTGTAAGCTCTTTTATACAGATAGAGAGAATGCATGGAACATTAGCATATTGGTATACATATTAGTCAATACATATGATTAGCACGACTACTGGCGCCCGGACGTCTTCTCCTTAATCTGGGGATGTATAAACAATAGTCCATTGTTCTGGTTGTCCCCCCAGGGGTTCTCTGTCCGTATGCAATCCCTGCTGAGCGTGAATAGTATCAGTCTGCATTGTGCTGGGTCACTACACTATATAATATATGGGTTTCACTTTCTGAAATGAGTGACAAAAAATATTGAACTTTTTCATGATATTCTATTGTTTGAAATGTACCTGTAAGTGTGACAAACATACAAAAAAAAATAGAAATTACAAAGGGGGCAAACACTTTTTCACACCATTGTAAGTAACTTTTTTATACAATTGTGAATTTATAGAGTAGTTTTATTGTAGCATACTTTTTACCCTTATATCCCCTTTGCACAGGGGTGGAGATCGTTGAGAGATCTGGCCAATTTTTGATCTGTCAATGATCTTTAGTGATCTCCAAAGTTGTCATGGTCTCCTCAAAGTTTTGACTCTGTCCAAAAACACACAAGGATCTCCCACATGATCCCAAAGATCAAAAATTGGCCGACTCTCTCAATGATGTCCATGCTGTGTAAAGGAGCCCTTACTGGAGTACAGTCATGAAGAAAAGAATGTACTTTCACTTAACTACATTTGGTGATACTCTGAGTCACTTTTGAGTTCACCTATTTGAACTGAGTGCATGCCCATTTTTTAAGCTTAATGAATAATATTAAAGGGGTCACTGACTGAAAAATTGTGTTTTTGTCGGTTTTAGCCTTCTGAAATTGTTATGTTTGTCTGCCGGAGAGCAGAGAAGATGGGCCCAAATGCAGTAAATGAGCATTCAGTAATATAATAAGGACCTAAAGGCGCAGCACGGGGGCTAGTAACACAAAACTAACATAAGCACAAGAACGATAACTAAAATACAAACCAGACTGGAGCATGTTGAAAGGCAGACTACTGATGAACATAACACGAATCAATCATGGCAGGGAACAGTGGATTGAGGGGAACCTATATACAAACACTAATGAAGGCAGATGAGCGTTATCGAATAAAATATACAGTGGATAAAAAAAGTCTACACACCCCTGTTCAAATGCCAGATTTTTGTGATGTAAAAAAATGAGACCAAGATAAATCATTTCAAAACTTTTTCCACCATTAATGTGACCATTAATATAGCCTGTACAACCCAATTGAAAAACAGATACTTTAAGGGGAAAAATAAAAATTAAAAAACTTACAATAACCTGTTTGCATAAATATACACACCCTTAAACTAATACTTTGTTGCAGCACCTTTGGCTTTTATTACAGCATTCAGTCTTTTTGGGTAGGAGTCTGTCAGCGTGGCACATCTTGATGTGGCAATGTTTGCCCACTCTTCTTTGCAAAAACACTCCAAATCTGTCAGATTGCGAGGGCATCTCCTGTGCACAGCCCTCTTCAGATCACCCCACAGATGTTTGATCGGATTCAGGTCTGGACTCTGGCTGGGCCATTACAAAACCTTAATTCTCTTCTGGTGAAGCCATTCTTTTGTTGATGTGGATGTGTACTTTGGGTCATTGTCGTGCTGAAAGATGAAGTTCTTCTTCATCTTCAGCTTTCTAGCAGAAGCCTGAAGGTTTTGTGCCAACATTGGTATTTGGAACTGTTCATAATTCCCTCCACCTTGACTAAGGCCCCAGTTCCAGGTGAAGAAAAACAGCCCCAAAGCATGATGCTGCCACCACCATGCTTCACTGTAGGTATGGTATTCTTTTGGTGATGAGCAGTGTTGTGTTTGCGCCAAATATAAGATAAGATAAGATAAGCCTTTATTAGTCCCACAATGGGGAAATTCCAGGATTGCAACAGCATAGGGATAGCAACACTCAGAGCAACAATCAGAAGGCAAGAAAAAACAACATCTAGTAAACATATGTCCATATTACTATAAATGTATATATATATATATAGACACACAGTGCAGAGCATTATGGCTGGTGAATGTGCAGCAGAAAGTCTAAGCTCTCTCTCCGCGGATGCAGCGGGCCAGCTGGAAGTCTTTGGGCATGATGGTGACCCCCTTAGCGAAGAAGAGACCACCAGGTGGGCCTCGCTGGTCTCCTGCAGAGCCATGACGGCGAAGCTCAGGAAACGCAGGACGGTCTTGAAGTCCTGAGCGATCTCCCTCACCAGGTGCTGGACGGGCAGCTTACGGATGAGCAGCTCCGTGGATTTCTGGCAGCGACAGATCTCTCTCAGAGCCACGGGCCTGTGACGGCGAGGCCTCTTCACTCTGCCGGTGGCCGGAGCGCCTCTCCGAGCAGCCCTGGTGGCTAGCTGTCTCCTGGGGGGGGGGGGGGGGGGGGGCTTCTTCCTCCAGTAGATTTTACGGGCGGTCTGCTTGGTTCTTGCCATCGCTCTTTATTATTCTGTCTTATATTTCTTTCACGCCGCCTAAACTCCAGCCCGGTACCCGCGTCATTTTCGCTACAGCTCCCGGTATGTCGAGTTTCCCATTAGCACCGGGCGGCGGCCAAGTGCTAGCTAGCACTAGCTCCTCCCCGCTGTAACGTCTCCCGCTGCAAACCGTGGCTCCGTCTGCCGACCCGGGAGACCCCCGGGGTGATCCGTGCGTCCGTGATATATATACAGAGTGAAAGGTGTAGAAAGAAGAAGGAAGATTAAAAAAAAGGCTGTTGCAACAGGCAGCCGACTCGTGTGGCGCCGCCGGTCCGGCGGAACCGGAACCGGAAAAAAAAAAAATATACCTTTTGGAATTATGGCCAAAAAGTTCAACCTTGGTTTCATCGGACCATAACACATTTTCCCAAGTGTTTGGGAGATTTCAAATGTGTTTTTGCAAAATGTAGCCGGGCTTGGATGTTTTTCTTTGTAAGATAAGGCTTCCGTCTTGCCACTCTACCCCATAGCCCAGACATATTTTTATGGCCCCTCTCCTCTCCAGAGTGGGACCTCTGTGTGTTTTTTCTGTGTTGTACATGGAACTGCGAAGGACCGCTCCTGGCTGAGAGGTGCCCTATATAAGCCACCCTTGTGCACCTGTCAGTAGCTTTTGGCTCCCGTGGAGGCCAGTCGCCTTTCTGTGTGTTTGTGCTCTGCCTGCTGCCTGTTGTCTTGTCATCTGGTCGGGGTTGTGCTGGCGGCCCCTGTTTGTATTGTTTTTGGTCTGTGGGCTTTTTGATTTTGGGTTTACCGCTGAGCACAGTTGCAGCCCTGACAGAGACGTGTGGTCACTGGGTTGGCCAGTGACCAGTTTGTTGGGGATTTTTTTGTTTGCTTCACACATCCAGTACTCACATTCACCACTGATTATTAAAAACACCCTTTTTTTTGTTTAAAACAATAACCGTGTGTTTAAATTGGCACCTCCGTGTGGTCTCCCTTTTTTTGTCCAAGCCTCAAGCTGGGCTTGTGACAAATGGGGGCTTGTCTGCTCATCTGAACTTGTCCGTCCGTCTGAACTCAGTCTGTTTGAGCCTTTGGCCCATTTGTGAGAGAATGGGAGCTCGTCTGTTTGTTTGAATGCGGTTCATCTGTTAGATCTATTTGTAAATCCAGACTCGTTTGCTCATCTGTGTTAGAGTGGAACTGTGTGTGGAAATAGGAGCTCATTTGTTTGTTTAGCAGATTTCTCTGTGTGTTTATTAACTGGGCTCTTTGCCAGTCTTGGTTTCATGGACAGAAAGTTCCCTCACTGTCTATGTCGCAGTTCTGTGCCTGTCATTTGCTGTGTCATGTGATGTGGCCATAAACCATAAAAAATCCTCAGTTGTACTATGTATTCCACATCACAAGGTGGCAGACACATATAACTTACTGCTCTTACTTTGGAGGACTAATATCTCCCAAATAACCATCCAAAAACCTCACTTCTGGACACCAAAGAAGAAGAGTTTGTAAACAAATGTTGATGTGCACCATCGCAACACGGAGGAGGCATTTGCTCCCAAATTTGCCAACTATGATTCTAAAAAGAGATTATTTAGCTTATGAAGGTAAATATCTACATTTTGTTATAACAGAGGGTGGCCGAAGCTGGTTAATTTTCACCTGCTATCAACCTCAGCATCATGTGACTGGACAGAACAATCGTGCCGGTTCCGTGTTGTCATATAAGAAAAATTGCAGCGGAATAAAAGTGAAATTAAGGTGGAATAATCATAAGAGTTTCTGGATGTGGGAAAGAAAGTGAAAATGACCGAGAGAAGACAAAATAATGATGAAAATGGACGAAACGAGCCGCCTGGCCAGTGGTAAGTCTGACGAATTTCTTTGTTTACATTGTACTGATTTTCTGGTTCATATACTTTGAAGATGGTAACACAAAAACCCAAAACAAAAAATGGTGACAAAAAGCAAAACCATCCTTTGTGAAATACACTACCGTTCAAAAGTTTGGGGTCACTTAGAAATTTCCTTATTTTTGAAAGAAAAGCACTGTTTTTTTTCAATGAAGATAACTTTAAACTAATCAGAAATACACTCTAATATCTAATATACATTGCTAATGTGGTAAATGACTATTCTAGCTGCAAATGTCTGGTTTTTTGGTGCAATATCTACATAGGTGTATAGAGGCCCATTTCCAGCAACTATCACTCCAGTGTTCTAATGGTACAATGTGTTTGCTCATTGTGTCAGAAGGCTAATGGATGATTAGAAAACCCTTGTGCAATCATGTTAGCACAGCTGAAAACAGTTTAGCTGGTTAGAGAAGCTATAAAACTGACCTTCCTTTGAGCAGGTTGAGTATCTGGAAAAAATTATTATTTCAAATACAAATCATTATTTCTAAACTTGTCAATGTCTTGACTATATTTTCTATTCATTTTACAACTCATGGTGGTAAATAAGTGTGACTTTTCATGGAAAACACAAAATAATTGTCTGGGTGACCCCAAACTTTTGAACAGTAGTGTATGTCCAAAGTCCACGTTTGACTAAAAATTATGTAATTCGATATGGCTGCTGTGGCATTATGCAAATTAGATGCATACATTTACGGTTATCTCAAACTTTGGATCATATTCTACATCTTTCTAATTGACAGTAAGCCATTATTTCTTACCACTTTCAAGTTATAGCCTTGGAAATCTCTGACATCTGAACTGAATATTTTCTTGAAAAAAAATCTTGACCACCAGGGGGAGAGGTTGCTGGAGCAAAGGTCCGGCGCCACCAGATATGTCTGAAACGGCAAACCATCTCGCCCAAGGCACGGGTGGCTCACCGGGAAGCCCCAGAAATGGCCGGATGGATGTGACACACGTGTCCATGCCTTTTATCCTCTTTGGTAAATGTTATGTT
Organism: Pholidichthys leucotaenia; assembly: GCA_020510985.1. Lineage (NCBI taxonomy): Eukaryota > Metazoa > Chordata > Actinopteri > Cichliformes > Pholidichthyidae > Pholidichthys > Pholidichthys leucotaenia. Next base: position 353,980,174 of record CM035843.1, read on the forward strand.
GTGGAGGAATAAGTTCAGGCAAGGTGCCAAGCTGGAAGGTTGCAGAGTTTTATTTCTTCCAACATAATGAGATGCACTTGTAGCGCTGTGCACTACAGTGCTGTACTTTGCTGTGCTGTGTTGTGTTCTGCTGTGCTTTTGAGGCATGTATCGTCAGCTCTTTTATATGTTATACAAACAGAGAGAATGCATGGCACATTAGCATATTGAAATACATATCAGTCAATACATATGATTAGCCTGGCCAACTGGCACCGGGACATCTTTTCCTTAATCCGGGGATGTATAAACAATAGTCCATTGTTCTGGTTGTACCCCCAGGGGCTCTCTGTCTGTATGTGAATGGTCCTCTGCTTCTTCCAGACCTTCTGAGTGTGAGGATGAATGTCCCTGTAGATTGTGGTGGGTCATCACAGGACTCCCCCCCAGAACACTCAGAAGGGGCTGTGACCCCCCCACCCCGCCCCATCGTTTGGGCTCTAGCTCCGATAGAACTGTCCTGCTGTAAAGGAGTGCCGGAGGGCACGTCAGTCCATGGGGGGGGTGGGGGGGTGGAAAAGACAGTGTGCTCTGCTCCGAGTTCCAGCATGTTGAACAGCTGTGGATCGTGGGTGCCGGGGCCGGTGTGCGTCGTGTGTAATGGAACCAGACGGTGATCAGCCGGCTTTAGGGAGTGAGGTGCGGGAAGAGCGCTGTGGAGGAATAGGGGGATGGGGGTGGGAGTAAGTGAGTGCTGGCCCGGGACGTCAAAGGTGTCTGGGCTGCGCAAAAATTACGTGTGGATCCGCGATGGTGAGGAACTTTCCCGGTCACCCTGGCGATGATCCACAGTGGCTGTGAAAAAAAATTGAGTCTCTGACTCCTCTCACGGCTCAGTCCAGCGAGGATGTGGGGAAGGTGAACGGCCAAATTCCCCAAGGATGCGTAGCAGCTGTGAAACAACTGCAGCTGTGTGAGGGACTTGTCGGTTTAGGTTTTAGGTGCGGAAGCAGCCCTAAAGCCATCAGGGACAGCAATCAGCTAAATTTCCCTTGTGCGCCGTGGCTGAGAAACCCATACAAAGTCCTGTGTGTGGGCTGCATGTCTGCTTCAGGTGCGTGAGCAGCCCTGAAGGTTCCAAGGCTGGCGATCGGCCGTGTTTCTCAGGCATGTGCAGCGGCGGAGGACGCTGTATTGGTCTGTGGAGCTGGCTTGACCCTGTGTGTGGCACGTGCGTGGCGCAGTGACCACTTAGCTGGCAGTTGTGCTGTCCTCATAATCCTACGGTGTGCGTGCGGGGCTTCTGTGCGCGGGAGGTCGGTTGCCGTGAGTTGAGTCTGATTCGGGAAGCTTGCAGAAATCAACGCAGTCGGTGCCAATGTCCTTCCCCGTTCAGGCTGCTTCCTTCGGCTTGCTCGTGTCACCGTTCATGGTGCGTGTCGGTCCCAGCGCTGCGCTCCGGAGCGCGCGCTCCGGTGAGGATGAAGAGGTTGCAGGCGTTCTCTGGTCCTCTGTGTCCACAGCACGGTGAGAGGGAGCAGACGGTCATTCTCTCTCGTCAGGTCACCAGTGTGGAGGGCAAAGATCAAGCGAGGGGCACACCATGGCACGTCGGGTCACCAGTGTGGAGGAATAAGTTCAGGCGAGATGCCGAGCTGGAAGGTTGCAGAGTTTTATTTCTTCCAACATAATGAGACACACTTGTAGTGCTGTGCGCTACAGTGCTGTACTGTGATGTGCTGTGTTGTGTTCTGCTGTGCTTTTGAGGCATGCATCATCAGCTCTTTTATATGTTATACAGAGAGAATGCATGGCACAATAGCATATTGATATACATATCAGTCAATACATATGATTAGCCTGACCAACTGGCACCTGGATGTCTTCTCCTTAATCCGGGGATGTATAAACAATAGTCCATTGTTCCTGGTTGTACCCCCAGGGGCTCTCTGTCTGTATGTGAATGGTCCTCTGCTTCTTCCGGACCTTCTGAGTGTGAGGATGAATGTCCATGTAGACTGTGGTGAGTCACCACAATGTTGGTGATATGAGCCAAGGACGAGGCCAGGTGTTGAGCTGAACACAGCTTTATTATGAGACACTCCACAATACACTAGCGTACCCGCCAGGCAGAAAGGTGGCCAAGAGACTGCCCCTCCCACTCACTGCTCTCTTATACCCTGAGTGGTGGCGGAACCGTAAAGGTGGAGCCACCACCAGTGTCTCACAAATAAAGGTCCCCAAACTATAACACATCAGATAGCAAAATTTTCAGCAGAGTCCGCATTTTGATTCAAGTAAAATCTGCAATTATTGTAAAAATAAAGGACACTGGAAAGCAGAATGTCTGGCTAAACCTAAGGACAGATTTGTTGATGGGCAGGTTAAACCTGTGGCACTGGCGACTGTGATTATGTCATTAACCGGCTCTCCCAGGGCAAACAGGATGCCAAATGCAGACTGAGTTTTCAGCTTTATTAACAAAGGGAACACAAAATGCTGAACATAAACCAACAAAAGACACAGCGCTGAGGCTGGAGCAATAAATGCAAAAAACGAGGACGTGAGCAAGAACAGGATAAACAATGACTTAACTTTCACAGGATGACCAGGGGATTACAGACATGAATGATAGTCGACGCCGCTGCACCAGGGAAATGGTGCCCACAGCTTAAATAGACCACCCCTGATCACAAACACCTGTGGGGTCCTGAGTGGAGATTATTGCTGGCAGCCGTGACAGAGAGCGAACAGAATTTTTTTTTTTTTTTTTTTGCCAGCAGGAAATTTAATTGGCAATGTCACGCATAGTTGAACTACAACGATAGCAAGCATTAGTACACTTCACAATAATAATGAAAGAAGAAATATAGCAGTTGGAAAGAAGCACAAAAAGCATCATTGTATAGATCTATAAACCAATTAAGTTTTGTTCATATAATGAGCCTCTTGTCACAGTGCTTGGATACAATTTTGTAAAAATTGTATCCAATTTTGGATTGTAATAAAATTGTAATAAAATTGTAATAAAATTTTAAAATTTTACAATTTCCCTGTTTTAGAGTCTGTCCTGAACATAAAAGTGGTGACTGGAATGATGTGTGGATTAGTTTTCATGATGCTACATGTTGCTCAGCTTTGGGAGGTTATAATCAAAATTATTTTTGCTAGCAAAATATTCAGAGCAGGAAATCACTTTTTCAAACTCAATTCAAGACATTCAGAAACCATAATTGTAAGCCTTAAAAAGAAAAAGAAAAAAAAACTCTTAATGGCTAAAAATATAAGGAACATGTCTCTTCACTAACAACCAAAAAATAGCATACATACAGAATCCATCCATCCATCTTCTTCTGCTTAATCCTTTTCGGGTCGCGGAGGGACTGGAGCCTATCCCAGCATCTTTGGGCGAGAGGCAGGGTACACCCGAAATGAAAAAAATAATTTTATACATTAGATTTTTGTTTAATTCAGAAGCGACAGCTGTGTATTTCTCTACAATGATGAAACTCGTCACTTCTGACATTCCCATCAGATTTATAATGATGTGATGTAGAAAAAAAAATGTACATGGGGCAGATGCAGCAGTCCAGACTGTTTGTCATGAGAGAGAAAAAGAAAAAAAATATATACAAATATGTTTAGGCTGCTGTTCAGTTCTCTGAATGAAACCAAATATAATCCAGCGAGGAATACAGGCAGACATAATCAATCACAGAAAATATTTTAAAAAAGAAAAAAAAATGGGTTAGGACCAAACAGTACTTGATGATCAAATAATCAATCCATGTCTTATACATACATTTGCAACTGTATTAGTTGTCATGTTAGAATTCTTTGGGTGTTACAGTCTAAATTTCCTCTAAGAAAGATAGAAGTAATAGTGTGGTCCTGGGCATCTTATTTAAGGTATATATGCAGTAACACAATAACATGCTGATCTCCATGTGCTAACAAGATATATGAACTCTTGAAAAATTTCTGGACTAAAAACTTTTTTCAACTGAAATAAGTTGTTTTAAGTCAAAGTTAAAAAAAAAAAGATGAAATGTGTGCACAAGATACATTACAAAGGAATGCATGCAGTTTTCATGACAAGATAAGATAAGATAAGATAAGATAAGGTAAGCCTTTATTAGTCCCACAACGGGGAAATTCCAGGATTGCAACAGCACAGGAATAGCAACACTCAGAGCAACAATCAGAAGGCAAGAAAAAAAAAAACAAGCAAGCAAGAGCAGCTAATATACATATGTACATATTACTATAAAATATATATATACACACACACAGACACACAGTGCAGAGCATTGTAGCTGGATGGAATAAATATATGAATATACTGTATAAACACAGTGCGGAGCATTGTAGCTAGATGGAATAAATATGTAAATATATAAACACCCACAGTACGGAGCATTGCAGCTAGGTGGAATAAATATGTAAATATATAAACACACACAGTGCGAAGCAACGTAGCTAGATGGAATAATATGTAGATATATAAACACAGTGCGGAGAACTGAAGATTTGAGCTGAAAGGTTTCTGTGCAGCAGACTTCACCAATAAGCATCATGCAATGTCTTATTCTTTTGCCGATGTATGTGACATGGTTTATTGACCCAGAGACGAGACACAGACTCCGAACTGATACAATTAAGTTTATTAACAACCAGTGAGTGAATGTGTAGTGTAATGCGGGCTGGAACTGCCGGGAGCTGAGCGAGACACCGTACGGCCTGGCAACCCTGGAGACACACAGAGAGATGGGATTACTGGGCGGCACAACTGGAGTTACACAGTTACTTTGACGTTTACTGTGGGAACAGATGGTGAGGCGCTCCGGTTCAGCGCGGTGGCTGTGGCCAGGAAGACAGTGCTCTTCAGGTGGTGGAATGGCTCCGGCAGGTGAGTGTTGGTGGAGGTTGTAGTGAGGAGGAAGGGCTGGAAGTCCGCCACCAGGAGGAAGAGGAATAAGGTTACGCCGCCACGGACTCCGCCTGTGCACAAGGGACTAGAAGACAAAGGTGAGTAGAAAGTGGAGCTTATACGTGGAAGGCTGGTAGGATTCTCCGGCGCAGGTGAGAGCTGGCTCGGGCTGTGGCTTTGGCAGCAGAGAAGGAATGGCGCCGAAGCTCGTCTGGAATGCACTGAGACATGTCCGCACTGCCCGGACTGGCAGTGCGGTAGAAATAGACCATGCCTAATGAGGATCAGGTGTGCATGTAGCTGCGGATGATGACAGAGCAGACCATGACAGTATGCCATGATGCTGTGTGCTTAAATAACTTGCATGTGAACAAAATAAGTACGTGGAAAGATTTTTCTTCTCAAATTAATTAATTCAATGAGTTTAGGTAATCAGACAAATCAACTTCTGGTGTGTCATTTTTAGATTTCATGGGATGGGAGAGCTGGCTGCTTAGCTTTTCAGACAAAGATTTGTGTGCTGGACACGGCTTCTATGTCTGAAAATTACAGAAATGAGCAAAATGAAGATCAAATCAAGAAACATAATGGTGATTACAGTTATGTGAAATATTTATCAGCACAACTACAACTACAGCAAAGAAAGTGTGCAAGTGTGCCATGCAGCCAGTGATTAGTGTGACTGCCAATGATAATGTTTCAGTATTAGTTTAAAGAGTTTTCAAAGAGCTCCAGTTATGGGTGTTGTACGGAACATATTTCCTATTAAACAATAGTTCACTTAACTCAGAAGGCAATGTGTTTTAACTCTGGCTTGATAATCGTGGACAGAGGAGCGTCTGCAGGCCAATTTATGGGATGATTTATTTATGGATGACCAGTTCCAATGAAAACCTTGTTAAAATGGATGTGAACTACAAACTAGAAAATGTGTGACGAAAAACTGGCTTGCAGAATGATTTTCCCCTTTGCAACACACCCTGAGCACTAACATTTTAGGGCTATTTTTTCCTGGTAATCTTTTTATAATGAGGGGGATGTGTGTGGTCATGTTTACAGGGCAAAACAACAGATTGCAGTTAGTGCTGTAGTAATGATTTAAATATGGCATTAGCATTGTTTTACTTTAGCATTTGTGAACTATCGCCTTTGGTCTTTACAGTGCCCATGCAACCACCTTTAGCTTTCAGAAAGCTCTTAGAACCAGGATGAAATAAAGCAAACTTACTTCATTTATACCTAAAAGAACAGCAACAAAACAAAGATCAAACAAAACAGGATCAGGACTGTTGTTTACAGTCTGCATGAATCCCTAATAATACACATTAGCTCCAGCACACATATTTAGACATCATTGTACTTTATTCACATTATTTATTACAATCATGAATATAACACTGGGAATGTCCAAAAGTTTGTATGTAAATCTGAACAAGTTGTGATTTAGAGCCAAGTATTTACGATACAATGGCAATTACTTAGTGCTTTCTTTAATGTGGTATTATAAAAACAAATGCACAAGGAATCACACAGTTGTCTGAAACATTTTCCACATCCTCATACATTGCAGAAGAACATATTCTAACTCAAAGAGAATTTGACTTTGTGATCCATATATGTGTGAGTGTGTGAGTGAGAGAGAGATTTGATTTGACTTTTAAAAGGTCTTTAATAAACACATTTTCCCATCATTCACTACAATTACCATACTACATTACAAAGACGAATTATTCCCCCCAGAAATGCCCGAACAAAAGCTGCCCATCACGGACTAAACAAAGGACATCCTCAAGGGACCAGAGGGTCCTAAAACCTTCCACATCCCCATTCCCCATTAAAAAACTCAAAATCCAGCCTTATTCTGGCTTTAAGTAGCCTCACAAATAAATTTTTTTTTTTTTTTTTATTTAAGTTTTTGTAAGGGGTATACAGGTCGTTACAGCAATGCAGTGTTTACATTTTCATCACATGTTCCCTTATTTTCAGATATCTGACAACATTGGAAGATTAATTCTTACAACACCCCTTTTTTTTTTTTTTAAAGTGAAAGAAAAAGTGAAATTAAAGAGAAAAAAAAAACAAGAAACAAATAACAAAAAAAAACAAACAAAAAGAAAAAGTAAGTAAATAAAGATAAAAGAGCATCTGAGTAGCGTTGGAACAGAGAGCGGAACCATTATTGAAATGGTATTTGTCAAAGATTAGATCTAATGGAAGACACATATGCGGTCCAGGGTTGCCAAAAGTTCATGAACACATCCATGTCCTGTCTCAGTGCGAATGTCAACTTTTCCATCGAGTAAATGTCTTGGATCACGTTAGTCCAATCTTCAGGTGTAGGACAGTCCTTCAACATCCATTTTTTAGTTAGAGCTTTTTTGCTTGCCAATATTAAAACATTGAATAAGTATTTTTCTCCTCGTCTTTCCAGTGAGTCCGGTAGTAAACCCAAATACAAAGTTACAAAAGAAAAGGGAACTGTAATTTTGAATATTTTCCCCAATATTGTCTGTACCTTGGTCCAATATTGGTGGATAACTGGGCATGACCAAAACACATGAAAATGATTTGCAGTCTTTTCACCACACAAGCGCCAACAGTTCAATCCCTTATGGGTAAATTTGTTTTGTGCAGGTGTTCTGAAAAATCTTGCCAAGTTTTTCCATCCAAATTCTCTCCACTGCAGGGATGAGGTACTTTTCCATTGCTGTTTATTTAGCTTTTCCCATATTTCCAGTTGTAAAGTGAAATTCCCCTCTTTTTCCCATCTCTCTTTTATATAAGATGTGTTGTCTCCTTTTAAGTCTTGAAGACCTTGGTATATTTTAGAAATGTATCTGATCCCTGGGATCCCTTTATATGCCATTAAGAAGACCTTCAGAACACCTGACTGGGCCCTTTCCAAAACCTCCTTTTTAAGTATATTGTTTATGTGGTGTCTAAGCTGGAAGAACCTGTAAAGGTCTTGATTTATTAGGCCTTGTTTTTTCAAATCTTCAAAACTTCTCAAGATTTGCCCTTTAAAAAAATCGTAATATTTTATCAGCCCTTTCTCCTTCCACTTTTTAAATCTGGTGTCTGTTTTATTAGGAGTAAAGTCCTGATCATAGGCGATCCATTGCAGAAGTCGATAGGGCTCTTTAGTTTGATTCTCTCTGACTATCTTAAACCAAATTTTTAGCGGGGTCTCTGTCCACGGGTTAGTGTTATTCAAAAGCTTAGGTAAGACATTGTTCCCTATTATCGCCTGTAGGGGGATGTCACTTGTTATTTGGCATTCGATCTCCTTCCATTGTGCAGTGTAGACTGGGTTACATATCTCTACTAAAGTTTTAATTTGTGCGGCTTTAAAGTAGTCCCTGATATTTGGCAGCGCGAGCCCACCTTTGTCTTTGTTTAGCTGTAGGGTTCTATATCTGATTCTAGGTCTCTTGCCCTGCCATATGAATCTTGAGATCCTTCTGTCCAGCTCCTGCCATGTTTTTTTGGGAGGTTCTACCGGTATTGTTTGGAAAAGGTATAGAAGACGTGGAAGTATATTCATTTTGACTGCTTCAATTCTTTGTGCAGTACCCAAGAAAGGTATCATATTCCATCTTGCTAGGTCAGATTTTATTTTTGTCACCAGTGGATCATAGTTTAGTGATATAATTTTGTTGAGTTGTTTCGGGATATTGACCCCCAGATATTTCATAGATTCCGACTCCCAGTTAGTTTTGAGTTTGCTTAGTGAATAATGATTTGGGTCATAGTTGAATGTTAAAACTTGGGTTTTATGCATATTTAATTTGTACCCCGATAAATCTCCATACTCTGAAAAAACTGAGGTTAGTTCTGGTAAAGAAGTGTCCGGCTGCCCTAGGTATGTTAAAATGTCATCAGCAAAGAGTGCTATTTTATGTTCCTTCTGACCAAGTGTAATACCTTGAATTTTTTGGTTTTGTCTTATCCATTGGCTCAGAGGTTCTATGAAGATTGCAAAGAGCAGTGGAGACAGGGGGCAGCCCTGACGACATCCTCTTTCCAGTTCAAAAGATGATGATAAATTACCGTTAATCCTTATTTTAGCTGTTGGTTTTTTATATAATGCCTGTATAGTTCTAATGAAGTTGTTATGAAAATTGAAACTGGATAAGATTCTATATAGAAAAGACCAGTCAACCGAATCGAATGCTTTTTCAGCATCTAATCCCAATATGACTGCATTTAAGTTATATTTTTTTATATGATGAATTATGTGTAAAGTGCGTCAAATGTTGTCTTGTGTCTGTCTTTGTCTTATAAAACCTGTTTGGTCTAAATGAATTAGGTCTGTCAGTATATTTTCTAACCTTTTGGCAAGGATAATGGTAAAAAGCTTATAGTCCTGATTTAGTACACTGATTGGTCTGTAGTTGGAGCACTCTAGTTTATCCTTTTCAGGTTTAGGTATAACTGCAATGACCCCTTCTCTCCAGGAGGGGGGGATTTCCCCTGTGTGGAGGACATAATTAAATGTTTTCAGGAGGAGAGGAGATAGTTGCTGTTTAAAGGTTTTGTACCACTCTGCTGTATAGCCATCAGCTCCTGGGGATTTGTCAGCTTTAAGTTTCATAATTGCTTTTTCCAATTCTTTAGGATGTATTTCTGACAGTAGTGTTTTATTTTGTGACTCCGTAAGTTGGGGAAGGTTTAATGTGTTTAGGAATGCCTCGGATGCATTTTTATGTTTTTTGTGGGAGTATAAGTTCTTATAGTAATTCTCGAAGTTTTTAAGAATATCCTGAATTCTGAATTTTATTTCCTTTGATACTGGGTCTCTGATTTTGTAGATTGCTCTTTCTGTTTGATGTTTCCTCAATTTATAGGCTAGCAATTTTGCCGATTTACTGCCTGCTTCATAGTATTTTTGTTTCAGAAATGTAAGTTTCTTCTGGATTTCTATTGTGTAGATCTCATTTATTTGGTTTTTAATTTCCTTAATCTTGAGCGAGTCAGTAGAATGAGTGTTGCCTTTGTGTTCTTTTTCTAGGTTCCTAAGTTCTGACTCTAATGTGGATAGTTTTTCTTGTCTTAGTTTCTTTTGGGTTGCCAGTTTTGCAATAATCTTTCCTCTTATTACAGCTTTACATGCATCCCACAGTATTAAAGGGGATACTTCTCCATTATCGTTATCTTCCAAATATCTGAGAATATCTGATTCCAATTCATCTTTCAATGGTCCTTTCAGGACATTTGAATTTAACCTCCAAGAAAATGTATTATTTGTGTATTTTTGGATATTTAAGTCCATGTAGATCGGACTGTGGTCGGAGAGATCCATCAGTCCTATTTTACATGTTTTTACTCTTCCAATGTCTCTATTAAACATAAAAAAATAGTCAATCCTTGAGTAAGATGAATGTGGAGTTGAGTAAAATGTATAGTCTTTTACACTGGGGTTGAGTTCCCTCCACACGTCACAGATTCCCAATTCTTTTAGTAGCATCCGAGTCTTCCTGTTTTGGGTGTTATTTTGATGTGGGGAATTACCAGAAGCATCCCAGTATGGATTCAGTCTAAGATTGAAGTCCCCACCACATATCACTAAACCTTGAGCTTTAGTTATCATTAGGTCGAATACATTTTTATAAAATTTCCAGTTAGCCCCTGGGGGAGCATACACATTCAGCAGGGTGATATCTTCTCCCTCTAGCCGCCCAGTTACCAAACTGTATCTCCCTTCTTTATCTTTGTGTTCTGATTTTTTTTCAAATGTAATTTTGGTTGATATCAATGTCGCTACTCCCCTCCTCCTCCCTGATTTATATGAAGATGAAGAGATCATTTTAAACCCTTGTCTACTGAGTTTATTGTGTTCCACGTCTGTTAGGTGGGTTTCTTGTAAAAGTATTATTCCTGCTTTGTCTTTTTTCATTTTGCCTAGAATCTTGGATCTTTTAACTGGATTCAGGATTCCTTTTACATTATATGAAATTATTTTGGTTACACCCTGTTTCTCCATTGTGTTGTTTTGTTTAGTATAACTGTGTGGTGGCCCTCTTTTGTGCTACTCAGAAACTGAAAGAACATTAAAAACAAGAAAAACATTAAGAACATAGTGTAAAAAACTTTAAAACAAAAAGCTGTCATAAGAACTTCCTGAGCTGAGGTCTTTTTAAAGACCCTGTAAGAGCCTTGATGGAGTGAAGGCTCTGAGGGAAATTCCTCAAACTCTGTTACGTGTTGAGGGCCCTCTCTTACCACTGAAAGTAGTCCCATGCTTTTAACGTGAGTTTCAGAACCCAATCCAAACTTGTAATGATTTTTTTTTTTTTCCTTTTATGCCTAAACCCTGTGAAATTGTGTGCACCCTCCCACCCCCATCACATCAAACATTCACGCAAAAACAGTATTTGTTAGTATGAGGAGAACATGTGGATTATTGTCACATTTCTATTTTAACAAGTTTTTTTTTTTTTTATTACAAAGACTTATTTGTTTCAAATAATATGATTGTTCCATGAAATGTTTTACCACATGCTGAATATGCATCTCCTTTAATGTTTGTTACCTTGTATGAGGGGGGATGGATGTGCGGATTGATTCAAGAGAAAAAAAAAAAAAAAAAAAAAAGGTCGCTATTCCAACCTGAAAACGGATAGTTTATCCGCGACGCTCTGGTGCTGGGTTTCCCGCTGCTGGTCCGTGGATTTTGAAGGTCTTTGTGTTGTCCATGTTTGCGCTTTGATCTTCTCACTCGGGTCTGCTGGGGGTTTAAATACCGTTACCGGGAGGCCTCTTTTCGCCATGTCAGCTGTTGCTTCTTCCGCCGAATTATAGAGACACGTTTCATCGCCGTAGAAGACCCTTAACTTCGCAGGAAATGGTGTCTGAAAGCGCAATTTCTTCTCTCTTAACACCTTTTTCGCGTCATTGTATTCCCTGCGCTTTTTAAGGACCTCCGGGGCGTAATCGTGTTCCACGTAGACTTTTCTCTCCTGGTGCATAAATCCTTTTTTCTGCCAGGCCAGTCTTACAACCTCTTGTTTTATTTTGAAATTGGAAAATCTTACCAACACCGAACGTGGGGGCGCTTCCGCCGCCGGCCTAGCGGCTAATGAACGATGTGCCTTTTCTATCTTCAAGTCGGTGGTTTGTGGAATATCCAATTTCTCTCTTAGTAAGGATTCCACGCATTCTGCCATTGAGTTAAAACCATTTTCGGTTCCTTCTATCAGACCATGAATTCTTATGTTGTCTCTTCTTTGTTTTCCTTCTTGGTCGGTTAGCTTAGCCTCTATAGCTGCTTGGCTTTTGCGTAGGTCTAGCACAGAATCTTCGAGCACTTTTATTCGATCCTCTGTTTCCAAGATTCGGTTCTCGGCCTGGTCCACTCTGCTGTTTGTCCTTTTCAATTCTTCTCTGAATTCCCGAAATTCGGCCGTAACATCTCGGCGAAATCGTTGTAGCTCCTCAAATAGTGATTTCAGGCTAACCCTTTTGTTAGCTATCACCAGTTCCTCGTCTTCTGAACGGAGATCTTCCAGTTCGGATTCTCCGGCCGATACGTGTCCTGGCCTGGAGAATTTCAGTTTCTTCTGTTTTCCTTTAGACATGATGATTTTGTCTTTTGATTTTCACTCCTCCAAAAATCCGTTAAGTTTGATTTTCAAGGTGTTATCCTAGATTGGGTCTGAGAACTTCAGTGTTAAGCTGCAGTCGCCATGGCGTCCAGACCGGAAGTCGCACAAACAAATAAAATTTTGACATCAACATCATTCTCAACATTCTCAAGTTTTCTTCTCCGGCTTACATAGACGGCCGACTTTGCCTGCCCTAAAACAAAGTTCAGTAGTTGACACTTCTGCTTAAACACTTCTATTTATTGTACATAAAACCACAAATGAAAACCTGCTTGGAGAGAACTTCCTTAAAGCTGTGAAAAAGTTCTCTGAGTAGTTCAAAGAGATCATTTAGATGCTGACATTCAGTAAAACAATGAAAAACTGTCTCTCTAGAGGAACAGAAAACACACTGATCACTGACACTGCTGTTAATCACAGAGACAAAAGCATTGACAGCTATAATGCCATGCAGGACCCTCCACTGTAAATCTCCATGCCTCTTAGGAAGAGGGGCTTTATAAAGAGCCCTCCAGGCAGGCCGATGCCCTTTTTCCAGCCTAAAGTAGGCTCTCCATGGAGTGTCCACACAGGTGTTCAATCTGTCCTTGTTGAGAGCCATCACCACAAGTCTGTAGAGTGCCTTACCACTGGCTCCTCCAAAGTCCACACCAGTGGGAGCAGAGAATGCCAGTAAGGAGCTAGGAGAAACGTCAAAGTCCATATGAAGTGTGAGGGAGGGAAAAGGGTCCGTGCTTTCTGGCTGCAGCGTGCCTTTGCTAAAGTCCATGAGTAGGGAGCGCTCAAGTCCATGAAGCTCCTGTTTCCAGTGTGAAAGAAGACCACCAATGAAACGATTTGATCTAAAACCGAGATGTGCTGCTAAAGCTGAGGCGTTGTTGAGGCCAGGACCAGCCAGTTCTACCACTTGCTTCAAAGTGAGAACATTCCTAGAACACAGCCTATCAAAGAAGGTCCTTCCAACTCCCAGCAGGACACCAAGACGACCACCAGAAACCAACGGCTCCCTCAACAACCAGTGGAGGGAGTCGCATGGCCCTCTTTGTTTTTTTTTAAAGAGTCCACACTGAAAACAGACTGCGGTAAAAACTGGGTAAAGACAGTGCACTAGAGTTCTTAAAATCCATTAAAAACACAGGGAGGTCTAGCCCAAGCCCAAGGACTCTCTGTGAAATAAGTCAGTCCAAAGGCCTCCATACCAGGTCCTGGGGGCCCGTCAGCAGTCTCTGTATGAAAGTCAGTCTAAAAGCAGCACCTCTGCTAGCTAAATGAACTACTCCTTGCCCCCCTTCCTCTTTGGGAAGAAATAACAGGGCTTGAGGGACCCAGTGGAGTCCACCCGCCCAAAAAAAGTCCACCATAACAGACTGAATTTTGGACAACAAACCAGCAGGGGGTCCATGCACATCAGACGGTCACACAGGGATGAGAAAACAAGATTATTTAAAATGAGCACTCTTCCTCTAAAAGATATTTTTGGCATTAGCCACTTCCATTTATTTAGTCTCCCCTTGATTTTCTCTGTGACCCCGTCCCAATTTTTTTGCTGAAACTGTTGATTTCCAATAAAAACACCAAGATACTTGAATCCTCCTTTTTTCCAATTCAGCCCACCAGGCAGCGTAAGCTGATTTTCTAGTTTTTCCCCCACCATCAGAGCCTCGCTTTTTCTCCAGTTTATTTTTGCAGAAGAAAGTTGGCCAAAAAGATAAGCACTCTTAACCAAAACGTCAATGTCACTCTGCTTGTTTAGTAGAATGACTACATCATCTGCATAGGCCGACAGCCTAAACGTGGTTTCACAGCCAGGAAACGCGAGTCCTGATAGGTCCCTTTTCAAATGGTGAAGCAAAGGTTCTATGGCGAGGGAGTACAGCATCCCTGGGAGAGGGCAGCCCTGCCGAAACCCCCTCTGGACTTTTAAAGGGGCAAACAGGCCCCCATTTATCTTCAGTACATTTTCAGTGTCACTGTACAAGACCCGTATCCTGGCTATGAAGCCTGGGCTGAACCCAAAAGCAGCTAAAATTGTCCATAAATACTGGTGTTCAACCCGGTCAAAAGCCTTTTCCTGGTCTATTGAAATCAAACCAGTTTCCACAGCCAATGAACCAGAGACGTCCAAAACATCCCGGATTAAAGAGACGTTTTCACTAATCAGCCTGCCAGGCACACAGTAAGTCTGGTCTACATGAATGAGCTCGCTCACCACTTTTTTCAGTCTTTGGGCCAGAGCTTTTGAAAGAATTTTATAGTCTGTGCAGAGCAGAGAGACTGGCCTCCAGTTCTTTAGGCTCTGAAGGTCCCCTTTTTCGGGCAACAGCGTGATGATGGCCATCCTGCAGGTCGTGGGTAGGGTCCCCCTTTTCAAACTATCTTGGAGAACCTCCAGCAGGTCTGGACCAAGCAGGGGCCAGAATTCCTTATAAAAGTCCACAGAGAGACCATCTATGCCTGGTGACTTTCCATTCTGGAGGCTCATTAGCACTGCATGCAGCTCAGACAGAGACAGTGGAGCATCCAAGCCAGCAACAAAGTCCTCTGAGAGCACTGGAAGACCACCAAGCAAACTCTGGCTCAGTGACGTGTCTTCCCTCCACTCTGCTTTATACAGTTCACTGTAGAAACTAGCAGCATATTTCCTGATCTCTGCTGCTGTGGAGACTGTTCTCCCATCATCATCCAACAAGGAGTGAATAATCTTTCTCTGGTCATTTTTCTACTCCAGTCCAAAAAAGTACTGGGAGGACGAGTCCATCAGAGCTACGTCCATGTAGCATGAGCGGACCAGAGCTCCTTGTGTGGTGACCCCTAGCAAGCTCACCAAGGCTGACCTTTTTGATTGAAGAGCCTCTAAGTGCTCTTGTTTTCCTGTAGAACTGAGTAACTCCTCTAGCTCTACCACCTCAGTCTCCAGAGCTTTCAAGGATTTGGTCAAGCTACAAGTGACATTTCGAGTGTACTGTTGACAGAGTTGTTTTATTTGTGCCTTACCAAAATCCCACCACATTTGGAGAGATTTAAAAGAGGTTTTTTGTTCCCTGTGTGACTTCCATACACCATGAAAAACTCCTTTTAAAGACACATCATTTAAAAGTGCATTATTAAAATGCCAAAAAGCAGTCTTACACTTTACATTTTCAATAAAAACAGAACAAAGCAGCAGGAAGTGATCAGTGAAACCAACAGGACAGATACAACTATTTTTAAAAATACTCATTTGATGTTTAAAACCATAAAAACTGTCATGAATCCGGGTTTTGAGGCCAAACCTGATTCTGACTCATTGTTATGCTTTGGCCAAGTTTTCCTCCTGACACTCTCACTGGTGTTCACACACATACGCACACCCACACGCACACACACACATGCACATGCTCCATTCACTTGCATTCACATGCTCTCTCACACACCGGGTGCCAATCAGTTCTGCCCACGCATTCTCACACCGGCAGTCTCTTTCCTCATTAGCTTTAGGAGTATTTGTTGGTCGCTCCAGAGGGAAGAGATTGTCGGGGTACTCGCCTCCATACGCAGCAGCCAGTTCTCTCCGTATGAGTATCACTCCCTGCGCTCAATTTAGCCGGACATTAAAGACGATCCATTCCTTGGTGTTTCAGCTAATCCCGCTTCTCTGCCTCCTCCTCCAGACTGCACGTTTCGCCCCGGAATCGTTCCAGCCTTGTAAGTGTCTTGTTCACCTTGTCTCTCGTGCTAAGCAGCCCTGCAGCACTAGGCTGATCGCCTTTCCTGTTTTTGTGCATAACGCAGCCCTGCAGCACTAGGCTCTCTATAGACTGGGCTGTTGAGCATCCGGCTGGCACCCTGTATGTTTGGTGGCCTAACCTATCATTGCATCTCCCTGTATTTCTGTGGTGGAACTGAACTTGTGGTTTTTGTGAACTTTAATAAATATGACACGCTCTACTCCTGCAATTGGGTTTTCCATTCTCTCCCTCATGCGCCGTGTTATGGCGCACGGGGGTTTGTGACAGAATGCCCCCACCAGTAAAAAAAAAAACCCAGCGGAGTAGAGTTATGCCCCCTCCCCTTCTTCTTTATTCTGCTCATACGTGGACATGATGATGGGAACGGACGAGGAATTGGAAGCCCAGGAGTTGCTGGAGGAGGCGATTTTCGCCTTTCAGTGGTGTCCCGAGGACCGGGAGTGGGCACAATTCGTCGCAGAGGATGTCGAGCAGCTCCATCCTAACCTCCGGTCTATTCATAGGGTGGACGCCATCCTCTCCGCCATCCTCCCCGCTTCTGACGTAGAGCCGGAGGATGCCTCTCTGCGATCGGAGCTGGCCCCTCGTCAGAGGAAGACTTCCTCCCTCCTCAGATCCCCTTCATCTCTCGGGCCAGCGTCCACCCCGTCTGCGGACTAGAAGACGGAGATGGAGTTGGAGCGGGAGCAGCGCTCGTTGTGTCTACTGGAGGAGGTTCTCTCCTGGACGCAGAGGTCCCGTCCCTCTCTGACAGTTCGTCAGGCTCGGGACACCGTGAGGAGGGTGATGGAGCAAGACAGCTTCTGGGATCATCCGAAGGCGATGGAGATCCTCTGGGACATCTTCGCCGCGCCATGTGAGGAATCGGCTGAGGATCTCCCAGTGCTCAAGCTCCTCGCAGCCACTTCGCTCTTCCTTCCCGAGGATGCAGGGTCTCTCTGCGTGGGTGACCCATTTCCCGGCACGGTGCGCCGCATCCCGGATTACCTCATCCCTGCATCACCCAAGAGGAGGAGAGGGAGGAAGCCCCGCAGCAAGAAGCGTCCAGTCCTGCAAACTGCAGCTTCACCTTCCCACTCCAAGCAATGCTCCGCTCCATCATGGGAAGAGATGGAAGAACGTAGGCGGGCTCTCCTGGCTGAAACGGACCTCATCTTGGAGGTGAAGCCATGGCTCCTCCCGGAGATGGCTGAAAGACTTAAAGAGCTTTCCCCAAGGGAGGAGGAGCCTCAACCCGATGAACGCCAGGAGAGAAGAAAGGACACCTCGGAGGCCGCTGGGGATCCCCAGTGCCAGGAGAACAGGCAAGTTTCTTTTCATTCAAATTCCACAGTCAATGATCAATTTTGCCTGCCTCCTGGCGAGGAGACTCAGGGTGTGCAGTCCCCCGAGTTCTCCACCCTAGCGACATACAGTACTCTCGTGCCTGGTCTCAATGACTCTTTTCTATGTGCCCCCACGAGCCCATCAGTCCCGGATCCAGGTCTCTCGGGGGGGGGGGGGCAGAGGACCAGGAGGGTCCAGCCCATGGGCCAGCAAAGGAGTCGTCCACGGCCGCCACGCCGGAGGAACCGGAGGTGTGAAGGACGGTGCACGAGAGTCCCACTCCAGCTACCACCATCATGCTGGCTGCGGGGGCCACCGCAGTGGAGTCATCCCCCGGACCGGACCTCCAGCCGATGTGACCCGGGGCATCATCATCAGAGTCCTGGATGGTGGTAGAGCTTAAGCACAGGCAAGTAGTCTCTCCTGCAGTTTATTTGTTGATGGTGGAGGGATCATGCCTGGCTTTTGGGGAGGGGAGTCGGGTGTGGCCCCCAGCTGCATTTGAACCCCCTCGACGGGCTCTGCCGCTGCCAGCAACCCTAATTGCTCTCCCTCTCCTATCCCCTTCGAGCTCTATCCTAGGGTCACCGGAGAGGAGCTGCCACCACCTGGGCCACCCATTGACGACGAGGCGGGTCCAGCTTCCTTGGAGGAGGCCAATGGGGATGAGGCACCCAACGGACCGGAGGAACCCACGCACCCAAGATCGCCGGAGTCCTGGATGGCAGTGGAGCCAGCGTTCAGGCACGTGTGCTCCATTATATCAGGAATTTCAATATTAATGTCATACTGCCCAACTCTTGGTGAGGTAGACCTGGGGCAGCTCACAGTAGCCCTCGGGACTGCCACACCGGGCTCTGCTGCTGCTGACGACCCTGACCCGGTTTCTCTTTTTCTCCCTTCGGGCTCGGAGCCTCCGACCAGGGTCGCTGGAGAGCTGTTGGAGGCAACCGAGGATCAGGGTACAACTCCGGAGGACATGAGGAGCATCACCTCCTTCGCTGGGGAGGCCACCGCGGGAGCAATGAGGCCCCTGATGAGGGTCACCGCAGGCGCAACGGTGCTCCAACCGGAGCCCACCGCGGGTGCAGCAGAGCCCCAGCTGGAGTCTACCGCCGGTGCAGCCACGTCCCAGACCGGGACCATTGCGGGTGCTACGGTGCCCCTGCTCCAAGCCTCGAACGGCAGGGGGGCCCCTGTTCCTTGGTTTGATCGCAGATGTTCCCGAGTATGGATGCTGCCTCTCCGCCCTTTCCTCAGGTCCTGGTGGCTCCACCACGTTGGTCGGCCACCTGAAGGGCTTGATTTTTGGGTCGGGTAGTCCACCAGCCCGGGCAGGTTGCCGGACACTATCCCTCGGGCTGGATCTGACCGTATCCGATAACACGTCAAAGAGCCTGATCCTCCCTGCTCTCTGTGTTGGCACATACACATTTATAAAAACCAAGTTCACATTTTCAAACTGTACCTTTAATAACAGTAAATGGCCTTTCACCACCTCTTCTACCTCATGAGAGACTGGCACACAACCCCTAGAGAAAAGTACAGCAACCCCCCCACTGCTATTAGACTTGTGGCTAAAAAAAAATGCAGCCATCCCACTCTTTTCTCCACTGGCTCTCAATGTCTACAGTGCTGTGAGTCTCCTGTAGCATCAGCACATCAAGCTTCTTTAAATTAAAAAGCTTGTATAAAGAGGCCCTTTTTATGTCATCCCTGGCCCCATTAATATTAAGAGTGCCAGTTCTAAGGTGAGACATTTAAAAAGGATAAAAATAAGGTACAGTAAAAAAAAACCACACACACAAACACATAGCAGAAAAGGGAAAAGACAAACTAAGAGTCAACATGACTGTTAGTGATTTGTGATTTCAGTTTAAGCACAAGTTTCTTTAAACGATATATTTCCTGATCAGTGAAAGTCTCATTCCCATCATTTAGTTTCATAAACTTGCGAGTTGATGCAACAAATAATTCCAGATCTGGAAAGTAATTTTCTACTTTCACAGCTCTACTCCCTTTAGTCACTTGAAGAAACTTCCTGATTTTTGTAAAAGAGTAGGAGCTTTGCTCCTCCTGCGTTTGCATCAGCTCAGACTCAGCTTCACTGTCATCAGAATCACTGTCATCCAGCACTTCCAAACCCCCTACCTTACTAGATCTAGCAGTGCTCTGCAAGTTTTCAGCACTTTTTCTTTTTTGTGCAGCTTTAAAAGGATCCTCCTCAACAAAATTATATTCCTGCATTTCTTCATCAACTGCAGCGTTTGTCATGCAGCGTTCACTCAGTGTGTCCATCACAGCCCCGGCCTGCTCCTCCTTCACCTGCAAAATCTGTCCATTCACAATTTTTTCTTTAACTATACTCTTTTTGCCCTTTACCTTTTTATTCTGGGTGACAGGCTCGTCACAATGATCAGAGCTGCCGCCAGACAGAAACTCCCCACCATCACTGTTTGGAGGAGCAACCACCATGCCCACCACCGTCGCCGCCGCCCCGGCAGAAGTGGACGCCGCAGTGGCACCTGCCACATCACATGTAGCGCTACCCTCTGGACCACCAGAAACACTAGCATCGCCTTTCATGCTCCCAGTATTATTCGTGTTCACTTTTTCAGGACATGATCTGATAAGATGGCCTTCTGCACCACACGCAAAACACTAAATACCTAAAGCCGTCAATCCTGAAGTTAAAAGACACGTTCAGTTCTGCAGAGCTGTCTTTTAACACCATAAAACGCTGTCTCCTGTGACACACGACATGCTTTAGCAGGGGGGATTTACTACCCAGAGAGACCTTTCTGATGGGGGAAACAACTTGGCCAAAACAGGACAACTCTCTTATCAGCTGATCATTTTTAATGAAAGGAGGAGCGTTAGAGATGGTGATCCTCCTAGAAGGCTTCACCAGCAGTAAAACAGGAGTAAAAGTGTCATTTATGACAACTCCCTGTTCCACCACCTGATCAGTTTTTTCAGTTCGATCCAAAAAAAAATGACAATTGCACTGTTCATCCTTGATGCTGACTTTATACTATCATGCCTAACCACCTGTCCCACTGTGAGGCCGGCCTCCTCCATAGAGCAGGAAACTGTCTGGAGGATTCTCATGCCGTGCCTCCAGGTCAAGTGCTCGAACTCCACGCCACAGTCAACTACCGGCATGATGCCAGCCAGGAAAAAACGGGCAGCAGAAGCTACCATTCCCTGACACACTCACTCCAAAACTCACACCCCAGCACACACTCAAACTGCTATATAATAAACACACACCTCAACACACAAGATAAAGAAAAGTTAGAAAAACAAAGTTTAGAGTACTCACTCCACACCACTCCACACACCTGCTCCAACAAACGCTCCCACAAACGCTCACGAGAAAGAGAAAGGGCGAGAGAGAATGAAAGCACTAGAGAGCGCTAGAGAGATTAAGAGAAGTTTTGAGGGAAGAGAGGCAAGAGGAAGTTAGTTCAACAGCCCCACATTTTAACCCCCCTACTTACCCATCTCCCTCAGTAATCCGAGTGTCATACTTTTCCAGGAACGTAGTTCCTCTTGCAGAAACATGTGAAGACAGCGCTCATTCTGGGCCAAGGGGTGACCTGCAATTCTGTTGATGAGCAACTCGAGGCCCGCTCAACGCTCCTCAATGAAACTCATCAAAAATGCCATCATCGCCGCAGAATGGCAGTCTTATCACGGCTTTGCCTGGTAGAGGTGGTAGTACAATCTTACTGTCTCTTTCCAGCTCATTCTTTAACCATTCAAAGTCACTGTATCTTCTCACACTTTGAAAATGGGTAGGTTTGTCCTCGTTCGATCTTCATATGTTGTGTGCTTGTTCCATCCGGTTCCAATGATTTGTGGATCATAAACATCTATCTCAAGGAAATTACTTGGGGGACTGTAGGCGTCCTTTGGGTCCTGGGGCCTGGCGATCAACCAGCGAGTGTCAGCCACCCCATCGTTTGACATGTTGTCTGTTCAAAGCGAAGAATCAGCGTTAAGAAGCCACTTAAATCCGCAGTGGAGTCTTAAATGTCATCTGAAGGGATCAACCGTTTTCGATGGCTGATGGGGTCAGCTGGAGGAAAGTGTGTGATTTGTGTTGGTGTTGCTGCGAGGGCCCACCGCCCTTGCGCAAACAGAACTTGACAGCAGGAAGTGACACGCGAGCAGTCACAGCACCAGCAACAATCAAAACAAAAATCCAAGGAAGGAAATAAAATCTCTAATAATGAATTAACCAAAGACAGAAGCCAAGCACAGTCAACAATGAAAGCAGGAAAGTAAACAAACAGAAAAAGACAAAATAAATCTAATAACTAAGCACAGCCCCCACCCGTGCACCGGATGGTGACAGAGCCCTCCCTCAAGGGGTGGGTTCCCAGACACCCCAGGGTAACATCACAAAAAAAACCCCAAACAAAACACGCCGAAGGCCCCCCCCCCATAAAAAAAAATAAAAATACAAAACAAAACCCAACATGACACTATGACCAAAACAAAAACAAGGGAAAAAAATGTACATACTGGAGAAGGGCAGAGCTCACGACCAGGGGGAAACAGAACAGCCCGGAACACCGTGGCTGAGGCGCACCCATATTTTGGGAAACCTGAGACAATTTCAGCCAGAGCACAGCGAGGCTCAATGGCTGAGGGAATAGGGGAAAGGACAAACCCTGGTCGGAGCTCAACGCACTCTTCTCAACGGTAGACCAGCTGAGGACGACTCAGTAGAGCGCAGAACAGATTCAGAAACAAAAATAGCCCAAACCTAACCACAACTATGACAAAAAATAAATACTATTACATAAGACCTGAGGCCGAGACATAATGAAACAGCGGGTGTATATTCCAAAATGTAACAAAAAGAAAATAAAGTCAGACCAAAATGAAATATAACACAGGTTCCAAACTAGAGATAATAACTCAAAACAAATTTGCAAATAAATTTCTTCCAACAATTACCAAAAGAAAAGAAACAAAGGGAACAGAAAAACAATAACAGCAAAACCCAATAAACAAAAACAAGACAGTTAGTAGACAAGCAAGAGCTCAACATTTCAAAAGCAAGGAGAAATAAGAACCAAGCATAAACAGAGGAAGAACCCAGAAAAAACATTGCACTAAAAGGAAAGCAAATACAATGAAATAAACAGAAAAACAATTTACGCCGGGGGGAGGAGGGGGAACCAAGGCACGGACGGACCAAAACAAAAACACAACCCAAAAACAAAGGAAAACCAAAGAAACCACTCAAGACCCCCAACCCAGAACAACGGGTGCCAACCATTCGAGAGCCTCAGGGGAGAAACCGAGGCAGCTCAAGCAGCCTACCAAAGTCCCAGGACTGCCGGCATCCAAGCTGGAACATGTCGGGTGGTCTTCCCGAGACCCAGAACCACCCGAGCAGGAGAGGCAGACCATTGGGAGGCCTTCTGGCATCCCTAAGCTGGCGGGCCGCAGCAAATAACACCCTCCCCCTTCCCACTGGGCAGCAGCCGGGCAAAGCACCCCCCCCCCCCCCGGAGTGCAGGAGCCAGGAGGAGGTGTATGTCCCAAGAAGGTCGGCCAACCAGCAGGAACCTCCCAGGTTGCACCCACGGCGGCCCTGGGCCGTGGCATAGCCACACATGGGGCACCGTCTGCACATGTCCAAACCACCTCAGCCTTGCCTCTTTTACTTTGTCTCCAAACTGCTCAACCTGAGCTGTCCCTCTGATATACTCATTTCTAATCTTGTCCCTCCTAGTCACTCCCAATGAAAATCTTAGCATCTTCAACTCTGCCACCTCCAGCTCCATCGCCTGTCTTTTTGTCAGTGCGACCATCTCCAAACCATACATCACAGCAGGTCTCACTACCATCTTTTAAATCTTTCCCCTCACTCCCTTCTGTCACAAATCACCCCTGACACTTGTCTCCACCAACCCCACCCTGCCTGCACTCTCTTCTTCACCTCTCTTGTCCATTTTCCATTGATTTGGATGGTTGACCCCAAGTATTTAAACTCATCAACTTTCACTACCTCTACTCCTTCCATCTTCACCGTTACACCTGCCTCCCTCACATTCACACTCATGTATTCTGTCTTGCTTCTACTGACTTTCATTCCTCTTCTCTCCAGAGCATACCTCCACCTCTCCAGGTTCTCTTCCACCTGCTCCCTACTCTCACTACAAATCACAATGTCATCTGCAAATATCATGGTCTACCGAGACTCCTGCCTGACCTCGTCTGTCAGCCTGTCCATCACCATGGCAAACAAGAAGGGGCTCGGAGCTGATCCCTCGTGTAACCCCAGCCCTACCTTGAATCCATCTGTCACTCCTACAGCAGACCTCACCACCGTCTCACTGTCCCCATACATGTCCTGCACCACACTCACATACCTCACCACTCCTGCCTTTCTCATACAGTACCACACTTCCTCTCTTGGCACCTTATCGTATGCTTTCTCTAGATCCACAAACACGTAGTGCAGCTCCTTCTGACCTTCTCTATACTTCTCCATCAGTACTCTTAGAGCAAACAGTGCATCTGTAGTACTCTTTCTTTCTTGGCATGAAACCTTACTGCTGGTCACTGATTGTCACCTCTCCTCTTAACCTGGCTTCAACAACTCTTTCCCATATCTTCATAGTGTGACTGATCAACTTTATGCCTCTGTAGTTACTACAGCTCTGAGCATCACCTTTGTTCTTTAAAATTGGTACTAAAACACTTCTCCACTCCTCCGGCATCCTCTCACTCTCCAAGATTGTGTTAAACAATCTGGTTAAAAAGTCCACTGTCATCTCTCCTAAACATCTCCATACCTCCACAGGTATGCCATCTGTACCAACGGCCTTTCCATTCTTCATCCTCTTCAAAACTACCCTCATTTCCGCCCTGCTAATCCTCGGGACTTCCTTGTTCATCATCTTTCCTTCACCCATCCTCCTCCCTCTCGCATTTTCTTTATTCATCAACTCTTCAAAGTATTACTTCCACCTTCTCAACACACTTAACTTTGTTAGTACACTACCATTTCTGTCCTTAATCTGCCTAACCTGCTGCACATCTTTTCCAGCTCGATCTCTGTCTAGCCAATCGATACAAGTCCTTTTCTCCTTCCTTAGTGTTTAGCCTCTCATACAACTCACTATATGCCTTTTCCTGTGCCTTTTCCACCTCTCTCTTTTCCATGCACCTAGATTCCAAATACTCCTGTCTACTTTCTTCATCTCCCTGACTATCCCACTTTTTCTTTCCTAGCCTCTTCCTTTGCGTACTTTCCTGCATCTCCTCATTCCACCACCAAGTCTCCTTGTCTTCCTTCCTCTGTCCACTGGTTACACCACATACCTTTCTACCCGTTTCCCTCAATTCTTCTGCTGTACTTTCCCAGTCATCTGGTAATTCTTGCCCTACCACCCAGGGCCTGTACCAACTCCTTCCTGAACTCTGTGTGACCTTCTTTCTTCTATAACTTCCTCCTCTTTATCTGGCTCTGTCTTCACTCGTTTCCTCTTCTTGCTTTCTAAAGTCATCCTACAGACTACCATCCAATGCTGTCTAGCTACATTTTTCCCTGCCACCACCTTGCAGTCTCCTATCTCTTTCAGATTTTTCCTTCTGCATAGGCTGTAGTCCACCTGTGTGCACCTTCCTCCACTCTTGTAAGTCACCCTATGTTTCTGTCTCTCTTCTTAAAGTATGTGCTCACCACAGCCATTTCCATCCTTTTAGCAAAATCCGCAACCATCTGTCCTTCCACATTTCTCTCCTTAAAACCATACCTACTCAGAACCTCCTCATCATCTCTGTTCCCTTCACCTACATGTCCATTAAAGTCCACTCCAGTCACCACTCTCTCCCTCCTGGGAACACTACCACTTCATCCAGCTTACTCCAGAATTCCTCTCTCTTCTACCTGACATCCAACTTGTGGGGCATATGCACTGACAGCATTCAACATCACACCTTTGACTTCTAGCTTCAAACTCATGATTCTGTCTGACTCCCTTTACCTCCTGAACACTCTTCACATAATCTTCCTTCAAGATTCCTCCTTCTCCATTTCTCTTCCTATCTACACCATGGTAGAACAGTTTAAATCCACCTCCAATGCTCCTAGCCTTGCTTCCCTTCCATCTGGTTTCTTGAACACAGTATATCTACCCTTCTTCTCTCCATATCAGCCAACTCTCTGCCTTTACTAGTCATAGTCCCTACATTTAATGTCCCTACTCTTACCTCCACAATTCTACCTTTCCTTTTCTCTCCCTCCCTTCTAACATGCCTTCCCCCTTTCCTCCTCCTCAAACTTCAACCAACAGTAGCCCAATTTCCACCGGCACCCTGTCGGTTAACAGCATCGGTGGCGGTCGTTGTTAACCCGGGCCTCGACCGATCTGATATGATCGTCTCATTCGTCACGATCTGTGTGTTTAATTTGGCAAAGGTTTTTCGTCGGATGCTCTTCCTGGCACAACCCTTCCCATTTACCCAGGCTTGGGACCAGCTCTAGGAGTACACTGGCTTGTGCACCCTCTGTAGCTGGGTTATAAATAAAGGTTAAATAAAAATAAATAAATAAGATATTGTCATTTCACACACATGTAAACAAATTAAACATTGTCAAGTGCAAAAGTCATTGTTTATAAAATATACTGGTCACCCGTTGAGTCGGTACCGCAGAAGGGCCAAGATCAAAACGTGGCCAATGCCGGTGACTAGTTAGCATGCTTGGGATTTGGCTTCAGCACACTTCATTCGCTTTTTCTTGACATTTTCAGATGAAATAAAGAGTCCATCACCACAAAGGTATTGTGGTTTGTTAATCGAGACAATAAATCCAACTCTAGCAATGCCCATTTGTCTTTAAACAGACATGAAATAGCTTAATGATGTTGAGACAAGGGCAGACTTTGTAACCTGAATAAAATTAACAGGTTTTGTTTTTTTTTTCCAAAAGGGTGGGACTTCTGGGTTAGTTAAGATTTCTTTTCAAATTAAGGTATCAGTGTTGCCAGACGTACAATAATTATTGTATTTGTATGATAGATTTGCCCTCTGTATGATGTACGATCAATAATTTCAAAAATCCCATAATGTATGATAGTTTGACCCCTTCATTACTTGGCTAATGTCATGAACCGAGCCCGTGTTATCCTGTAAGCTTGGTTCTGACCATTCTTTGTGGCTCAGGCATCGGGTTTATTATGTTTTGTTATCTTTTGCGTTATTGTTGCTTTTATGTCTGTGTTCCTTTTCTTTTCCATGCCTGTAGCCGTCGCTCTGGCCAGCGGTTGTTGAGCAGCTGTTTTGACCCACTTTCAGGTGGGCGCTGTCTAACATTCGCCGGTCCGATCATGCCCCCTCTCTCTTTGACAGTCAGCTGTTTTGCTCCGGTAATTATCTTTCCCGCGCCTTGCCGAGGTGTATCCAATTTGTGACGCCAGCAGTGTTTGTACTTAGGCGGCCCTTGCCAGTCAAATACTGCTGGACCATTGTGCGCGATCATACAGTCTAAGTCAATGAGGGATTGTGTGTGCTCGTTGGAGTATTGGACTTCTAGGACTAATCCTGCTTTGTGAGTAAACTGTTACGTTTCTCTGTGCAGTTGTGCTGCTACGCTTGTCTGGTAGCATTTCCCCATGCGGCACAACTGCTACGCTTAGGCTGTTGCCCAGTTTTGTCCTCCTAAGACAGTCGAGCCTCCTAGAAGACTCCTAATTCTCCCAAACGTACATGTGTGTTTGCATTGTCTTCCATGCTGTCAGTTAGCAATTATTGTCAGCTACTTCACAACGTGTTGGCCACTCCACATCGTTGTGGTTCTGTTGCGCCCTTGAAGCGATGTCGGCTCTGGGGCGCAACTGTGGTTAACACGTTTCTGTCTCCATACATTCACTGGGCAATGTCGGCCCTGAATGCCTACTGTAAGTGTTTGTGTATTTTTGTAAGTCTTCACCTTTTTGGGATCTGTCTTTATGTTCAATAAATTGTGCTGTGGTGAAATCCTGCGTGTAAATCCATTCGTCCTTCTCCTCCTCCATGCGCTGCGTAAAAGCACACGAGGAGGCTTATGACAGCTAAGTTCATACACTAGCAAACACAATCAGGATATGGATCCTACACACACATGCTATGCTTGTTTTTACGCATCTTCTCATGTGCTTGGGCTGTGTGGGAAAGAAGATGGAAGACTCGCATCACGGTAGCAAACAGGCAGCCTCAGATGGAGGTTAGTGATGGGATCAACAGTTCACTGAAACATACTGAGTTAAGCTAGAAAGATCCGTTATAAATAGTGGTATACAGAATCAGTCAGTGCTGTACTGGAGCACCAACTCTCTACCACTCACTGAATAGTCGGATGAACCAAGCGGGTGGGGCTCGTTTGCTGCTCAGACGGATGATTCAGCTGGTGATCCCTGGCTTCCAGTACAGTTTTGATGAGTGATTCAGTACAGTACATTCACCCATAAAAACTAGTGCCCTCAATCGAATCGTTCACTTATATTACAGCACTAATGTAGGCACGGCAAACCCAACAAGTAAGCAACATCGTCAGCAGGTTGAGAAATGAATGGGGAGGGGACAGACTCCAGTTTTACTGAGTGGTTCAAACCTCTTGTTGGCATTAGCACTGAAACTTTCTGTTGTTGCTGTAACATCTACATGTCTACAAAAATGTCACTGCATTGTGGTTCTCAATAAAGCTGGGAAACAGGTTTCTGCTTCAATAAAAGCACCAACGTCCTAATGCCTTTGTGCCTGTGGTGTGGAAGCATTTGGGTGGGTGGGGGGGGGGGGCTTGGCTTTGTAAAAAAGGTGCACTGCCACCTCTACTGGCTTGGTATAGTTATTACAATACCTTTTTTCAGTTCCATTGACAGTAAAGGTGAGTATAAATTTGTGTTATTTGGAAAACAAAGGTGTATCTGGAAATTTTACCAAATTAAAATTTGATAAAATATGGTGATACAATGATAGAAGCCTTTAGTTCCACTTGATATTGACTGGTCGAGCTGAAAAGCTGGTAACAGACAGACAGACAAATACACACACAGATGCGTGCAGTGATTACAGTATGCCTACATTGCTTTGCACCGAGGCATAATTAATGTAACCAAGCAGCCCCCAGTACGGAAGAAAAATTGGACATTGGAAGAAAAATGTGATGTAACATAAGCTTTAAGAATCAAATGTTGCAGTTGTAGGAGTTATTAGTGTTTTAATATTGAAATCGCTGCACAATTTAAGCACAAAACTTACTTTGAAATGGTTTTTCCTTCGCTCAGCTGTACACTGTGGTCCACGATGTTTTGAGGCGAGGAATGTGGGACTTGTAGTTTTTACTAATGAACTGAAAAGTACAGGACGAAAATACCTTATTCTTCCTCTGCAAAACTAAACAGCGAAAAGAGTCTGAAAACAATTGATGTGATAAATGAAAGGTGGAGTTGCTGAATACATGTTTGGTTTTCCGTAACAACTGCCATTTTAAAAATTCAGCAAGAGATTAACTGACAGAAAGTCATGTGTGGGCTGTAAAAAAGTGGCACTGCCACCTCTAGTGGCCTGGCATAGTTATTGTAATAACTTTTTTTGCAGCTCCATTGTTGATGGCAGTGGTGAGTTAAATTTGTGTTTATTTTGAAAACAAAGCTTTATCTCAAAATTCTGGCAAATTTAAAGTCAAAAAATATGGTGATACAATGATAAATAATAATAACTTCCGAGTTATTTGTCTCATCACGTGTAAATACTCTGCATGCAGTAATAAGGAATTTTATGTATAAATTCATCTGTCGGCTTGATGTATCTAGAAATGAAATCATTCAAGTCATGTCTAGCATTAAGCTCAGTTCTATTCGCTGTCAGTCACAGTTTAGAAGGCACTGGTACAGTAGTCTTTTTAAGTCTTTTTAAAGTCTGTACTGTCTTTGTACTTCTTTAAGCAGTTATGTCTTAGTGTTTCTTGTAACTTTTTTGATTGTTTCAACTGTCTTGTTTTTTTTTTTTTTTTTTTTTTTTTTTTTACTCTACTTGTTTATTTTTTCTCTTGATGGACCTTGAGTCTGGAATAAAGTCTTTGATTGATTGATTGATTGATTGATTGATAAAACCCTTTAGTTCCACTTAATTATGAACAGGCAACCTGAAAATTATATAAGAATGCTATATAAGAATATTTCCTTCTTGCCTTGAGAGAGAGCAGTCGCATTTTTCTTCCCTCCTCCCCTGCCTTCCTGACCTATTCCCAGCTTTTGCAATGTTGCGTTTTTGTCTGTGTTTAGTCGCTCTTCTTCTGCTGAATCTTAATCTAAATGGAAATTATGGATTTGGAAGCGGCTTAAATGTGCTATTGTCACTATTTTTCAACAAGAATTGGGCCAAGGGGGAGCCCAAGAATTGGAACCTACGAGAGACTCATGGACATTGGAATCCATGCGTCTATGGAAATATTATTGGCTATGATCTCAGGACTTCTATTTTTGGCTGTGGAGTTCCCTGATGCATCAGAAATTGAAGGAAGGTGAGAGAGCGGATCAAGCGGACCCAGCCAGCTCCTTCATCAAATTCGACCAGTTGGGGAGGGCACGAGTAGCGGCAAACGGTGAACTGAATGACAGTGATTCAGTGAAGGAATATATCTGAAGCCCTGTGCTCTCTATGGAAAAACAGTTTAAGCCTGCATATATAATGGAAGCACAGAATTACACGGGTGAGGACAAATTCTACTCTCTGAGTGCACTGTGCTGATTTGATTTGATTTGACCTTGTTTGCCCCGTGTTTACATTCCTCCTGACTGAGATTAGCGGAAGAACCGGCTTTTATGTCTACCCATACAATCAACAATCAGTTGTTGTCGTCAGCGGATTGGACTCTCAAGGACAATGCCCATGTGCCTTCTGCAAGCAAGAGAGAAGAGAGATAGACTCTGAACTCTGGACTTGTTTATAAGTCACATGATTATAACATCTATTCACTGCCAGGAGGCGCCCTCTGCTGCTCACTAACAACTGTTACACTTACACTACACAATGACATGCAGATATACACACACTGCTCTCCCTCCCTCTGCTGTGTGATTGTCTACTAAATGTTTGCTAAATATGCATTGAGGGTTTTTTTGCCTGCAATCAAAATTTCGCTTACCCATTAAGCGTCAATTTGATAAAACATGTTTTTTTTCTCTCGCCTATTGTGTCATATCATTTCTTTTCTTTTTTTCTTTTCTTCTTTATGACTGGCGCCTAGCGGCTGCCCCGGCCTTGGATGCGCTCTGCAGAGCGTGCCCAAATGCCAAGTCACGTTTCGTTACCTTGTATTCATACATGTGTAATGACAATAAAGTTGAATCTCATCTCAAAAGCTGGTAACAGACAGACAGATACACACACACAACCACATACAGACACGCTGAGTGATTACCATATGCCTCCGTTGCACTGAGGCATAATTTTCAGAGGCATTTTAATAGTTGTTTAGGTGGATTGATTTGATGTTTATTCCCAATGTATAAACGGAGTACTTCTCAAAATATTTATGAGGCAAGACCTTGATATATGATGATTCAACAGAAGCCATATAAAAGCTAATTAATTCTGACTGCTATTCTGGGCTGTTGAGTACAGACCAGGGGCTCATCCTGTACTCCACACAGGTAGATGTGCCTTTTAAAACTGATATTGTTCTTCTAGTAAGACAATGCAAAGAGATGTCTCATACCTCTGACATGTTTCGACTGTCATCTGCAGTCTTCTTCAGAAACCGTCATCTGACATCCATGATGTGTCACATCAACTGTTTTATCCTTTCCGTAGGCATGACCGACCTGACAGATTTGACAGATCTGTCAGGTCAGTCACCCCCCCCCCCCAACCGTGCAATGGTCTCTGGAGGAGAGAGTTCCAGGTGTGTGAGAGCATGAAGGCTCTGTCATTTCGGTTCATGGTGTTGTTTGCTCACTTCCTGATTTCAATTGCTTTTTTGATCTAACGTTTGTGTTTGTTGTTCTCTGATCCAATTATTTTTGCATTGTTCCATCTCTTTGCTTTGTCGTAATAGAAGAACAATATCAGTTTTATCAGTAAGAAGACACAATGAACCTGCTTGAGATATTCCGCAGAAGATTTGGACAAGAGTGTGTCAAAACCTTCTGCCGCTTGACAAACTTGACAAAACACGAGCATGCCACAAAAACCACCTCAGATTCAACCTCCGATGCAAGGATAAAAACGTAACACCACCAAGCCTCAACATCAGAAATCCCATTCCAACCAGTAATGCAGAGAAGATTATCAATAAAGCAATAAAAGTGCTGATAGCAGAGAGGATAAGAGGAATGGTAAACAAGATCAACAAAATCAATGAAAAACTGAGCGAGGAAATGAACGCTTTCAAAACACGATTACCAGTGAGGGAAGAAAAGCAAAAAGAAATTGGACATCTAAAACAGACATATGAAGAGGAATTCACGATCACAAAAAAACGACAGATAAAGAAACTGAAAAAACTAACTGAAAGAAAGAATAAACACCAAGGGAAATCAGCGCAAAATGGATCTGGAACCTATCAAAACACATACTCACAGTAACAGAAAAGAAAGCCCTCTCAAGGGGTTTAAATTTTACAGTGATACCAAGAAAAATCCCACATGAACTATATATTAGCAACAGAACTGGCATGTGAAACAATACAAGACCAAGGAAAGAAAGCAGAAATATGGAACACAGTAGTGGGAGTGTTAAAATCAGCCAAATTACCAGAAAATAAACATGACCAGAAATGAAGAAAAAGCCATAGACGCACTCAGAAAAGACAACACACTCATTATATTACCGGCAGATAAAGGAAGGACGACAGTCATTATGGACAAAGAAACATACGAAGCACAGATGGAAAACATGTTGGCAGATAAAGATACATATGAAATCCTCAAAAAAGATCCCACAGAAGAAAAGAAGAGAGCTTTAAAGGCCCTACTCAGACCCCTGCTGGAAACCAATAATAACTCAGAGTGCATATGACCATCTGACACCCACTGCAAGTATCACCCCCTGGATCTATGGCACACCAAAAATACACAAGAAAGGCACTCCACTATGCCCCATAGTAAAAAGTATCAGTTCAGTCCCCTATAATCTATCAAAAGCACTTCTATAATCATCAAACCTATCCTTGGTCTAAGAGAACATCACTGTAAAAATTCAAAAGAACTGACACATGAACTCAACAACCTGAAAGTGGAAAAAGACGAGATATTCATTTCTCATGATGAGGTATCATTATTTACAAAACCCCCTGTTGATGTCACGCTACACATTATACGGGAACACCTCAAGAAGGATAAAACACTCAAAAATGCACAAACCTCAAAGTTAATGACATAATAACAGCGTGTGGGCTAGGAAACGACTTAAACAAACCGACTAACAAGACACGACTAGACTTGGATTATACAAGGTAAAATTACAGGCAAGGCTGACTGAAGACATTAATGATGCCACACTAGACACAGGCAGGACCCAGCATATATAGACAGGATAATCAGCACAACACAGAACAGGTAGGCACAATCAAGGGCATCAGGGAAGTGACTGCAGGTGAGGGAGACAGGATGGGCAGGGATGCACAGCCAATCACAGACAAGGGAAACCCATGAAATGTAACAATGAACACACAGGGCAACAATGCAGAAGAAATACAGAGAGGACGGTGGTTATGTGTATGGAAAACATGAGGAGTTGGAACAATAGGTAAACAGATATACACACAAACCCAGGACCAAACAGGGAATGACACCAAAGACAATGACAAGGCACTCAGGGGGACACAGAGGGCAATAAATACAGATGATAAATCGTAAATAATTACAATAACCAACTCAGGGGAGCACCCAGAAAACACAAATGAACATAAAGTGTTGGCATGATCCTATGATCATGCCCCGATTCATAACAGAAATAAACCGGACCATAAACTTTCTAGACATAAAAATTCACCATAAGGACTTCCGGGAAGATGGCGGAGAGACATAACACTTAAACAAAGAGCTCTCCCTAGCCGGATTAAAAATCATCGGTAAATGGCCAACTCGACATAAACGAATCAATAAACTAAGGGATGAAAACACGAAGGAACCGGGCACAAGGACAAAAACAGGGTAAAATTGAAGAATTCCTCTCCAACAACGCAGGAAAAACCGCTGTACGCAAAGCCCAAAAAAACGAGATGTCTACAGCAGAGAAAATGGAAGACACCAGACTCGACAACATGAACGCTGGCATCGCCAGTTTGGGTGAAGAGTTAAGAGAATTCAAGCGACAGCTACAACAGGATTTAGCGGCTCTTAAGGAGGAACTGAAAAAAGAAATTAAGGAGGAAATCATGGACCTCCGAAGAGAAATGGAGCATAAATTAACGGAAAACATGGAGGAGCTGCGCTCCCAGCGGGCGTGTATGACAGAAGCGCAGACCCGAATTTCGGAACTAGAAGATTGGAAAAGCGAGGCAAACGAACAACTACAGACCCTGACGACGCAAACGCAGAGGATGCAGGAGAAAATAAACGACTTGGAGAGCAGATCCCGACGAAGCAATGTGCGCATCTTTGGAATTCCGGAGGGCATTGAAGGCAACTCGATGACAAAATTCATGGATCAGTTCTTAAAAAAAGAACTGGAAATACCCGGAGAAACGGATCTGCAGATTCAACGGGCGCACAGAACACCGGCACAGAACCCGAAAACAAACTCTCCACCCAGGTCAGTTGTGGTAAACTTTGTGAAATATGACATAAAGGAAAGAATCCTGACGCAAGCATGGAAAAAAAAAGATACGAATCGGCGACAAACAGGTATTTTTTGACCATGACTACCCGACAGAAATCGTGCAGCAGCGGAAGAAATATGCCAATATTAAAAAAACGCTGAAAGAGAAAAAAATTAGATTCCAAACGCCGCTAACGAAAATGAGGATTCATTGGGAGGAAGGCACAAGAACCTACAACACGGCCGAAGAGGCAGCGCGGGATATGATGGAGCGGGGCCTTGAGGTGAGCGTGCCGAAGGAGACGGCTGGAGCAGCGGCGGCCCTGAACGCACCACGACAGACGGAGTGGAGACGAGTGAACGGCGGAAGAAGGGGGAGAGACGTAGAGCAGCGGGCCCAGGACAAACTACAAGGCTTTCAACTGAAAGCCTAGATCATAACAAAGATTAAGAAAGGCACAGAAGAAATGAAGGCCAAGAAGACAAGGTAAAAGAGAAACAGACGGTTAGGAGAGGTTTAAGTGATATTTGTTGGACATTTCTAGACTTATGACTATTACTTTGATAGTAATTAGAAGTCTAGGGAGGGCCCTTCACTCTGTGATGACAAACCCCCCACCCACCAACAGGGACCAGTGGGCAGAAGAAAGGCCCAAAGTACGGAGGTCGAGTTTTTTTAATGTGTTTTTATATAAATATGTGTTATTTTTGTTGTTAAAGGGGCTAGGAGCACAAGTTAAAAAAATGGAAAAACATGAATATGGGTAAAAATCTTAAGATAATGACATTAAACGTGAATGGTCTGAACTCACCTGTTAAAAGGGAAAGAATAATAAGAAAATTCAAGAAGGAAAAAGCTGAAATTATATTTATGCAAGAGACACATTTGAGCAAGACAGAACATGTGAAACTAAAGAGATTTGGCTATAAGAACTCCTACTACAGTTCATTTAAGGGAGGAGCAAAAAGGGGGGTTATGATACTAATCTCAAACAAAATACAATTTGAAAGTGAACAGGAAATCCAGGATAAAGAAGGCAGGTATGTAATAATAAAGGGAAGAATAGATGGTATGCAGATTACATTAGTGAACATCTATGCCCCACCAGAAAGTGACAAGGGTTTTTTTCAACATCTGTTTGATCTCATAGCAACACACAGTGAAGGAGTCCTGATTTGTGGAGGAGACTTAAATGCTGTCATGGATCATGAAGTTGACACAACAAGTGTTAAGAAGACAAAAAAACATGTAACAAAGTTCATAAGAACCTCACTGGCAGAAATGGGTATGGTAGACATATGGAGGGACCTACACCCACTCGAAAAAGACTATACACATTATTCAGCAGCCCATAAAGTACACTCTAGAATAGATTACTTCCTTATGAATGAAGGCGACAGACACAGGGTGAGAAATTGTTGGATTGGAGGGGCAGAAATATCACATCATAATCCTATATACATGGAAATATATTTAAACAATAGAAAACGACAAACAACATGGAAACTTAACGTAGGACTGTTAAATGATGAGAAAATGAAAGAAAGAATAAAAATAAACATAAACGAATATATCCAAGAGAATGACAATGAAGAAATGGACCCAACAATACTATGGGACGCACTAAAAGCCGTGTTAAGGGGTAAATTAATTGTTGAAACAGGAAAAGCAAATAAGACTAAACTGGAAGCGTATGAACAAAGATGTGAGAGACTGAGGGAATTAGAACGTAAACATCAAAGCACAAATGATCCAAAAATATATCAAGAAATTAAAGAAGAAAAAACAAAGATAAAAGAAACACAAATGGATGAAATTGAAAGGAAAAATAGATATCTAAAGCAAAAATATTATGAAACGGGGCCAAAAGCCACAAAACTGCTGGCAAAACGGTTAAGAAAACAACAAACAATGAATAATGTATACAAGATTAAAGACCCCACCACAAATAAAACCACAGTTAACCCAGAAAACATCGAAGAAATTTTCCATAATTTCTACCAAGAACTATACTCGCAACCTGAAGAAACAAATACTAAAGATATCAAAAAATTTCTAGACACATTGGACTTGCCATCAATAGGAAATCAACAAAATGAAAAACTAACAGCAGAAATAACAACACAAGAGATCAGAGATGTGATTAAGTCACTTAAAAACGGTAAATCACCAGGTAGTGATGGATACCCGTCTGAGTTTTATAAACTGTTTATAGAAGAACTCACGCCACAACTCCTAAAGTCATTTAATTGGACGCTGAACAACAACAAAATACCTCCATCATGGAACGAAGCAATCATTTCAGTTATTTTAAAACCAGGGAAAGATAAAGAACAATGCGGAAACTATAGACCAATCTCTTTATTAAATGTAGATTATAAAATATACACAACAATTATATGTAAACGAATAAAGACATTCTTGACGGAATTGATAGAAGATGATCAAACTGGATTCATAGAGGGACGCCAAACACATGACAATATCAGGAGAACAATACATATAATTAACCAAATACATAAAGAAAAGAAAAGCGCAGTAATAATGAGTTTAGACGCAGAAAAAGCATTTGACAGGGTTAACTGGAAATTCCTATATAGTGTACTGGAGCGCTTTGGATTTAACGAAAAATCAGTACAATGCATAAGGACGCTATATCAAGAACCTGTGGCAAGAATCAAGATAAACGGTAGCTTAACAGACAAAGTAAATATACAAAGATCAACTAGGCAGGGATGCTGCTTATCGCCCACCTTGTTTGCTCTGTTCATAGAACCATTGGCTCAAGCGATACGACAAAATAAGAAATTAAAAGGTGTAACAATAAAGGGGGGCGGAACACAAGATTGGGCTATTTGCAGACGATATTATAGTTTACCTTGAACAACCAGATAAATCAATAATGGAAATGATGAACTTGATAGAAAATTTTGGAAAATTATCAGGATACAAGATAAACATAACAAAAACACAAATACTGACATTCCACTATAACCCTCTAAACCAGATAACTGATAAGATCAAACTAAACTGGAACCAAAAAGAAATAAAATACCTTGGAGTGAACATACCTAAAGACCTAAGCAAAATATATAAAGCAAACTATGATAGGTTGGAACAAGAAATAAAAAAAGATATTGATAGATGGTCAATCTTAAATATGGATCTGAATTCAAAAATTGAGACAGTCAAAATCAGCATACAACCTAGATTACTTTACCTCTTCCAGGCTATACCAACAGAGATCCCAGATGCCCAATTCTCAAAGTGGGACAGGATGATATCGAGATTTGTTTGGGGAGGTAAAAAACCAAGAGTGAAATATAAAACCCTCCAATTACCAAAAGAGAAAGGAGGCATGGGCCTACCGAGTCTAAAGGAATATTACTACTCAGCACAAATAAGATATATCATATGTTGGTGCGACGAGGGATATGAGGCAAAATGGAAAGAAATGGAAAAGGAAATTGAGGGACTCCCAGTACAAAGCATAATAGGGGATAAAGATGCATATAAGCAAATCAAACAAATAGACCCAATCACTAAATTTACTTTAGAACTGTGGTATAAAATAGTACAAAAATATAATATAAGGGAAGACATAAAACTATTGAAATGGGTAGCATTTGACAGTCAGTTTGAACCGGCAAAACAAGATAGGGGATACAAAAATCTGGTGAACAAGGGAATCACAGCATGGGGCAATATCGGAAAAAAAGATCTCGGGAGCTTTGTAAATATCAGGAGAAAATTTAAATTAGAAAGATCGGAATTTTTCAGATATCTGCAGATGAGAGATTACTATATGAAGAAGATTAGGCATAACCTCCAAACAGATGTGAACGAGATTATACAACTTATTTTAAGCTCATATGCAGGAAATAAAATAAGAATTATTTCAAAACTATATCAGAAACTTATGACAAACAATCATACAAGTAACTATATAAAGGAGAAATGGGAGAAAGAGCTCAATTTAAACATAACAGAAGAAAGCTGGCAGGAAATATGGAAAACACAACACACATCAACAAATTCAAGGGCATGGAGGGAATTTGGATGGAAAAACCTGATTCGCTTTTTCATTACACCACAGATTCAAGGAAAATATACAAATACCCAATCTTTATGCTGGAGGGGATGTGGGGCTCAAAATGCAGACCACTCACATATGTTTTGGAAATGCTACAAAATATCATCATTTTGGAAATCTATGCATGTGACAATACAGAGGATATTAGGATATAATATACCAATGAACTGTAACCTGATGTACTTATGTGATCTTAAAAAAGACAATGTTATACAGGCTGAGGACAGATATCTAGTTAAAATCTTGTTGATTGCATGTAAAAAAACTATCACAAAAAAATGGCGATCAGAAGTTCTTCCTGACCAAGAACAATGGACTGACATTGTTGAGGACATACGTATGATGGAAAAACTAACATATCGACGAAGAATGCAAGAAGGAATATGGGAGAAAAAATGGCGGAAATGGACACACTACAAAGTGCAACAACGAGGCAGAAATTGAAAGAATAACCAAAGACACTGAAAAAACCAGAAGAATTAAGAGATGGAAACTAAAAACTTGATGCTCCAACATTTGTCCCCCCCCCTTTTATTTTTTTTTTTTTTTATTTTATTTTTTTTTATTTTTATTTTTTTTTTATTTTTCCCTACCCTAACCCCTTTGTTTTTTAAATGTAGAATGTGATCTGAATGCATTATATATGATGAAAAATGAATAAAAATCTAAGTTACAAAAAAAAAAAAAAATTCACCATAAGGACAACGGCAGCATCAAAATCACAATTTACAGGAAACCAACACACACGGACCAATACCTCCTTCTGGACATCTGAACATCCCACGGCACACAGACTGACAGTTGTGAGGACATTATTTAAATGGATCACCATCATCACAGATGAGGAGGACAGACAGAAGGAAGAACGGCACATACAACACGCACTTACGGACTGTCAATATCCAACATGGGCAATAAACAAAGGAAAACGTCAAGTCCAAAACAAAGGCCAAGAACAAAAACAGAAACTTAAAAAACAGACACACAAAAAAGAAAACAACAAAAACATAGTGACCCTGCCATACAGCCGGGGAATAACTGAACCCATACAAAGAATCATGAAAAAACACAGAGTAGACACGGCAATAAAATCCCACACAAAACTGCAGCAGTTTTTGGTTCACCCCAAGGACAAAATACAACCAAACAAAAAAATGCAAAGTAATTTATGAAATACTATGCAAATCATGTGGAAAAACATACATAGGAGAAATGGGGAGAATGTTTGCAACACAGAAAAGGGAACACCAAAAACAACGTGAAAAAGAAGCAGCAGGGTGACTCAAAAGAACGCAAAAAGAAAAGGCAGAAAAATCTCAAATCAGCAATATCAGATGACTGCAAGATAAATAACCACATCATGGACTGGAACAATGCAAAAATAATTGGATCAGAGGACATCAAACACAAATGCTGGATCAAAGAAGCAATTGAAATCAGGAAGCAGCCCACAACACCATGAACTGAGATGATGCTTCATGCTTCATACTCTCACACACATGGGACCCTCTCCTCCACAGACCATCACATGGCGAGAGGTGTGACTGACCTGGCAGATCTGTCAAGTCTATCAGGTCGGTCATGCCTACGGAAAGAATAAAACAGCTGATGTGACATGTCACGGACTTCAGACGACGCTTTCTGAAGAAGACTGCAGATGACAGTCGAAACATGTCAAAGGTATGAGACATCTCTTTGCTTTGTCTTAATAGAAGAACGAGATCAGTTTTATCAGTAAGAAGACAAAATGAACCTGTTTGAGATAGAGGTGCTTTTTTTCAACTGATTTGGTGGTGGACTGCCGCAGGTGTGGACAACCCCCTACAGCACCGGTATACATCCAGGGAACAGACATTGAGATGTGACATCTCACAAGTACCTGGGCGTTCACCGTAACAATAAGCTGGACTGGTCACACAAACACTAACGCACTCTACAAGAAGAGGCAGCGCAGACTGTTCCTCCTGAGGAGACTCAGGTCTTTTGGAGTACGGGGGGCACTCCTGAAGACCTTCTATGATTCTGTGGTGGCATCAGCCTTTATGTATGGCGTGGTCACGGCAGCCGACAGGAAGAGACTGAACAGGCTGATCAAAAAAGCTAGCTCCGTTCTGGGACGATGCCTCAACCCAGTGGAGGAGATAGGAGAGAGGAGGATGGTGGCTAAGCTGTCATCTCTGCTGGAGTCCGAGTCCCACCCCATGCAAGACACACTGAATGCACTGAGGAGCTCGTTTAGCGGTAGGCTGTGCCATCCTAAGTGCTCGAGGGAGAGGTTTCACAGGTCCTTCCTACCTATGGCTGTCAGACTGTATAATCTAAATACTGCTCATAGAGGCTGTATTAAATGTCATAACTCTCCACAATAGAGACTGTCCCCTCCAATACACAACTAAAACAATTACAATTATTATTGAGGGTGGTAACACTGTTCGTTCAATGGGAAATATACTGTCTGGGTCCATATTTATATTCTGCCGGGTAATCTAACTGTAATGCTGTTGATACCATCTAACTGCAATGCTCTTGCACTGTGTATATAACTGTGTACATACTGTATGTATATTTATTTACTGCTTGGGCAGTAAAGTTCTTATCTTATCTTATTTACTATTGCTCTGAGTGCTGCTGTCCCTGTGCTGCTGCAGTCCTGTAATTTCCCCATTGTGGGACTAATAAAGGCTTATCTTATCTTATCTTATCTTATCTGTTAGATTAATTAAAGGTAAAATTGCACTATAGGCTGTAATATGCATGATCTGTGACAATGTGTTACTGAAGCAGATGGTCCTGAGCCACATCAGAATGAAAACTGGGTGTGTACGATAATTTTTCTCAAAATACGATAATTTTAAGCCGCTATTTCAATATGTCAGCATTTCCCATCTGGCAACACTGTAAGGTATCCATCA
Organism: Pholidichthys leucotaenia; assembly: GCA_020510985.1. NCBI lineage: Eukaryota > Metazoa > Chordata > Actinopteri > Cichliformes > Pholidichthyidae > Pholidichthys > Pholidichthys leucotaenia. The sequence goes on from CM035843.1 coordinate 354,021,520, forward strand.
CAGTATTACAATTCTCACTGAAAGCTGACAGTAAATTACTGTTAGTAATTAATGGTTACAAGAACACTTTTGAAGTGGAGTGATAAATACCCAGTGACACATTGGAGTGTGATTATTGTGGAATATAGTCACTCCTAGAATCCCTATTGTCCAATCAAATTGCTCGGTTAGACCTAACTGTTGTGTGATTCAGGTTCAGGTTACTTTATGTTCTTTTCTTTAGATTTCAGTGACCCTAATAGACATCCCTGTTTCCACTTGGCTCACTAATCCACAGTCAATAATATATCTTGCATCATTCTGGTTTATTTTGTTATATTTTTGGCGTGATGCTACAGCGAGCCATTAGCATAAGTTTGGCTAGGCGATTGGCGTCATCAGTCAGTAACTGCACTAGGAACTAGGATCTTGGCACAAGATTAGCAATAGTGATGTAGAAGGGATTGTGGTGTTAAATGCAGTCTTAGAGACTTAAAGAGACATAAACTGAAACCAGCCATTCTCAGAAAGACTGCAAAAGGTGATTCATAATTATGCTGCAATAATTAAATAATTCAGTAAAATTTGGCCAGAATATGTCACACATTTCATTAAGACATGTGAACTATAATAATAATAATAATAACAATAATAATGAATTGCAGTGCAGTGGCGGAGTGGTTAGCACTGCAGCAGCACAGCAACTCACCCTTGGCCGGGGAATCCTGGGTTCGATCCCAGCCCCCGACCAACAGTGATCTGTGTGGAGTTTGCATGTTCTCCCCGTGTCTGCATGGTGTTACTTCGGGATTTCTCTGGTTTCCTCCCACATGCCAAAAACATGCAAGTTAGGTTAATTGGCATCAAACTGGGGATTCTAAATTGTCCTTAGGTATGACTGTGAGAGTGAATGGTTGTCTGTCTCTCTGTGTTGGCCCTGCGATGGACTGGTGATCTGTCCAGGGTGTACCCTGCCTCTCACCCAAAGATGCTGGGATAGGCTCCAGCCCCCCCGCGACCCAAAAAGGATTAAAAGGAAGAAAATGGATGGATGGATGAATTGCATTTATATAGCGCCTTTCAAGATACCCAAAGCACTTTACAATGAAAATCCATTATTCATTCACTCCACAGACAGACAATGGTAGTGGTAAGCTATTGCTGTAGCCGCAGCTGCCCTGGGGCAGGCTGACTGAAACGTGGCTGCCAATCCGCACTAACGGCCTCTCTGACCACTACCGAACATTTATACACATTCATACTCAGTGTCACATTCATACCCATCCCACTGGATGACCCCATGCTGCTTTTTACCAATGCTGGAATGAACCAGTTCAAGCCTGTCGACTTGAACTGTTAAAACGTGGGAAAAGGTGCAGTCAATGACTCCATTAAAACATTAGCAGAGCAGTGGCTGTCTTACTTTATGTTTCCTGATAATTCAAACCTGAAAATGAAATTTGACTTTAGTCAGTAAAATCAAACTTTATAGTCCACATGGTTAGTCATGAAAATGCTGAAGGTGGACAAAATTGGTGGAAATGTATTTATTTATACTATAATTGTTCTTAGGAGAAATGACTATCTTTAGTCAAATTCTTAAATTTTATCTTAGTGAAATGGGTGTTGACATCTTTTGGCATTGCAGATATTTATTTTTTATTTATCTGGATTATATTACAGGTATTCTATTTTCCTGAGATATATAGTTTGCTCATTGTCCAAAAGAATAAACCTGATCAAAGTTACTCACCACTCAAGTCATTTTATACTACTTTCTTACACTTTCTCAAGTAACTTGTTTTTGGTGGTTATTCTGATTCATCATTGAGAAATGAATGTCCAATTCTACCTTTAGTTGAGCATAATTTCTGACTTCTCCACCCTCACCCTCCTCTGGGACCCATCCTTTTGTGTGTTTGCTCTCATGTTTTCCAGCACCACCATAACCAAGTGTGACTTCCCAGAGCCCGAAGTTGAGTTCATCCAGGACATCTCAGGATTGAAAATGTCCATCTCAGGCCTCGATGTTGCACTAAATGGCAGATGGATGACAGACTTTTGGATAATGTGAGTTTTTCCTAACTGCAGACATACATCTGAAAAAGAAAAGAAACCTGCAAAACCTGTAGCCAGCATCAGTCTAATAATCCACTTTTTAAAGCCATAAAACAATTGCTTAAAAACTATCTGTCAAGGTAACAGACATGAAACCCAGTTCTTAATGAGGAAGTGATACTAAAGTTCTAGCTGTTCCTCTTGGGGTATTTACAGAAAATGAAGTGGTTTGAAAGATTTTATCGGCATCTTCAGTGTTGTATTCTTGTTTTACTACTGTGGAAAAAAATGTATGTTATATTGAACATTCTAGTGTACAGTATATTACTCAAAATAAAATAGTGTTACAAACATTAGTGTGAAATTTTATAGATGTACTTTATTGATCCCAAACTGGAAGATTACAGAATTATTCTCAGCTGTCCAATATTGTGCATTTTCCAGCAAATAGTTTTGAGTTTTGAGATCCCCAGGAGAGACTGAAGTCACTTTATTTGTTTTACAGCTCGCCAAAAAAGTTTTCAGTCTGTTCATTAATAATAATGAGGCCCTAATCTCACTAGGTGAAGTTTTTTTTTTGTTTTGTTTTTTTAATCACAAGTAAGGAGGCAGTCAGGGTGAGTTTATTTTGTTAACTTAGAGAACTGAAGTGTTGTGATGTCAAAAAACCCAGGAAGTGCAATCCAATTGTTTCAGAACTTGACTAAAGGCAGTGTGTATGTCTTTGTGAAGTAAGCATTTTAATATTCCAACTGTATGCATATGTCCCATGGCTATATTTTATATAAATTCAAAATCAACAAAAAGTCTATTTTGAACATTATGGGACCTTTAATGTTATGTGGACTTGCAATAAATTTATAATGTCTAACATACAAGAGTGGGAAAAATTATGATTGTGGAGATTTCCAGGTTACAACCCTTAGGTCATTCACACCAAGCACAATAAAGATAATGATAACTATAAAATTATAGTTTTAAAAATTGTTCAAACCCAGTGGATGGCAGAGTCCACACTGCAGCAATAACCATGACAAAAGTGGCAGCCGATATCATAGGGATCACTTTCAGAGCAATTTTATGAATGATAAAAACACTGACAACCAGTCAGAAATCAGTCAGCCATTGCTTTATTCTGCTCTGACAGCACAGCTGCAATAAATGACAGAGGCTGTGTGAAAGTTTATCTCCAAGCTGGGTGCTGAGTGTGCAAGAGGAGCAGGAGAACTGATTGGATGCATAAAGCAGTCCCCCTGAAACAGCTCTAGGCATCAAAGTTGAAATAATAATAATAATAATAATAATAATCTGCAAGACCAACTGATTCTGCTTTGTGTTCACTGCATCCTGTCTGTCTGTGGGTCTCAGGATGCTTTGGAGCAGCGCCAATGATCTGCGGAATAATTTCATGAACCCATACACTCCTGCTTTTCTTCGCTTTTTCTCTGCCCAGGATCTCACCAAAAGTAATAGAAACAACACACTTCGGGCCCCATTAAAAACATACCATTTATACTAAAAACAACAAAAAAGTACCATTTATACTACAAAAGCATTCACTCCAGCACTCACTGTGCATGTGCAAAACAGCACCCATTTTAAAAGCATTGGATTCTCATACGGTTGGTGGGAGGTGGATGGTGGACAGTGCACAGAACTGACCACTGTTAATCAGCAAGCTCAGGCTCATGTCCAGTGCTGTCTGTTTCCCTCTTCTGCGTTTGTTTTTCTCTATTTAGGTTTAGGTGCTTACTACACTATTGTATGATGTTAGGGAAAAGGTTAGGGTGAGGCATACACTATATTAATAGTTAGGATTAGCAAAAAAGTGACAAGGTTGGCACACAAACCTCACATTTACATGCTCTATGTTTCTCAAAGCTGCAAAAGTGTGTCATTTCCCACACTGACGAGTGGCGTGATCATGCCCTTTGGCTGGCCGATCTGCTGGCTATCAGGCTATGTCCATGCTCTAACTCGACAGGGAATGATGCTACGGCCACCAAACTTAGTACACAGGTTGACTTTGGGACTAGCACCTATGGCTAAACTTTTGGGGTCAAAAGGTCAAAGGTTAAGGTCAGAATACCATATAAACTATATCTCAACAACAAAGAAAGCTAGGGTCAACAAACCTGGTACACAGGTTCACCTTGGGATCCTGATCTCTGATTATGGGTTTGGAGTCAAAAGGTCAAAGGTCAACATTTGCATTTCCTATGCCCTATTACTATAGAATGAGCAAAGCGAGGGTCACCAAACTTGGTACACAGGTTCACCCTGACACCCTGACCTCTGACTATGGATTTGGGGTCAGAAGGTGAAAGATTTTAAATCTATAGGGTTGCAAAAGGCATAGGTCTGCATCTCGGTTGAGTGCACTGTAGTTTAAATTACTTTTTGGTGTGACTAATCTGGCCCAAGGTACAGGTCTAGTAAAAAAGTCCATTATGGTTTTCAGATTGTTGCAGCAGCAGCGCAGAAGGTCTCATTCCATGGCAGGAGAAACGTTTCCCCAAAAACCAGGAAGAAATATTCATAATCATTTCTGCTTCAATTGTGCACTTGAAATTTTCATTGTGCTTTTACAATTCTTGATATATAACGTTATTTTATTTCCAGTGTGATGTCATCAGCCCACCATCCACACACACACCTGGTATAAAATGAACGACCCATAAAATACTTATTATCTCAAGAAATGTAAAACTACAAACAAAAATCTTAAGTGCATGTACACATATAAACAATGCACAATTGATTGAGACTACTTCCTCCCTAGCTTTGCAGGGGCAACCTCACATAGATGTGGTGTGAAGTGTCTGGAGTGTGCAGTGCATGTTTGGCTCTGCTGTTTACAGAACGATATTGTTCATCAGTGTGGACGCTCACATCCTTATAGCTGTTAATTAATATCATTATCTTTGCTGTCGTTGGTGTGGATGGAGCTTTATATTTTACTATACTGGCTACAAATGAAAGCAACACCTACCAGGGATTTTATTTATCTTTATGTAACAGCAGTAATCGGCTGTCCCTTACTAATCATAATAAGTAGAACTATAAGTAGAAATATCAGCAAAAATTGACAGCTCAGTAATAGTTGGTCTTGTTAGTTTTGCCACTGTAACAGCATATATGTTGTTATAAAAGCTTACATTAATAATGTCCAAAAATGGAGAAAAAAAAAATGAGGCCAGTACAATTTCTGCGAGCAAAGCTCATAAGCTGGTTTCTCCTCTTCCCTCAGTAGAATATAGGAGAGGACTAGTCAGCTCTGGCTGTGAGTACATGTAGACAACTCCACCACCACACATTCAATCTTTATGAGGGCCAGCCAGTCAGAAGAAAGCTGTTTTGGATGAAGTAACCTGTAAGAGAAGTTTGAGGCTGAATAAAACAAATATCGTTCCTGATGACTCGGAGCTCATATCTTTGTGACGCGTTTTGATCAGCTGCTCATGAATCATAGTCTCATGTTGCAAATATCATTTTCACGTTGCAGTGTGTTCTTGTGCAAATATTTTTTCTTCATAACTCTCTCTCTCACACACACACACACACACACACACACACACACACACACACATTCTACTGCTCCCTATACCAACACACACTGTGCGTATGATGCTCTTCTAGACATGATGGGGGGACCTTTGATATGGCCATCTATGGTGTGAATGTGGCCTCTGAGGTGCAGCTGGAGAAAGACGCCAGTGGGCATCTGTCCCTCACCAACTTCAGCTGCTCTGCTGAAGTTGGAAATGTGGACATGTGGCTCCACGGAGGAGGCAGGTACAGTAAGAAAAGAAGAGATACAGAGAGGCTCTACATGTGCCATGATTTAACCCCAGCTTCTTCTTTTTTTTTTTTTCTATCTGCTGCAACAGTTGGCTTGTCCAGCATTTTGTGAGCCACTTCAAGGAGAATATCAGATCACAAATTAAGATGACCGTGAGTGTTTGTACTGCGCTTTTTCTGGACCTGCATTTCACACACGCACGCACACACACACACGTATTTATTGTGTGATTATCAGTGAATGACAGCCTTCAGAGTTTCTGTGGTGAACGTTTTGCTGTTTCTGCTCCAGATCTGCCCTGCTGTGAAGGAATCATTAGATACCCTGGACTTCGAGCTACAGGCCATGAACGGTATTGCAGCAGGGCCACAAATCCAATAACAAACTGAATAGAAATGTCGAGATGTAAAATAAGTCATCATTTCGAAGAAAAAAAAAAGAGCTTTTTTTTCTTAAATAATTTCAGTCTCCTTTGATGTGGATCAAGTTCTTGCTCTGGACCTCTCTCTCACCCTATCCCCTGCTATTCAAAAGTCAAGTCTGAATTTGGGCCTGAAGGTAAGCTCTTTTAAACAGGTTACATGTGTTTCATATTGTTGGTAAGACCATGGTATAAGCGGGTTAATCACCTTATTAGAGATGTGCTTTGGTTTTTTAAGGCAGAAAGTGAAACCGCCTGATACACTGACTAAACCTTAAGTATTTTCACTTTAGATCTGCCTTCATGTTGAACAAGCAGTTCCAGTATCAATCATTTCTCCAAAATTTCACCACTGTTTGTGTATGGCACCAAGACAACACCACAGAGTTAGAGCCTTCTCATAGCTGTACTTTTGAGGCAATCCAGCAAAAGCTTTTACTGTCATGCAGAAATGGTCGGATAAACTTCTAATTCAACTTCCTCTCAAGTCAACAACTCAAATGTAAATGCACTATAACCTTTTCAGGTGAACTTAATTTGACATTCTCAAACCTTTTGAATATACATTGTCATATAGTTATTTATATGTTCTGTGTTCTGTTTGTGTGGCACAGGGTGGTGGCTCCGTCTTTCGGTCACGCCACCACCCGTGAGTATAAAAGGGCTGCATGCAGGAGGGGCAGTCTCTTGGCCGTCTCTCTGCACAGCAGTTTGGTGTGGTTAGGTGCACTGTGCCCTGTTAATAAACTTATGTTCGGTTCAACACTTGGCCTCATCCTCTGGCTCCACCCACCAACATAACATTTGGCAACAAGGATGAAAGTGGATAAATTTGAAGGTATGGTAGCATATGGCCCCCCTATTTGGCCATTTTTGCAGCTCCCAGGCGAGCCACCTGTTCCCTGGCTTAGGTGATACGACGCTTTCCACACGTATATGGTGACGCCAGACCTGGGAAGGATGGAGAAGTTAAGGGCACGTGCTTTACTTGTGCATAACCTGGGAATGGAGGGACAACGGATCTTGGGCACGCTTGGTCATGTGGACGATTATGAAGAGGTGGTTGAGCTAATGGCACGCCATTTCAGAGCAGTGGACAACATCATCGTCGGGAGAATTAAATTTCGACAGCGCTGCCAACAGGTAGGTGAGTCCATCCAACAGTTTGTGTCGGAATTGAGGCAGCTGACCGCCGAGTGTCAGTTCGGACTGTTGGAGGAAGAAATGGTTCACGACCAGTTGGCGGAACATACCAACTGTGCTGCGGTCCAGTCGAAGCTGCTCACAATTCCGGGTGAATTGATGCTGTCTAGGGCCGTCGAGTTGGCTCTCCAGCTGGACGCAGCAGATAAGGCTAATTCAGGAGCTGAGTGAGCGTCTGTCACCGCAAAAGTTAGGATCCCCCATGGCTACACAAGTAGTGGACCCGGACAGCAATGGGAGCGTTGAGGATGATGCGGAAGGTGCCAATGCTGTGAGGGTGAGGTTTGCCCCGGGGAAGCCCAGATGTATGGGCTGCGGGTCCCCGAAGCACCGCTACAAAGCCAGAGATTGTCCGGCAAGAGGGAAGCGCTGTGGCAAGTGTAGCTGTTTACATCACTACATGAGGGTGTGCCAGTTGGTTGAGCAAGGGAGCCCGCGGAGAAGCTCAACTCCTCCCGCCCCAACAGTGATCCATACTGTGTCCCCGAGTACCAGTGGGTGCACGTATTGCATGGTGGAGTTGGACGGAATGAAGGTGTCAATGCTGATCGACACAGGGGCAGAGAGTTCTCTGCTGAACTGGGCTACAGTGAGGCATTTTTTTCCACACTACAGGATTGGAGGTGACCCAGCACTGTTTTGGAGCTATGGAGGAAGATGGTTAGCCACGGTGGGAACTATCAGACTGATGGCTCAGTAGAAGTCAGCGGAGATGGCCGATGTGGAGTTTGTTGTGACGTCCGTGGTGCGAACATCATGGGCTGTAACCTCTTCTATGGCCTCGGCTTCGCCATTAAGAGCAGCAGTGGGGAAGAGTGGTCGGGCTGTGGATTGTGGGACCGACCGGTACTGAGAGTACAAGATGACACTGTGTGGGATGAAAGGTTGATCGGCACCCCAGAGCGAGGACAGGCCTTGTCACGCTCAGGGTCACCGCAGGAGGGCCCCAGTGCCAGAGCCCAAGTCACCCTGGACAAGGATACTGGGCGGCACACGGGGGCACCTGCACCAACAAGCGATGCCGACGGGATGGTCCCAGGTGTTCCCAGAGCTCGGCTGAAGTGTGCTGGTGGACATGGGGCCACATCGGCGGGACTTGCAGCAGATCTAGAAGAGGTCAGGGCAAGACCGATTGGCACTAGGAGGATGAGTGCCAGGCAGAGACCCTGCAAGCCAAGCAGAGCCCCGTTAGGAGTCATGGACTGGATTCGGGCTTGAGCGGAGGTGAGGTCACAGTGAGTACGGGCCAAACGGCTGGTGGAGGAGTACCAGGGCCGGCTGCGGGTGATGGCCGAACAGAGCGACGCTTACCTCCAGCTGTGGGATGGCTCATGGCGGCACCCGAATGAGCTACGGCGTGCCCCGGGGAAGACCAAGAGGTGTGGGCCTGGATGAGTGGGACATCCGGTTGTGATGTGGAGGAGGCACACTGGGGCCAAGACAACCAGCTGCAGCCCGGGAGGTGAGCCGCCTCCAGGGGTGGATTGAACAAAGGACGGTCCAGGGGGCCCATGGAGCCATCTTCCCAGAGCCGTGTGTATATAGTTTGATTGTTTTAATGTTCATTGTGTATATAGTTTGGGATTATTTTGTGCATTTTATTTTAGTTAGGAACACAGTTGTTATTTTTTTTTCTAGATGGAGTTTTTCTTTAGTATTGGCGACAGAATAATCCGCCTGGCCGTGTGGGGGGTAGGACGGCAGTCCACCTGTCCTCCCCTAGTTTTAGTTGTTTTGTGTGACTGTGATAGGCCCCTTTTAGTGTCTTAAGTTTAGTTTTCTTTGTGCATGATTCGGGTTCCAAATTGGGGAGGGTTTGATTGTATGTGTGTTTTTGGACTTTTCTACGGGGGCGGGGGGTGGGGGGGATGTTATATAGTTATTTATATGTTCTGTGTTCTGTTTGTGTGGCACGGGGTGGTGGCTCCACCTTTCGGTCACACCACCACCCCCGAGTATAAAAGGGCTGCATGCAGGAGGGGCGGTCTCTTGGCAGTCTCTCTGCACAGCGGTTTGGTGTGGTTAGGTGCACTGTGTCCTGTTAATAAACTTATGTTCAGTTCAGCACTTGGCCTCATCCTTTGGCTCCAACCACCGACATAATACACATGTCCAACTGTTCAATGTTTCAGTACTTTTTGCATAACTTGCTTAATGGTGCTGAATGGCAAAATTCACAACAGGTGTTTGATCCTTGACCAATAAATTCCTGGTTCAATTAGAAGTGGTATTTAAACAGTCCTCTTCATCATGCTGTTCACATTTTGACATCATGAGACCAAGACGACACCTTGACGGCACATTGATCAACAGTACCTCACCATCACGAGGCTTCAAACAGGATGTCCTCAGAGGGTAGTGGCCACTGAGCTTAGAATATCACAGAGTGTCATCAGCAGGTTGCAACAGAGATACAGAGAGACTGGAAGAGTCACAGAAAGGTATAGAAGTGGACGTCCTTTGGCCACATCCCACGCTGATGACCACTTCATTGTGACCAGTGCCCTGCGGAACCTGATGATGAAGCTGTTCAATTTCAGACACATTTAAGGGAGGCAAGAGGCACCCAAGTGTCACTTCAGACTATTCAAAACCATTTACATCACTGTGGTCCGTGTGCTAGACGACCTGCAAGGGTGCCTGACTACACCACCAGGAACAGGCGTCATCGTCTTGCATGTAGCAGGGAGCATTTACGCTGGACAAAGGACCAGTGGGCATCAGTGCTGTTCTCTGATGATTCACATTAAGAAGAAATGATGGCCCCCAGCGATGTTGAAGACCTCAAGGAGAACACTATGCATCAGCCACTGTTGTCACCAGACGAGCCTTTGGTGGTGGTGGTGGTGTTACAGTCTGGGCAGGTGTGTCTAGGTAATCCAGAATTGCCCTACACCTTGTGAATGGTACAGTGACAAGCTGATATTACCTGAATAACATCATTAATCCAGTCATTGTGCCCCTGCGTGAACAACACAGGCTTAATTTCATCTTCATGGACAACAATGCTCCAGCTCATCGAGGTCGCACCATCAGGGAACGGCTGCTGGAGGCTGGGGTAACTCAAATGGAGTGGCCTGCACTTTTTCCAGACCTGAATCCCATAGAAAACATATGGGATCAGCTGAGTCGCTGTGTAGAGGCTCGTAACCCTGCACTCCATAACCTCAATGACCTGAGGGCCGCCCTTCAAGAAGAGTAGAATGTCATGCCTCAGCAGACAATAAGTCAACTTGTGAACAGCATGCGATGTCATTGTCAAGCTGTAATTGATGCTCAAGGGCACATGACAAGTTATTGAGACATTGACAATTTTTGTTGTCGTATACCCACCACTGTTGTTGGCTTTTGTTCCAATAAATTGTTTGAGATGATGAAATCACCATTGCATGCTCCTACTTAAATGCCCTACTTCCATGATATAATATCACTGTAGTGTGAAGTTTTTACATTTTCCATAAATTTCACCCAAAAGCCAAACATCCCTAACTTTTTGTTAGTGTATATCCCAACAGAAACAGCTTTGGCATATGCACAGCACTAACACACATTAAAGTGACAGTCAAACTAAGGAGAACACATTTATATTTCCCATCAGCCCTTGTGGCTGCATTCACCCAGAAGGCTGCAATATTTTTGAGAGAATTAAAAGTAGCTAAGCCAAAGAAACAGTGCAATGAAATGTCCATCAGAGCTACATTTTGTTTAAAGCTCCCAGTGCTGACACCTGCACCAGCCTTTTTTAAAGCTGACTTTTTAGCCTCAAATGTGCCAGCATGACATTGCCCTCTTGTAACTTCAGCACAGCTCTGAAGCTCTTCAAGTTCAAATTCCTGTCATGAATGGCCCCTCCAGGGCAGAAAGACATACCCAGGTGCTGAACTGCAGTTGTGACATTTATTAAAAAGAGAACAAAAAATCCTAAAACTGTGCAGATGATACAAAAATGCAAACAAGGATAACTTACAGACAGTAGTACTCCAAAGCCGGGTTAGCTCTGGAGGAGAAGAGGAGAAAACACGGAGGAATCAAGTCCATCCACATCCAAACAAAGTAATACTGCCACAACGAAACAGTGAACTGACAGTGCTTAAATAATAGATACACAAATGAGTGGCAGGTGTGGGAGCTGAGCTGGCAGGTGACTTAATTACATAACTGCTCACAGCTGATAGGAGAGCAGACTGTGAGCAGCGAGTGGGAGTGTCTGGATGGGGGGCACAAAAGAAAACAAAAACAAAATATATACATAAACAGACAAAATAATAATGACAGATATGCAACACTCAAAAATAAATTGAGTCTGAGCTCAGAGAGAACATTTGAGCTCAGACTCATGACAGAGCCCCCCCCCCCCCTTTAAGGGGTGGAATCCAGACACCCCCAGGTAACATCAAAAAGAACTCCCCTCACCCCCAAAAGAAAAAAGGAACAGCAAAAACACCCAGGGTGGGAGGTGGGAGAAAGCAGGTTAGGGGGGAGCAAAAAGTGAAGCCCCCACGCTACTCCAGGCTCCTGGGCCCCCTAGGCCAAAGAACTCATCTGTTCGGGTTGCCGGCCAAAGTCCCAGGCCAGACAGACGGCAAGGTGGAATGAGTCAGGTGGCCTGCTGGAGAATATGGGCCACCCAACCCAGTGGCTCAGTCGGTCAGGCAGCAGGCCTGAGTTCTTTAGCCACCAAGACCAGAGGGGTGACCCAGGAGGTGGCTCCCCCACAGGGAGGCCCAATGAGGGGATAAAGGGCCAAAGGGGGGAACCACGACAGTGCCTGGTGGTGGGGGGAGGACCCACGATGGCGTCTGGCAGTGGAGAGGGAACCATGATGGTGTCAGGCAGAGGAGGAGAGGCTTCCATGCCTTCGGTTGTCCTGAGCTGGAAGATGGTTGCACCCACGGGGATCCTGGACTGGGACGTAGCTGCACCCGCACCAGCTCCAGGCTGGACCAAGGCAGCACCCACAGTGGCTCTGGGCTGGAGCATAGCAGCACCCGCGGTGGCTCCGGGCTAAAGCGAGGCAGCACCCACGGTTGCTCTGGGCTGGAGCATTGCAGCACCCGCGGTGGCTCCAGGCTGGAGCATAGCACCACCCGCGGTGGCTCCAGGCTAAAGCAAGGCAGCACCCACGATGGCTCCGGGCTGGAGCAAGGCAGCACCCGTGGTTGCTCCAGGCTGGAGCAAGGCAGCACCTGTGGTGGCTCTGGGCTGGAGCATTGCAGCACCCACGGTGGCTCCAGGCCGGAGCATAGCCGCATCCACGGTGGACCCAGGCTGGGCCAATGCTGCACCCTCGGTGGGCCTGGACTGTGCCGATGCTGCATCCTCAGTGGGCCCCGTGCTGGGGCATAGTGCCCATGACGGGCTCAAGCTGGAGCGCAGCACCTATGTTGGATTTATGCTGGGGCGCAGCACCCACGAGGGTCCCCAGCCGGGACACAGCACCCATGAAGACTCGGACCGTGGAGGAGGAACCCACACAATGGCCTCGGGCAGAGGGGAAGCTGCACCCATGGAGGTCCTGGGCTCGGACAGAGCTCCTGCAATGACCTCCACAGTGGGGGAAGCTGGACCTGTGGCAACCTCGGGCGGTGAACATGGACCCATGGAGACCTCTTACTGTGCTGGAACATCTCCGGTGACCCTGGAAGAAAGCTCAGAGGAAACAGACAGGAACAGGGTCAGGATCACCGGCAGCGGCAGCGGCAAAGCCCGGCAAGGCGAGCTCAGGTGCAGTGGGCGGCTGCACCTGGCTGTCCTCACCAAGAGCCAGGCAAGATCTCTCCAAAACTGATAAGAGAAAAACAAGAGAGAGCACTTGCCTGAGGTCGAGCTCCACCGCCATCCAGGACTCCATTAATCCAGATGACGACAATGTCTCGGGCCCATTTTTTTGGAGACCCAGCTCAGCCTCAAACTCTGCAGCGGCGGCCTCCACAGCAGGCATGATGGTGGTTGCAGTCTTGGGGCCCCCAGGCGAAGTGACCCACGCTGGTGGCTCATCCAGCATGGCAGCTGGGGGTTGACTCACTGCTGGCGCTGGAACTTGGTCCTCCAGGGCCACGGGCTCCTCTAACATCCGGTGGTTGAGTTTTGGGGCCGGCAAACACTCAGGGGTGAGAGGAGGAGGCACGGAGATGGCAGGTGAGAATTTATCAATTGCAGCAGGTGGGGAGAGCTCAGGGGACTACACACCCTGAGTCTCCCTACTGGGAGTCAGTCAAAGCACATCATTAAAAAATGAAATAGAATGAAATGTAGCTTGTCCGTTTTCCTGGATCTTGATGTTGTCTGCTGCTGTGTGTGGGGAGTCGTCCCTCTCCGTGGCTATGGTGAACTTGGGCTCCTCTGTGGATTGTGGAGGAGCCACACCTGTAGTCACAGAAATGGATGGGACCAAGAGGGAGGCGACCAGTTCTTGCGCAGCGGGAGGAATGCCTGTGGAGGAGGGAGAAAAAATTGCAGCGGAAAGATTGGCTGGCGGGACAGCCGGAGAGGAAGAGTTAGAGAAAGAGGCTGCTGCTGAAGTTTCCTGCCTCGGCGAAGGACGGGTTGCTGGTGAGGAAGTGAATGCTTTCTTCTGGTGATCCGGAGCGGGACGACGGCACCAGCGTGGAGCTGATGGCGCACACGCAGGCACTGGAGCTGTTGAACCGGGAAAGGGAGTGGATGTCTGCTGAGGAGCGCACCTCCGCAATGGCTTCATTTCAGCCGGAGGCGACCCCATAATCAGCCCGGAGAACGATCGCTGATGCGTGGTGACTGTGGCCAGCAGTCCCGCATATTGAGGATATTTCCAAAGGCCAGGGTGTGCCTCCAGAATCCCCACTGCTCCACTGACACTCTCCCAGGTCTTCTTGGGTCCTCGGGCGGCGAGAGCTTTATCCACAAAGCTTTGGATAAAGTCCACCGCTCACTCTTCCTCCAAACTCGGAGACCTTGCTGCCAATTTCCCTTTGTTTGTGTGAGGCCGGCGAGCTGGAGATATGATGAGCTCCAGTGCTCAGGTGAGTGAAAAAAAAAAAAAGAAAAAACACAAAAATGACAAAAATGCACAACTACAGCAGCTGGGCCTTAATCTGGCGGCAGTATTCTGTCATGAATGGCCCCTCCAGGGCAGAAAGACAGACCCAGGCACTGAACTGCAGTTGTGACATTTATTAAAAAGAGAACAAAAACTCCCAAAACTGTGCAGATGATACAAAAATGCAAACAAGGATAACTTACAGACAGTAGCACTCCAAAGCCGGGTTAGCTCTGGAGGAGAAAACATAGAGGAATCAAGTCCATTCACATCCAAACAAAGCAATACTGCAGCAATGAAACAGTGAACAGACAGTGCTTAAATAATAGATACACAAATGAGCAGCAGGTGCAGGAGCTGAGCTGGCAGGTGACCTAATTACATAACTGCTCACAGCTGACAGGAGAGCAGACTGTGAGCAGCGAGTGGGAGTGTCTGGAGAGAGGGGGGCACAAAAGACAAAAACCACAATATATACATAAACAGACAAAATAATAATGATAGATATGCAATACTCAAAAATAAATTGAGTCTGAGCTCAGAGAGAACATTTGAGCTCAGACTCATGACAGTTCCAGAGCCTTTTCTGAACTTATTAAGGACTTTGTAACATTCTGAGTGTGCTGCTAACATAGTTGTTTTATTTTCATTTTCCGATGGCCCACCACTGCTGTAAAGACATAAAATCATTCTTTGTGCTTTGGTGGATGTCCCAGAAAATGCAAATGTTTCTATCACCAAGCAAAGCAGTATTGAAACACTAATAAGCACTACTGGGCTTAACACTTTTTTATAAAAACAAAAATTAAAACAAGCAAATAATCAGTAAAGCCAACAAGACTAATAGAGCATTGTTTAAAAATATTAACATGATGTTTAAAACTACAAAAACGATAAAGTCTAGCTGTGGACACAAAGTTATCTTTACAATGAGTCCAAGTATGTTGTCTTTGTTTTTTGTGGAAACATCTTCACACATCACACAAATCATGAATCTTATGGAGGAAAAGCAGGGGAGCACAAAAGGCAGAGTGAGGTTCTGCATGATTCCAATCTAATCTATCAGCAGTGCAGTTCCAATTACCACCAATAAATAAATACTCTTCACTGCTACAGTCCTTAATAATATTGTTCAATACATCAGGAAAGACAGTTGTTCTGTGCCAGCAACAAGAGCATATACAATGATATAAAAAGTCTACACACCCCCGTTCAAATGAGACCAAGATAAATCATTTCAAAACTTTTTCCACCATTAATGTGACCTATAACCTGTACAACCCAATTGAAAAACAAACTGAAATCTTTTAAGGGGCAAAATAAAAAATAAAAAACTTACAATAACCTAGTCGCATAAATATGCACACCCTTAAACTAATACTTTATTGCAGTACCTTTGGCTTTTATTACAGCACTCAGTCTTTTTGGGTAGGAGTCTATCAGCGTGGCACATCTTGATGTGGCAATATTTGCCCACTCTTCTTTGTAAAAACACTCCAAATTTGTCAGATTGCGAGGGTATCTCCCATGCACAGCCCTCTTCAGATCACCTCACAGATGTTTGATCTGATTCAGGTCTGGACTCTGGCTGGGCCATTACAAAACCTTAATCTTCTTCTGGTGAAGCCATTCTTGTGTTGATTTGGATGTCTGCTTTGGGTCATTGTCGTACTGAAAGATGAAGTTCTTCTTCATCTTCAGCTTTCTAGCAGAAGCATGAAGGTTTTGTACCAACACTGACTGGTATTTGGAACTGTTCATAATTCCCTCCACCTTGACTAAGGCCCCAGCGCCAGGTGAAGAAAAACAGCCCCAAAGCATGATGCTGCCACAATCATGCTTCACTGTAGGTATGGTGTTCTTTTGGTGATGAGCAGTGTTGTGTTTGTGCCAAATACAGTATACCTTCTGGAATTATGGCCAAAAAGTTCAATCTTGGTTTCATCGGACCATAGCACATTTTTCCCACATGCGCTTGAGAGACTTCAAATGTGTTTTTGCAAAATGTTGCCAGGCTTGGATGTTTTTCTTCGTAAAATAAGGCTTTTGTCTTACCACCCTAGATGAGAGATTGTTGTCACATGTACTAAACAGGCACTACTTGCCATAAATTCCTGCATCTCCTTCAATGTTGCTGTTGGCCTCTTGGCAGCCTTCCTGACCTGTTTTCTTGTTGTCTTTTCATCAATTTTGGAGGGACGTCCAGTTCTTGGTAATGTCACTGTTGTGCCATATTTTCTCCACTTGATAATGTACTGTCTTCACTGTTCCATAGTATATTTAATGCCTTGGAAATTCTTTTGTCCCCTTCTCCTGACTGATCCCTTTGAACAATGAGACCTCGCTGATGCTTTGGAAGCTCTCTGTAGACCATGGCTTGTGCTGTAAGATGTGACTACAAAAATGTCAGGAAAAGCCTACTAGAACAGCTGAACTTTATTTGGGGTTAATCAGAGGCACTTTAAACGGTGGCAGGTGTGTGCTGACTCCCATTAACATGAGTTTGAATGTGACTGGTTGATTCTGAACACAGCCACATCCCCAGTTATAAGAGGGTGTGTATATTTATCCAAACAGGTTATTGTAAGTTTTTTATTTTTTATTTTTCCCCTTAAAAGATTTCAGTTTGTTTTTCAATTGAATTGTACAGGTTATACAGTCATGTGAAAAAATTAGGACACCCTGTATAAGCCTGTGTGTGTGGTTTTTTTTTTTAACATATTTGGACATATGGATATTTAACATCAATGTTAAAAATACTGGGAGATTCATGTAATACAACTAAACCATTAAAAATGAATTAAATATTTTTTTCGAATTTTCTGTAAAATGTAATTCTAAACAAATAGAAATAAATTAGGACACCCCCCCCCCCATCTTTTTTAGGACACCCCCGCATTCATTCCCACTTAAAATTGTTAAAATAAATGTTAAAAAATACAAATAAAAGCAAAAACAAGGTTAGACATAGATATGTGAACATTTCTTAATAAAGAACTGAATATTTAATGGGGTGTCCTAATTTTTTCAGATGAATGTAGATCACATTAATGGTGGAAAACGTTTTGAAATGATTTATCTTGGTCTCAATTTTTTACATCACAAAAACCTGGCACTTGAACAGGGGTGTGTAGACTTTTTATATCCACTGTATATTGATGAAAACCAGTTTTGCATCTTCATAAACAGCACTGACTTTTAATAGATGGCCTTTAATAACGTCAACACAAATGATTGGGTCAACTTGTGATGACTCCTTATGAAAATGAAGTTGTATTAGTGCCCCAAATAGCTGTGACTGGTTGTTTTCATCTCTTTAAAGGGAGAGTTCTATGATAGGAAAAATCCTGCAGACCCCCCGTTTGCAGCCCAGCCTTTCGTCTTGCCTGAGCAGCCAAGCTACATGCTGTCTGCAGGCTTGTCTGACTTCACCCTGAACTCTGCCTCCTATGGATACTTCTCAGCCGGGCTGCTTCAGGTCCTCATCAACGACAGCATGGTAAGGACACATAAAGAGGCGCATACATAGATGGATGGAAATGAAAAAGGAGAGAAAAGATCTTCACAGTTTAAGTTAAAAAAGGAAATGACAATCAATCATTTTTTTCTGGTGTAAGAAATGTTTGATCATTTCAGATTCCTCCAAGTTCACCTGTACGCCTGAACACCAGCTCAATAGGAAAGTTCATTCCTCAAGTAAGTCCTTCATTTTCCCAGACTCTTAGAGATCCCTACTATAAACTATGCACATTTATTTTTTTATTTTTTTTTGTCAATGCTGTCTGTCTTCATGAGAGTCCAGGGAGAGGCATATAGAAACACAAACACAAAACCAGAAAAATAAAATTTAGCAGTGCAATAATATGAACTCAGGATTGTGGAACAGTAACATTGCACATTGACTGCAATCACCAATTGACTTCATCCATCCCGCTTTCTTTCTCATTTTCTGATGAATGAAGTAAATGAGAGAGAGAGGAGGATGGATGAAGGAAACATATTGAATCAGGAAGTCCAGAGGATTAACAGTGTGGAAGTGAGGGCAGTTATGAAAAGGATGTAGAATGGAAAGGCAATTGGACCAGATGACATACCTGTTGGAGTATGGAGGTGTTTAGGAGAGATGGCAGTGGCCTTTTTAATCAGATTGTTTGACATAGTTTTGGAGAGTGAGAGGATAATAACTCAGTTTCTTTCATGACACCCAAAGCATTTTATAACTAGAAAAGCACTCAGAAAGTGCATACCTCCACCAAGGCTCCTTCAGTCTTTCATGGATCACCTCCAAAATGTGATGGGTTTGTGTGTAGGCCTAGAGCCACTTGTGGTGAAAATTGCATCAAAATCTGTCCATTAGTTTTGGAGTATTGTGGGTGACACACTGTGAGAAGAGCCTTAACTGAGGTATGCACTCTCAGATCATCACCAAAATCTAATCATCTGTTCCCCGTGCCATTACACACCTTCCTGAAAATTTCATCAAAATCCGTTCATAACTTTTTGAGTTATGTTGGTAACAGACAGACAGACAAACGCTGGTAAAAACATTACCTCCTTGGCGGAGGTAATAAATCCATTTTTCATTCACTCCACAGACAGACACTGATAGCGGTAAGCTACCTCTGTAGCCACAGGTGTCCTGGGGCAGACTGGCAGAAATTTGGCTGCCAATCTGCACCAACAGCCTCTCTGACCACTACTGAACAGTTATGGACACGGGGACAAGGAGGGTAAAGTGTCTTGCCCAAGGATACAATGGCAAGATGGGGGAAGTGGGATATAAGCCGCCAACCCTCGGGTTATTGGATAACACGCTCTACTTCTTGAGTCATGCTGCACCAAACTACAGAGGCATAAGGTTGATCAGCCACATTATGAATATATGGGAAAGAGTAGTTGAAGCCAGGTTAAGAGAAGTGACAATCAGTGAGCAGCAGTACGGTTTCATGCTAAGAAAGAGTACTATAGATGCAATGGTGATGGAGAAATATAGAGAAGGTCAGAAGGAGTTGCACTGTGTCTTTGTGGATCTAGAGAAAGCATATGATAGAGTACCAAGAGAGGAAGTGTGGTACTGTGTGTGGCAGAGAAGTATATGAGGGTGGTGCAGGACATGTATGAGGACAATGAGATGGCAGTGAGGTGCGCTGTAAGAGTGACAGATGGATTCAAAGTGGGAGTGGGATTACATCAGGGATTGGCTCTGAGCCCCTTCTTGTTTACCATGGTGATGGACAGGCTGACAAGACGAGATTGGGCAGGAATCTCCATGGACCATGATGTTTGCAGATGACATTATGATCTGTAGTGAGAGTAGGGAGCATGTGGAAGAGAACCTGGAGAGGTGGAGGTATACTCTGGAGAGAAGAGAGAAAATCAGTAGACGCAAGACATAATACATCTTTTTATAAAAGCACAGAATCTCTGTCTGTGTGTGTGTGTGTGTCTGTGTGTGTGACTGTTCCATGAATATCTCTTGAACTGCTCATCAGACTGACCTCAGATTTTATATGTGTTTTGCTGAGGTTAGGGGGTGTGCATCCCCAAGTATGGAGTTGTTCAGTCAAAATATGTAATTTTTATCAGTAAGAGTTTAGTCATAGCTTTCTCCTCATGCTCTGACTTCTAGAGGTGAGGGCAGGGTTTTGCATTGACTCCGTACTAATTGGATAATACGTGACATCACGGCATCGGTAACCACAGCGCACCGTGAGCAAAACAAGGAAGTGAAAAATGACAAATTTGACTAGAAAAAGATAATACTGAAGATTTAATGCTTAAAAACTTACACCATAAAGTTGCTGTGATTGTGTAGGTCTAAAGGATAATTCGGCATATGTGGAGAACATGAGGCGCGTGAGCAGACTGGTCGGAGCATCAGTGGGGACCCGGGTCTGACAAAGAACATTGGTGAATCCAACACAGGACATGCTTGGAGAAGCAGCGGCCCGACCGGGGAGACCACGGTCCTTCGCGGGGAGGCACGCCCAGCCTGCCCAGTCAGTAGTAGACAGGAGTCCCTGCTTGTGCTTCACCCGTGTGGTACTACCATACTTTGCAGGGCTGCGAGTCCCCCCTCCTGTGCAAGTATCTAAAAATTAAAAATTTAATACTATTACCACCATGATTGTGGAGCGGAATGACCGGAATGACTTAACGACCAAACGCAGGACGCAAAATTGCCCAAAAAACAAAATAAATCATTTTTAGTTAAATATTTACTGACAAATGAGTAACACTGATGCAACGGTTGTAGTCAAACAGGTCCTTCTGCTGTATATAATAATGCTGGCTGTTCTGTATTTAATTCGGTTGATGACAGTTTTAAAAACCCTTTTAATAACAAAATATTGCTAAAATATAAAATGATGCACTACAATGGGTCTCAAATATTTGTAAACGTGTCCTGTTATAGTACTGCATGAGTTTATTGACGATACACAGAAGAAATTCAATATTACACTGAACTCCATCACTGAACAGTGATATAAACTAAAATAATTATAATGATGATTGAACAACTCCCATTTCCCAAAGTGCAAGTTACACTATTATGAATATAAGTGATAAAAGATCACACAAATAAGTGATATGACAAACAAATAAACAAGGGATCTGAAACAGTCGCTAATATTGGATGTCTGTCACGATCTGAGCACGGGGTATTTCACCGTGCTCTGTCTCTTTGCCTTTTTGTTTTTCCTTATTTGTATAATATTGTATTTTGGAGTTCTTGACCGGTGATGTTATTTCTAGTTTGTTTTCACGTATTTGGTATTGTATGATTTATTTTCCTGTTTACGTTCAGTGTAGTTTTGTTACAGTATTTACATATTTGGGTTTTTTGTTTCCACTTTATTTTGCCATTGTCTTCTCTTTTCTTTCTCTCTCTGGAGCTGCAGTTGTCAGGAGCACTTCCGGGCTTCTCCCTGGTTGTGGGCGGTGCTCCTGTCAAAATGTCAGCTACGTCTCCCCTCCTCATGACTCACAGCTGATTATCATTTTCTCGCCAGCCCGCTCATGTGATTCACACCGGTTACTTTTTGTGTTAATTGTTTCTAATCCTATTTAAGGGCTGTTATTTTCATTTCTCGTTGCCGGAGTCTTAAGTTTCCTTCTCCTGTCTCCACCAGAACCCAGCCCTTGTTCTGGTGCGGTATCTGTAAGTTTATTTTGTATTTCGGTTTGAGTACCATTTTGGTCTTTGTGTTTGTTTAATAAATTTCACAAACTGCAGTCCTGCACATGGGTCTCACCTCTCTGCCCTGAGGGGCAATTCATGACAATGTCCCATTCATTTTCAATAATTAGGTATTCTGTAATTAATATTCACACAATCAAATAAATCTTACTGCCATTTACTCCCTTTTATATTTGTCAAAGTCATGTGATTGCCTTCATATAGTCTACACCTCTTTGTATTCCACTTTCAAACACAGCCTACATTTGGGCCTGTAAAGTCTAATAGTGATACCTGTTTCAGACAGGAATACTTGTGTTCTACGGGCAATGCACTAGTGTGTGTGAATGAAAGGGAGGCAGGTGTAGTGGTGAAGATGGAAGGAGTAGACATAGTGAAAGTAGATGAGTTTAAATACCTAAGGTCAACCATACAAAGCAATGGAAAATACACAAGAGAGGTGAAGAAGAGAGTGCAGGCAGGGTGGGATGGGTGGAGATGAGTGTCAGGGGTGATTTGTGACAGAAGGATAGCAACTAGAGTGAAAGGGAAGATTTACAAGACGGTAGTGAGACCTGCTATGATGTATGGTCTGGAGACAGTGGCACTGACAAAAAGAGAGGAGATGGAGCTGGAGGTGGCAGAGTTGAATATGCTAAGATTCTCATTGGGGGTGACTAGGAGGGACAAGATTAGAAATGAGTATATCAGAGGGACAGCTCAGGTTGAGCAGTTTGGAGACAAAGTAAGAGAGGCAAGGCTGAGATGGTTTGGACATGTGCAGAGGATGGATAGTGAATATACTGGACAATGGATATTGAAGATGGAGCTGCCAGGCAGGAGGAAAAGAGGAAGACCGCAGAGAAGATTCATGGATGTAGTGAAGGAGGACATGGAGAGGGTTGGTGTTACAGAGGAAGATGCAAGGAATAGGGTGAGATGGAGGCAGATGATTCACTGTGGCGACCCCTGAAGAAGAAGAAGAAGAAGAAGAAGATTGCACATTGACTACATGGCTAATTTAACTAACAAATGGAAAAGGATTATTAATTTGATTTATGATAAATAAAATATAAGGATGTCATTAACTATGAGGGTCTTTATCTATTACAAGTCTAGCTGAGGAACAGTTGAAGAAAACTGAAAAAAGTACTGAAGTAAAAGTTGTGTTACCTTGTATTAGTTACTCAAGTACAAGTAAGAGTAGTCACTGAAAAAGTTATTAGAGTACTAATGAGTTTACTGTTACCAGTTTTTCAGATGTTTCTGTTAAAATTGTGACTTCTCATAAATTTGTGACTTTTTTCGACTATTGTTTTTTTATATAAATTTGTGACTTTTTCCTCTTAAATTTGTAATTGTCTCATCAGCTAACAAATTTTTTCTCATAAATTTGTGAAATTTGTTTAGTAAATTGCTAACCTTTTTGTGCTGAATTTTAGATATCTGGTAAATTTCAGATACATGAATTTGGGACTTTTGTCTTATAAATTTCCAACTTTTTGTATAATTGTGACCTTTTCTACACAAATTTACTTTGTTTTACTAGCTTGATATACTATATGCAGCAACCTTTCTGGAGTTTGCATGTTCTCCCTGTGTTTGCATTGTAGAATGTGTAAATGATGAGGCAAGCTGATCTCAAGCAGTTTATTACACATTCTCTCTCATGAGCATAGTAGAAAAGAGGACCTCTCAAACAGAACTCTTCACTTATATACTCAGGTCCTTCTGCATATCAAAAGGTCACAATGCATTCACATAAAAGGTCACTTTGCATGCACTTCCTTAATCCTTACACATCCCCCTCACAGTCTCTGGCATACAAAGGAAACTCCACACCGTCTCTGACATACAAAAGATCACATTTCACAGCTTCCTGTTATCTCCAAGGAAACTCTGCATTTTGTTCTTATCTAAGATGTGAGGCATTATGCAAGACGCATGAGTGGCTACACTACCCCCCCAAAACAGTTAGATCGAACAAAAGAATAACAGTCTGCATGTTGTGATAGAATCATTACACATCAATCCACATGCTGCTTGGGCTTCAGTCTTCTCCCGAATCTGCTGTAACCAGGATTCTGTCATGTTTCATGACAGATGAAACATGATTCATGTCAGGTGCTGTCATGCTGGGGAGCTGCTGTCTGGGGGTGAAAACCTTTTGCCTGTCCCTGTGGGTGTTCTGGGGAAATTCTACTCTGGGAAGCACCCCGATGGGGTCTTCCGCGCCGAGGGGCCCTTGCCAACAGCACTTGCTCGTCCGCCACCACAAAAGCGGGTTTGAGTCTGTTTATGCCAATCTTTTCCCTCCTACCCCCCAAATCTAGCAAAAAATGTTTGTCCCCTGTCTCCAACACTCTGAACGGTCCATCATAAGGTGGTCGCAGTGGTGGGCGATGCACGTCATGTCTGACAAAAACAAACTCCGCGTTTTTCAAAGTTTTAGGCACAAAAACACACGGAAAACTGTGATGAACGGGGCCTGGCAGCGTGCCTGTGTCAATGCTACGCTGCAACAGCTGAGACGGGGAGCTGCCTGGCGCAGGATTATCCAGGAGAAACTCCCCGGGCAGCCGAAGTGGCTGCACAAAAACGAGTTCAGCTGGGGAAGCTTCTAAGTCTTCTTTAGGTGCAGAACGCAACCCTAATAAAAACCACGGTAGCTTGTCTACCCAATTTGCATCCGTCAGTGACGCCCTGAGAGCCGCTTTCAATGACCTATGAAAACGTTCGCATAACCTGTTAGCCTGAGGATTGTACGCGGTTGTGCGGTGAATTGTGACACCCAGGCTGCGGGCCATTGCTGACCAAAGTTCGGAAACAAATTGAGGGCCTCTGTCGGACATAATGTCCGACGGGACTCCAAAACGCGCCACCCATGCTGTTAAAAACGCGCGCGCTGCGTCCTCGGCTGTGGTTGACGCCAGTGGAACCACCTCCGGCCATCACGTGGTGCGGTCCACCATTGTCAGAAGGTGCGTGCACCCCTGTGACGGCGGGAGGGGGCCCACGAGGTCCACGTGAACATGATCGAACCTCTTAGCCGGGATGTGAAACGGCTCCAAGGGGGCCCTCGTGTGTTTGTGTATTTTGGCTCGTTGGCACGCCATGCAGGCTGCTGCCCACTCTTTCACTTGTTTGCGAAGACTCGGCCACACAAATTTCTCTCCTACCATCTTGATTGACGCGCGCACTCCCGGGTGCGCTAAAGAATGAACCGAGTCAAAAACGCGGCGGCGCCACGCGGCCGGTACCACGGGACGCAGTCGCCCCGTGGAGACATCGCAGATTAGAGGGGGCATACCGTCTTGCAGCACCCTGCTCTCCAGCCTTAACCCTGTTGGTCCAGACTGGAGCGCGTGCACATCCGCATCACTAGCCTGCTCCGCGGCCATGGCTGCGTAATCAATCCCCACGTGGACCGGGGACGCCACGGCGCATGAGAGGCAGTCTGCCACTACATTCAGTTTACCCGAGACATGCTGAATATCGGTAGTAAACTCTGAGATCGCGGCCAGCTGTCTCTGCTGCCGACCTGACCAAGGTTCTGAAACCTTGGCCATCACGAATGTGGCTTGTGGTCAATGAACGCGGTGAAACAGTGCCCTTCCAGCCAGAACTGGAAGTGGCGAATAGCCAAGTGGAGAGCCAGCAACTCCCTGTCAAACACGCTGTATTTACGTTCACTATTGTGCAGAGTCCTGCTGAAAAAAGCGAGCGGTTGCCAAGCGCCGGCTACACACTGCTCCACGACCGCCCCTATGGCCACATCTGACGCGTCAGTAGTGAGCGCTATGCGGGCCATTGGGTCTGGATGCGCCAGCAATGCAGCATTTGCCAGGGCTGCCTTGACTTCCGAGAACGCCTGCTCTTGCTCTGGTGACCATTCGATCTTATTCGCGGGTTTCTGCTTTTTGAGCGCGGCATACAGTGGTTGCATGAGCTGCGCTGCGCGGGGGAGGAAACGGTTATAAAAATTCACCATTCCCAAAAACTCCTGTAATGCCCTGACCATTTGTGGCCGGAGAAAATCTGCTACCGCGCGCATTTTGTCAGGCAGCGGAACCGCTCCTTCGGGAGAGACGTGGTGCCCCAAAAAATAAATCTGCGTCACCCCGAACTGACACTTTGCTGGGTTGATTATTAAACCGTGCTCTCCCAACCTCCGGAAAACCGCCGTGAGGTGGGCTTCGTGTTCGTCTTCGGATGTGCTGGCTACCAAAATATCGTCCAGGTAGACGAATACGAAAGGGAGATTGCGCAGCACCGCATCCATCATGCGTTGGAACGTCTGCGCAGCCCCTTTAAGCCCGAATGGCATGGGCAAAAACTCGAATAGACCAAACGGAGTTATCACCGCTGTTTTGGGTATGTCCTCAGCGCGCACTGGGACTTGGTGGTAACCGCGGACCAAGTCTATTTTAGAAAAAACGCGCGCTCCTGCCAAATGAACGGAAAAATCTTGGATGTGAGGGATTGGGTATCGGTCGTGCGCTGTGGCGTTGTTCAACCTGCGGAAATCCCCGCAAGGTCGCCACGAACTGTCAGCTTTAGGGACCATGTGTAGCGGGGAAGCCCATGGGCTGTTTAAACGCCTGATGATGCCCAACCTCTCCAGGTTGGCGAACTCCTCGCGCGCTATGGCCAGTTTAGCTGCGTCCAAGCGCCGAGCTTTTGCAAAAACGAGCGGTCCGGTAGTGGTAATAAAATGTTCCACCCCGTGTTTAGCGACGGTTGCCAAAAATGTGGGGACCGTGAGTGCTGGGAACTGAGTGAGCAGAGTGTGGAACTTACCGCTTGCTGCTGTGACGTTGGCTTGTGCTGTTGGCCGGGCCGCTCTAGCTGTACAGGGAATAGAGTCAAAAGAAAGTGCATTAACCAGGCGCCTGTTAGCGACATCAACCAACAAACCATGTGAGCACAAAAAATCAGCCCCCAATATATTGAAATTCAATGCTGCTATGACAAAAGTCCACTCAAATGTACGGCCGTGTAGAGACAGAAGCAGAGTCCTCTCACCAAAGGTCTTAGTCCTCGAGCCGTTCGCTGCTGCCATCTCGGGACCGCTGGAACCTGCCAGCTGGTCAGTGGAGGAAGGCGTGATGAAACTCAACTGGGCGCCTGTGTCCACGAGGAAATGCCTCCCCGAGCGTGCGTCCGTCAAGTAGAGCAGCTTGTTCTTCTCCCCGAGGGTCGCAGCTGCTACCGACCCCCGGTCTTGGCGTTTCCCAAGCGCTTTGAACTGGCACGGTGGTATACATTTGTGTGCCTTCTCTGCAAAGCGGCGGTGGTAGAAACAAAGGGTGTCTCCTCCGCGTTCCTTGGCCCCCGCCGCTGCCGTCGTCGGTGGCTCTGCTACCGCCGTCCCTGGCTCCCTGCCATCTCCGGCCGTCGCGCCGAGCTCCGTCGCTGCCGCCGTGGCCGCGCGCTGTCTGCTGGCGTTGACAATCCGATGCGCCTCCCGGGCCAGCATGCGGTAGTCCCGCTGGGCCAACAACGGCGAACTGGCCAGGGTCGCTATCGTCTCTGACGGTAGGGTCCTGAGGAAAATGTGGGTAAAGATGAAGTGGTCATCGTCCGAGCCTTTCAACCTCAGCATCTTCCCCATCAGGTCAACGGGCGTGCCATCTTCTAACTCGGTCAGCGCCAGGAGTCTCTCTGCTCTCTCCTCAACTGAGAGAGTGTAGTGCTGGATGAGTGCAGCCTTCAACGCGTCGTATTTGTCGCTGGCTGGTGGCTGCTCCAGAAGGCTCTCCACATGCCAAGCCGTGTGGTTATCGAGCTTTGCGATTACATGGTAGAATTTCGTGTCATCTACCGATATTCCCCGGAGAGCGAACTGTGCCTCAACCAGGTGGAACCAGGAGCATGGGTTGTGCTGCCAAAAGTCCGGTAGCTGGACCGTAATGGCATACGTTTGGCTGGGGGCTCCCAACGAGGCTGGCTCCGGGGAATTCTCCTCGTGTTGCATGCTTCGTCTTGGGTCACCAGTGTAGAATGTGTAAATGATGAGGCAAGCTGATCTCAAGCAGTTTATTACACATTCTCTCTCATGAGCATAGTAGAAAAGAGGACCTCTCAAACAGAACTCTTCACTTATATACTCAGATCCTTCTGCATATCAAAAGGTCACAATGCATTCACATAAAAGGTCACTTTGCATGCATTTCCTTAATCCTTACACACACCCCTCACAGTCTCTGGCATACAAAGGAAACTCCACACCGTCTCTGACATACAAAAGATCACATTTCACAGCTTCCTGTTATCTCCAAGGAAACTCTGCATTTTGTTCTTATCTAAGATGTGAGGCATTATGCAAGACACATGAGTGGCTACAGCGTGTGTTTTTGCCGGTTATTCCGGTTTCCTGCCAGAGTCTAAAAACATTTACGTTGGGTTAACTGGCATCAGCAGGGGCTGTTTTTATTGTCCTTAGGCACGATTGTGAAAGTGAATGGTTGTCCGTCTGTGCTGAGCCTGCAATGGATTGACAATCTGTCCAGGGTGTCTCTCACCCAGAGACACTAGGTTAGGCTTCCTGGGATGCTGTCCCTCTTGTTAGCAAAATGACTCTACACCACCCCCTTGTTAGAGTGCAAAGATAGTTGATACAGTACAACTGAGTATGTCAGTCTTTCTGACTCACTGATCACTGATCAGCTGGCAGCAATGATGACAAAGCAAAAAGATGCTGCTGTCTGTTACATTTTGCCTCAAAAATATTTTTTATACTTCATCCTACACAGTTACCCACTATATCATAGTCATGGTGAAATCAGAGGAAGCATGGAGGGAAGCAGTTACATTTACTACAAGTACTCAAGTAGCTTTTTTTTTTTTTTTACAAAATTGTACTTTCATGCCTCATGTATTGTCTGTACAAGGACTGCTTATTAAAGATTTCCCCTGATTCCTTTTCAATGGACTGAGAGGAACCAAACTTGGCACCATTATTAGTCTTTCTCTACATACAGTAGGCACCACTAAGCAGTGGCGGCAGTGGCTCAGGAGGTCGCGCAGGTTGTCCAATAACCAGAGGGCTGGCGGTTCGAATCCCGCTCTCCCCAGCCATCCTGCTGTTGTGTCCCTGGGCAAGACACTTTACCCACCTTGTGTCCATGACACTGGGTATAAATGTTCAGTGGTGGCCGGAGAGGCCGTTGGCGCGGACTGGCAGCCACATTTCCGTTAGCCTGCCCCAGGGCAGCTGTGGCTACAGTAGTAGCTTGCCACTGCCTCTGTCTGGAGTGAATGAATAATGTATCTATTTGTAAAGTGTCTATGATAAAAGCACTATATAAATCTGATGCATAATTATTAGACCTCAGAAATCTGTCATGCGGTGGCCCTCGCGAGCCACCATAAGACGCCACACAGTCACCAGTGAGTTTCAGTGAGTTTTATTACGGTGAAAAAGTAACAACACAAGATGCAGGGGCAATGACACATAAGTCTACACACATCCGGAGGCGAAAGGCTAAACAGCTCTCATACAGGTCCATAGGAGGAGACGGTCATACACAGGCAAGGTTGTTGGAGTAATGGCTACACAGGCTGCTGAGGCAGAGACACACAGAGGTCTACTCACACCGGGAGGGGTAAGGCTAACAGCTCACTTACTGGTCCTGGGGAAGCGACGGTCAACCACAGGCAGACGAGGTAGGTAACAGTCCAAAGCATCCGTAGCTCAGACGAAGAACGACTGACACTGCTGCGTCTTACCGCCGCCAGTGCCGGGCTTAAGAAGGCAAAGCACTAACGACGATAATTACAATCAGCTGACCGGCCGTTGACAGGTGGAAGCCCCACCGAGCACTTTCACAATAAGAGCCCGGTGAGGCCAGAATACAGCCCGCAACTGTCAAGGCCGGCAGCGAAACATAACTTAGCCCGAGCGCGATCAGAAGCCGTGCTCGGGTCATAACAGTACCCTCCCTCCACGGGCGGACTCTGAACGCCCCAAGGAACCACCCTGCCCCCCCCCGCCCCCCCAGGGTGGGAGGTTGGGGGACAGATGTGGAGGGAGAGAACCAACCCATGAACAAGACCCTAAACCAAAAGGAAAAAGAATACATCAATTTCCCCCAAAACCATGACGAAACCAGAAAAAACAAGACATGACTAAAAAATACAAGGGATACAAAACCATAAAGAGCATAAGCACCTGACACCGAACATCTTCCCACAGGGACAACAGACAACCCGTCTAACTCCAAAGTACATAATCCCACGTGGTAAAGAACTCAAAGTAAGGATCTCTTCAAAAACCCAAACTTAACATGCCAAAATCATACTCCCAAACAACCCAAATACATGATAACTATGGAACAAGAAATACCTGGAAACACACGATAACTATGGAACAAAAAATAAATACATGGAAACACACATGGAGCAATCTAAAATTGCTTGGCATAACGTGACTACGACTAGACCGTGACTATCAAAAAACACATGAGGCAACCTAAGCACAAACAAAACAAGAAATACATGCAAACACACGTGGAGCAATCTAAAATTGCTTGGCATAACGTGACTATAACTAGACTGCCTTTCAAAAAACACATGAGGCAACCTAAGCACAAACAAAACAAGAAATACAAGCAAACACACATGGAGCAATCTAAAATTGCTTTGACACAACTTGGCTATAACTAGACCGTGGCTTTCAAAAAAACAAAAAAAAACAAAAAAAAACGAGGCAATCTAAAATTGCTCTGACATAACTTAGCTATAGATAGACTGTGGCTTACAAAAAAAAAAGAAACATGGAGCAATCTAAAATTGCTCTGACTTGACTTAACTATGACTAAACTATGGCTTTCAAAAAAAAGAAACATGAGGCAATCTAAAATTGCTTGACTTAACTTGACTATGACTAAACTGTGGCTTTCCAAAAAAAAAGGAAACATGAGGCAATCTAAAATTGCTTTGACTTGACTTTGACCAGACTGTAGCCTTCAAAAAAAAAAAAAAAACATGAGGCAATCTAAAATTGCTTTGACTTGACTATGACTAAACTGTGGCTTTCCAATAAAAGGAAACATGAGGCAATCTAAAATTGCTTTGACTTGACTTTGACCAGACTGTAGCCTGTAGACCCACAAACATAGTACATGATCAGGTGGCCTACCCCAGTCCCAGGCCCCCAGAAACAAGTCCTCTGGTGGCCGAACCAGGTCACCCCGTAGCAAACACAGTTTATTGGGTGGCCAACCCAAGACGCCGAACGCACGAAGCAGTTCCTCGGGTGGCCGACCCGCATCCCACAACCACCAGGACCGTGGAGGAAATGCATGCAGCCGCCCGCCTGAAGATGACAAGACAGGAGAGCGCCAGTCTGCCAAACACAAACCTCTAACGGCCCCCAGCTGGTGGCTCCTGAGAGGGGGACAACCAAAAACTTGGACCCCCTCGAATCCTGATTGGGTCACAGCCGCACCTGCGCTGGACCCCCACTGGGCCTCGTCGGACCCCGATTGGGTCATCGCTGCACCCACGTCGGACCCCGACTGGGTCACCTTGGCCCACGCGTCGGACCCCGACTGGGTCACCTCGGCCCACGCGTCGGACCCCGACTGGGTCACCTCGGCCCACGTGTCGGACCCCGACTGGGTCATCTCAGCCCACACGTCGGACCCCGACTGGGTCAGGACTGCACCGGCGATGACCTCCATCTCCGAACCTGGAACCCCCAGTCCCGTGACCTTGACTGGCTCCGGACCGGTAATGCTGTGGAGGTGCTCAGAAAACAGGAGAGGACCGGGATCAGTCCCACCGGCAGCGCCAGAGCCCAGCGAGACGAGCTCGGGTGCAGCAGACGGCTGCCCCTCACTCGCCTCCCCATGAGGTAGGCAAAAATGCTCTAACACACCATACAGGAAAACAAAGAAGAGCACTTGCCTGCACTCGGGCTCTGGAGCCGTCCAGGACTTCGCCGATCCAGGTTCAAGGAGACGCTCGTTGTCGAGCTCCCACTCGGCTGCGTCGGGTTCCACAGCCGGCCTGATGGTCTCTGCAACTGGATCCTCTCGTGCTGGCGTCCACGCCAATAACCCATATGGCGTGGGGGCAGAGGACCCTGGACCTGCTGACTCGGGCTGCATCCCTGAGGAACCCTGGGGACGCTCTCTCGTCGGCTCTGGCTCCTCACTGCAGTCCGTTCTCCTCCTCTGTCCAAAGCAAGGCTGCAGGGCCGGGATATTTCCCAGAGCCGCAGGCCTCCCCCTTGTTCGACGGCGTGGGACTGACGCCGAGGACCGCTCCGCAGGAGGAGACACAGAGGCAGCAGGTTTAGTACAAATGGCTACAGCTGGGGAAAGAAACTCAGGGAGCTGCGAACCCCGAGCTTCACCCCCAGGAGTCAGACAAGACAGATCACTATGATAAATAGGACAGTGAAATTGGACTTGCCTGTCTCCCGGAGGGAAGATGGTATCAGCTGTAGCGGACATTGCTCCTTCCCTCGCTCGCTGGGTGGTAGAAAAGGACCCATGGACAGAGCCCACCGGCACAGGACTCAGCTCACTCACAGCAGCTGGCTGATTGAGGGGGTCATCCCGGCGGCCCGGAACTGGATCCGGAGCAGGAGCTTGCCGAAGATGCGCCCGGCCGTGGCGCCGACGCCTTCGCCGGCCCCCAGACGGTGCGAACTCCCGAAACGGATCGAGGACAGGATCGGGATCCATAGGCAAAGAGCAGGAGTGCCTCTTCTCCTGCTTCATGCCGCGTTCCTCCTCCATCATCAGGTATATTTCGCATTGCGCAGCGATGTCTTCCCTCCTCGCGTCAACTTCCGGGTGGTCGGCGTAGCGGGGAGGGAGATGACAAAGAATATCTTCGGCAGCGTCCAGGTACCAGTGTATGCCGTGGTCATAATCCAGCAGGGAAGCGGAGATGAGCAGCTCATCCACGACCTCCAGCACACCTGTCAGCTCATGGCTCGGACTCCAAACGCGGCTCCTCCGCGACGGCATTCTTCACATACACAGTACCCGGACAGGAAAAAGCAAATGTCCAAAAACTCGAACCCACTGGTGAATTGCGTCTCGGGTTGGCGTCACCGTAAACGCCGTTTTGGCAGCAGTGTACTGTCATGCGGTGGCCCTCGTGAGCCACCATAAGACACCACACAGTCACCAGTGAGTTTCAGTGAGTTTTATTACGGTGAAAAAGTAACAACACAAGATGCAGGGGCAATGACACATAAGTCTACACACATCCGGAGGCGTAAGGCTAAACAGCTCTCATACAGGTCCATAGGAGGAGACGGTCATACACAGGCAAGGTTGTTGGAGTAATGGCTACACAGGCTGCTGAGGCAGAGACACACAGAGGTCTACTCACACCGGGAGGGGTAAGGCTAACAGCTCACTTACTGGTCCTGGGGAAGCGACGGTCAACTACAGGCAGACGAGGTAGGTAACAGTCCAAAGCATCCGTAGCTCAGACGAAGAACGACTGACACTGCTGCGTCTAACCGCCGCCAGTGCCGGGCTTAAGAAGGCGAAGCACTAACGACGATAATTACAATCAGCTGACCGGCCGCTGACAGGCGGAAGCCCCACCGAGCACTTTCACAATAAGAGCCCGGTGAGGCCAGAATACAGCCCGCAACTGTCAAGGCCGGCAGCGAAACATAACTTAGCCCGAGCGCGATCAGAAGCCGCGCTCGGGTCATAACAAAATCAGCATTTTCTTATTTTGGAAGTGCTTGCCCTTCAAAACTGACTTCATGGCTGAAAAGAGGTGGAAGTCAGATGGTGCAAGGCTCAGGGAGTAAGATGGGTAAGGAAGGATTTCATCGTCACAGGACCGTGCTTCCATCTGGGAAACATGGGAGCTGTGAACTGGGGTATTGTCTTGCAGGAGGCAGACACCTGTGGTCAGCGTGCCACATTTTGATAGCCTTCTGCAGTTTCTGCAGCAGTGAAGCATAGTAACTTCTGATAATTGTGGTATCCATACAATGGTCATAAAAGACTGAGCATGACCTTGCTCGCCGAGGGTTGGACATGTACCTTCTTCAGAGGTGGTGAGTCATAATGTTTCCATTATGGTCATGGAGGATTTTTTTCCACAGACCCCACACTGTTCTTGATATCTTGGGCAAGTTAGCGAATGGTTATGTGGCGATGCTCTGAAATGGTGGCCTTCCAGGGGGCGAGGTCACCAGGTTGGCCGGGGTGGCACCGGCCACCACTACAATCGCTATTAGACACGTGCAATTTCAGCCTCCTACAATAACCCGAACTGGTCAGAGGAAGTCTTTAATGAGTCCTCATATTTGACTTTCCTCAGGCTAACACTTCTTAGAGAAAAATGTTCTATATTGATGAGCATATAGTTGTAAATGTCCAATGAAAATGTTGAAACTTTATGAGAAAAAAGCTGCAAATTTAATAGAAAAAGGTTTCACATTTATATATGTAGTTGTACATTTGTGTGGAAAAAGGTAACAAGTTTATCATAAAAAGTGACACACATTAAAAAATTCTAAATTTATTAGAAATGTCCTAAATTTTTTAAGAATAAGTGGCAAATTTTCAGCAAAAAACTGTCATAGATTTCCAAGAAAAATGTTATAAGGTCAAGAAAAAACTAAAAAATTGCCCCCCAAAATGGGAAATTTATAAAGGAAAAAAAGTCAAAAACGTATACAAATGTCAGGATTTATCCTTGTAAATATAAAGTGTTTTCCTCCTAAATTTGTAACTTTTTTCCTTGAAAATGTGTTTTTTTTCCTCACAAATTTGTAACTTCTCGTAAAGTTGGGACTTGCTTATGGTAAATTTGTGACTTTTTTAAATCATAAATTAGCATCTTTTGTCATATTGATGCACCTTTATTCTTGCGCATTTGTACTTGAGTTACATATATATGAACACACATCATCCCTTTGCTAAAAAAATAATAAATCGCCTACAGAGTAAGAACTATAGATTTTTCTTCAAGCTCAACAAAACTACTTATGAAAGCACAATTCTGTGGGAAAATTACTTGAGTACATGTTACTGATCCCCCTCAGAAAAAAGTGTGTCTCAGGTCTGTGTGTAAATCTGTAAGACTATGGATAATCATTTCTGTCGTGTAACATATAATGATTTATTCTATGTGATGGATGGAGATTCTTGAAAAACAAGACTGAGTGTTCATCATAAATTGTTTCCCTCTGCAGCTTCCCAAGATGTTTCCAGATCTGCTGATGATTCTGCACGTTTACGCCAAAGATACTCCGATGTTCTCCCTCCAGCCTGGTGTGGTCAAACTCAGCATCCAGATCGGTGTGAAGGCCTTCGCCATCGCGCCCAATAGTACTCAAATCCCACTGTTTGTGCTTGATGTTGTGAGTATCTCAGTTTTTATCCTTTCGCACCCATAGAATGGCCTGTGCCGTTTACACTATCTTTTAATCTTACTTTAGCTTGTAGCATGGTGTTTGTTGAGCAGCATCCAACATTGTCTTTTCATATCAAAAATAATAATGTCAAAAAACTCATTGCCCTAATTAGAATCCTTGACTTCCCACAGGGATCAAAATTCAGCGGTAAAATGTGGATTAAGGATGAAACACTGAAGGGATCTATGATGATGGATAAGTGAGCATGGCTATGATATAATTTACAAAATTCAAACATTCCAACAACTCCATTAATGATGCTTTCTTTTAGTTTCACCCTGACTTTGGCATCAACTGAAATTGGACCCTTTCAGGTAAACAGCACACTAGCTTCCTGCTTGTTATGCACCCCAACCAGGGCTGGACTGGGACAAAAATTCAGCCCTGGCATTTTTGGTCCAGACGGCCCACCATGATTGGTCAAAGAACACACAGACGGTCCAGTTAAATACTGTATGTGCATGTATTGTGCTATTCAGTAAAGCTGAGAAGTACATGCAAAAAAAATGAATAGACTATAAAAGGGGAATAGAATAATTAGCCACATGATCACATCATTTTGCATAGCTACTGTAGGAGCATTTTCAAAACAAAGATTCTCACCGTACAACAGCAGCTTCTTTAGTAACTCGTCTCTACAATTCTGTCAGTTACACTGTATCATATTGTTTGATTATTGATATTGAAACTTTATCTGGTTGGTACAGTTTTGGGCTCAGTCACAGACATGCACAGAAATTTTCACAGGCTGTTGTTCTAATTTTGGTAATTTTCCAATCACTGGAAACATATGAGAAAACATATAAAAATGTATCAAAAGATGCATTAAATTTGTCAGGAAAATAGTTATAATTTTTGGAGAAATCACAAAATTGCAAGACAAAAGTAACATTTAAAATTAAAAATATCTATTTTTTTAACAAAGAATCAATGGAAAAATATAATGGGGGACATGATGAAAGTCACAAACTTGGAAGAAAAAAACAATATGAATTTATGACAAGAAAGTTACAAGTTAAAGAAAAAAATATAAATTCATGAGCAGAAAAAAATGTAAATTTTTAGGAAGTCTTAAAATTTGGTGGAAAAAGTCTTATTCAAAGAAAGTGAAGAAAGAAAATAATCTGCAACATGACAAAAAAGCAGCCAATTTTTCAAGAAAAAAATGAATTAAAAATGCAAATTTCAGGGACAAAAACTCAACAATTTATATTTAAAAATTTCCAGATTTACTATAATCCAGTGTAAATATAAGAATAAAGTCTCAAAGTTACACTGAAAAAAATGAGAGAAGCAAGGAAAAAAACAACAAATTTACCAGTATAAAGTCACACATTTACAGAAAAAGTCACAACTGTTTTTGTGTGCTGTGGAGGTGCAGCTCAGACAAAGATGGGAAATGGGCAGTTGTCCAGGCAGCAATAGCCCATACCTGTGCACATCCATGGAGTTCGGACATCATAGTTTCACTGCAGGGTCTGCAGCATGTGACAATAAAAAGCTACACTTTATGTGTAGCTAGTAGCAGTGGGTCAAGATCAAAGTAGCCAGTAGGTGATCTGGGGGGGGATGAAAGGGGATGGTATCCCCCTTCTTAACCTGTCATCATCCTATTCCCATCCCCATGAAGAGTACAAGGATAGCATAGTAATAAGTTACAATTACTACATGTACTCAAGTAGTTTTTTTTTTTCTTTTTTTTTCTTTTTTTTTTTTTACAAAATGTTATAACTCTTGTGAAGTTTGTAAGTGTCAAATTTACATCTTTGTAAATTTGCATGTAAAAAAGATATCAAATTTATCACAAAATGTCAACTTTAAATGAAACAATTACTAAGATTATCAGAAAAATCATGAATTTGCCAGGGCAAAGTTGCAAATTTAACAGAGGGGAAAGTAGCTATGAATTTGGAAAAATATTACAAGTTTCTTCACAAACTTCACAAAGTGCCAAGAAAATGGGACATTTATGAGGACAAAAGTCTAAAATTTATTCAAATGTGCAGGTTTTGTTCTTGTAAATTTGCATTTTTTTCTTGTAGATGTGAGACTTTATTCTTGTGATTTTTTTTTTCTTGGAAATGTATTTTTTCCTCTGCATAACTTTTGATCATATTTTTGCATCCTTATTCTTGCAACTTTGTAGATAATTTACATTAGCCACACATTTTTAATAAGCTTATACATTTATACCATCCCCCTTGTAAAAATTAACAAACATTTAACCTGAATCCTCAATCCTTGCGTCTGTTCGTCCCTAATGGCATCCCTCTCTCTATTTTCTTATGTCAACTACCCCTTCTTCCTCCGTCTCTTCCTCGCTCAGCTGTTGGGCCTGCTGTGACTGTCCCTCCTCCTCCACTTCTCCATGCATGCACGTTATGATCAGTCACTACTGCTGTTACAACAACTAGCATTTAACTGTTTTCATCTGACACTTCTCCACACAACTTCTTCCAACTTGGGGGCGGGGGTTAGGCAATCCAGTGTCAGTAAAGAAAATGTACAAATGTGCTGCTGTCAGTGCATCAAGGGCTGGTGCAGCAGTGGTCCTTGAAGCCGTGGCCTATAAACGTTATAATTATATCCATCGGGCCACAGGTGCATCGGGCCACCCGGCAGATGGTCGGTATGCCAGATTACCTGTCCAACCCTTCAAAGATTCAAAGATTTTTATTTGTCAATACTTCTATATGTACAGGACATACAGAGAATTGAAATGCCATTTCACTGTCTTAGTGATGTGCACAATATGTAAGAAAAGAAGGAATAAGGATGAAAAACAGCAACAGCAGTCTATGGACAGTAATGCTACCCATAGTGCAAATGAAGATAAAAGATAAAACCGAGCAATAAGTGCAAATAAATATGCACCTCTCTGTAGAGGGGTGCATATGCCACTATAATCAGTAATTATTCTCTGACAATGACAAACCCTAATGAGGTGAAAGGAGAATTCTATGACTGTCATGTGTCTGAGCATCTGTCCTCAGCGCTCAGACTTTCCTTTGTTGTTTTGAGTGTTTCCTCTGTTCTGTTCTGTATATTAACTCGGCTTTTCCAGCCAGTGTTTGTCACAGCCTCATTAATGTTCGGACTAGACTCTTTTCCACAGTCAGTCTCCCCCTCTGTTCTCTCCAGAGTGCTCTCAGCTCTTCAGCCTCTGTGTAAGTGTTCTTGTTGCATTTTGCTTTTGCCAGCACAGTTTATTTTTGGACTGTCATGTTTTTTCACCAATAAATTGCCTCATTGTGGTTATGCGTGTGTTTGTTTTTTGCCCTGGAGGGGCATGCATGACAGTAGGCTGTGACCCAAATGAAAATTCAGCTTCTGCAGTGAGGCACTTTTTCACCTTTTTGTGTTTTTTTTTTTCCACTCACCTGAACTGGAGCTCGCCATGTCTGCTCTAAACAAGGTGGAGCAGTGGGCGGTGTGCTATCTGGAGGACGTCTTGTTGCAGATGCTGGACTCCTGTTCCCCCAAGATGGTCCAGGGAGGTCGGGATCGAGCGGCACGGGTGATGAAGGCTTTTCCCCGCCTGTGGAGTCACCCAGGGACGACAGATGTACTCCGCTCCATATTCTCCCTTCCCAGCATGAGGGGGGAGCCGGAGGAAGCAACCATAGCTCCAGTCCAAGTACGTCATGCCACGGTTAATCATCGGAGGAAGACTTCCTCCTCCTCGACAGCCATAATTTCTTTGTCGAGCCTGACTATTCCCACAGCAGGGCCTCTCTGTCGCGTCTCCTCATCAGCTGTTCTGCCAGCTCGATTTCCCTCCGCCACTGCTGTAATTCCAGTCACCTCAACGATTCCTCCCACTGTCGAGAGGTCCTCCAGGTCTCACCCGGCAACGCCCACCTCCGTCTCTATGAAAACGGCTCCTCCGCAATCCCCAGGGGGGCCCATGCCCACCAGAGCCACGGAGAGGGATGACAATTCTACCGCTGCAGCAGATAACATCAGAGACCGGGAGAACAAGCAAGAGACATTTTATTCTCCTTCCATTTTTGATAATATGCCTTGTCTGACTCCCGATAGGGAGGCTCAGGAAACACAGTCCTCTGAGCTCTCCCCGCCTGCTGCAGCAATTAACTGCTCACCACCTCTCTTTATGTCAACTCCACCTCTCCCTGAGTGTCCACCGGTCCCAGACCAGAACCACTGGAGGAAAGAGGAGCCTGAGACCCTGGAAGATCCTCTTCCAGCGCCAATGGTGAGCCAAACCCCAGCTGTCATGCCGGAGGAGCCTCCTGTGTGGATCACTCTGACTGGGGCCGAGAAGACTGTGGGTACCATCATGCCTGCTGCGGAGGCTACTGCAGCAGAGTCAGCACCAGAGCTGGACCACCAAGGAGCCGGGCCCGAAACATCGCCTTCAGCTGGATCAACGTAGTCCTGGGCGGTGGGGAAGCTCGAGCTCAGGCAAGTGATTTCTTTTGTTTTTCTCTATTCAGCCCTGGAGACATCCTGCCTGGCTCTTGGTGAGGGGAGTCGGGTGCGGCCACCAGCTGCACCTCAGCTTGCCTTGCCAGGCTCTGCCACTCCCGGTTACCCTGACTGTGCTTCTCTGTTTCTGTTTTCTGAGCTTTCTCCGAGGGTCGCCGGCAATAATCCAGCACAACCAGAGGTCTCTGTGGTTCCAATGTTGCTGGCTGAGGCCGTAGTGGATCTATCCCTGTCATCCTCATCCAGAGTTCTGGAGGGTGACCGCATCCTTGGTCGGGTGCTCTCGTGGGTCGGCCTGTTCGCCGTGGGTACAGCGCTGGCCCAGCCCGAGCCCACCACGGGTACAGCGTTGGCCCAGCCTGGGTCCACCACAGGTGCTGCTAAGCTCCAGCCCAGAGCCATCGCGGGTGCTGCTAAGCTCCAGCTCGGAGCCACCGCAGGTGCTGCTAAGCTCCAGCCTGGAGCCACCGCGGATGCAGCTGTGTCCCAAGCCGGGACCACCAAGGGTGCAGCTGTGTCCCAAGCCAGGACCACCGAGGGTGGTGCCAGCCAGCCTGTGGATGCTGAGGCCTTCACTCCTCTGCTGGACGCTGTCGTGGTCCCCCTTCTCTCACCACCAGTCACCATGGGGGTTCCTCTCCTCCAGTCTGGCTTCCGCCAATTGAACCTTCCAGTGGGTAAGCCGCCTCCTGATTCTCCCCTCTGGGCCTGGTGGCTCAACAACGGTAGCCGGCCGCCCGAAGGACTGAGTCTCTGGTTCGGGTGGTCCATTTTCTCCAGCAGGCCACCTGATTCTATTCATCGGGCCGTCTGCTTGGTCTAGGACTTTGGCCGGCCACCCAAACCCTTGAGCTCTGGGACTGTGGGGGCTTAGGGGTTGTCGGGGCACAGGTGTGAGTCTGGTTCTGGTTTGTTTTTTTCGCTCCTGGCCTTTTTTTCCCCCACTTCCCTCCCGGGGTGTTTTTTTGTTGTACTCCTTCTTTTTTTTGGGGGGGGGGGGTTCTTTTTTGATGTTACCTTGGGTGTCTGGAATCCACCCCTTTTGGGGGGGGGGGCTCTGTCATATGTCTGAGCGTCTGTCCTCAGCGCTTAGACTTTCCTTTGTTGTTTTGAGTGTTTCCTCGGTTCATTATTTTCCTGTTAGTTCTGTTATGTTGTGTTTATGATACAAGCCCCTTTTCCTCATTCCAGACAGCCATCTCTCTCAGTCTGTGTCTGCTTGTCAGCTGCAAGTAATTATGTTTCTTTTCTGTCT
This sequence comes from Pholidichthys leucotaenia, assembly GCA_020510985.1. Classification (NCBI taxonomy): domain Eukaryota; kingdom Metazoa; phylum Chordata; class Actinopteri; order Cichliformes; family Pholidichthyidae; genus Pholidichthys; species Pholidichthys leucotaenia. Next base: position 354,062,293 of record CM035843.1, read on the forward strand.
CTTGCCTTTCTCCCTCTCTCTGTCTCTGCTCTCAGGCCTCTCTTCCAGCGGCTGAGAACAGTTAGTCAATTTTAGTGTCTCCAGCTCGCTTGCACACCTGCGTCCCATCATTGCTTTGTATATTAACTCAGCTTTTTCAACCAGTGTTTGTCACAGCCTCATTAATGTTTGGACTAGACTATTTTCCACGGTCAGTCTCCCCCTCCGTTCTCTCCAGAGTGCTGTCAGCTCTACAGCCTCTGTGTAAGTGTTCTTGTTGCATTTTGCTTTTGCCAGCACAGTTTATTTTTGGACTGTCATGTTTTTTCACCAATAAATTGCCTCACTGTGGTTATGCGCGTGAGTTTGTTTTTTGCCCTGGAGGGGTGTGCATGACAATAACAGACTTGAGAGATGTTGTGAGACAAGTCCCTAATAAGGATAACCTAATTATAGCCGGTGACTTTAATGCTAGGTTCGGGAAAGAAGAAGAGAACTGGCCTGGAGTGACTGGCCGAGATGGAATTGGAAAATATAACTCTATTGGTGAACTCCTATTAGCCTTTTGCTCAGAGTATAGCCTCATCATCACCAATAACTCCACTATAAGACCACATGGATGCATCTTAGGTCAAAGCATTGGCACCTCTTTGTCATGAGCCGAGCCGGCTTGGATTTCCCCGGCTCGGTCCTGATCTGTCTGTGGGTTTTGGCTTCATTGTTTATGTGCTTTTTGCGTATTTTTTCCATCATCTTAGCCACTGCCCGACTGGCAGCTGTTAGTCAGCCTCTGATCTTTTTCCCACACTGCTGACAGTCTGTCAGTCCTACCACGCCCCCTCGCTCTCAATATTCCACCAGCTGTCCCAGCCCCGGTAATTATTGTTCCCGCGCCTCAGGTGTTTCCAATTTGTGTGGCCAGCGGCGTTTGGATTTAAGCAGCTCGTTGCTGGACAAGCGCCGCTGGGTCATTAAGTGAGTCACTTCTGCTCTCCACGGAGTGATCGCCACGTCAGGAAGGATTATTGGACTATGCTCGCAGAAAGAACTGGACTCCTTGGAATCGCTCCAACTCGTGTGTAAACTGCTAGCATTTCTCCGTGTGGTTAGCTGCTACGCTGACCAGAAGCGTTTCTTCCCCTGCAGTATTCTGCTACGCCTCTGGCAGCGTTTCTCCCCACAGCATAACTGCTACGCTTAGGCTGTGCCCAGTTTGCATTCCCCCCAAGTTTGCTGAGCTACCCGATGTCTTCCCTGCTCTCCCCAGCGCTTGTGCATAGTTGTATTGTTTTTCTTGTGGCCATGGTACACAGTGGTCTGCCCGCTGTCCACTTTGTGTCAGCCATTCTGTGTGCATCATACCTTTTTGTAAGTCTTTATTTTTGAACTGTTTCATGTGAATAAATGTGTGTGTGTGGCGAACTCCTGCATTTAAATCCTGATCCTTTCTCCCCTCACCGTGCGCATAGGAAAAGTGCACGGGAGGGTTTATGACACTCTTAGACCAGTCGCCGGCGGATGGGGGACAGGTTGTTAGTAAAAAGTAAACATATTTGGCAACTACATATTTATCTCTCGCCTCAACCGTTTCAGAAAAATGTTTCTCTTTTTACTTTTGAAGACACAGGCAAAACTTTAACATCCAGAAGCGTCGTGAACAGACTAGCAGTCCATCCATCAGGAGTCACAGTGACCAATCATGTGCAAGCCCTGCAGGCTGCCAATTAGAATATTCATAGATCCGCGCTAGGGCTGGGCGACACTGGTAAAAAAAAAAAAAAAAAAAAAAAAAAGTATCTTGATACATTTTCTCTATATTGTGATACATACCTTGGAAGGTAAGACAGCTGTGTTTTATATTAAATTATTTTCCTTCTTGCAATACTCTTAACTTTAGTGTTATGTGTGTTTTAAACCTGCTCGTTTGCAATAACTCGCTGCCATCCGTTTCAAAGTGAAATGCCGGTTCCACGTTGTCGACTCCATGAAGGGCTTAAATGACATTAACAACCGGTTTAACCTCTGGATTATCTTAGCGACTTTGAGCCTTTAGTGGTATACTGACTTGGCCGTTTTATACAAAGCTGGACTCTTCAACACTTGAGACTTTTAACTGGAACAGCAACCCCTTAAAAGACGAAGCCAAAGTAAAATTTTTAACATTTTGTATGGAATCTGGTCCGTCCCATGAGTGGTACTTGGAATGTTTGAGTGCAGGTGATCTGCAGACAGAACTTCATTAAGGAATCCAAAGATTTTTATTCTTAAACGCTCCCAGTTGTATTCAGATTGATTGTTTTTGTTCAAGTCTTAATTAAGTTGGTTGCAAATACTCTGCTTGTTTGAATTAAGAACTAAATGCGATAAAATGAAATTGTATGTTAAACGGCATATTGTATGATATAGTGTAGTTAGAAATGTACTTTAAGTCAGCTAACATTATTCTTAAAATGATGTTTTAAAAACTCAAAGCAATCAGAAAGTGGCCATAAGGACTGGAAGAGAAGTGGGGAAAAAAAGAAAAATCAGCAAAATTTAAAACAATGTGTCATGGGTTTAAGTTTCCCCTGAAGTTTGTTTCCTGAAATTGTGACTTAGATTAACCATTATAATTCAATAAGTGACTCCGTGAAACACTCATGGCTGCTCTGTTCATTCACAGACCAGAAAATTCACGCTGTTACCCTGTTAAATCAAAGGGAATCTTTGTTCTTTTGTATGTCCTTTTGTTGTTAAAATTGTGTTAACAGGCCTGAGGAGTCGTTAGTTCCTGTCCAGCAGGTCAGTTGGCGGGGGGGTGGGGGGATCAGTGCTGCTGATAAAGCCACGTCACCCTTTAACCCTTTGGTTTCCATCTCAGCAGCAGCTCTGTTTGAATTGTCCTCAGAAGGGAACATGTAAATCGACAGAGGTGTGAAGTTTGTCCCAGCTGTTCCCACTGTCGTGGGGGGGTGATCTGTTGGGTGTCATGTGTTTACTTTTCCTGGGTTAACTGGATAATTTCTGCTGCTGGGGATCACCTATTCCTCTTCTCCTTTTCCCTGCTGATTAACCCCTTGCACTCCGGTCAATTTTCCTAAAAACGCCAAAAAATAACGTGCCCAAATTAAATCAAAAGCTGTTCTTCAACCCTTTGCAGCATCTTCATGGGGTTGGTCTCATTTAAAAGAAAACACTTTGAATTTTTTGGCAAAACAGTCATAATCTCTCTAAGTGCTCCGGCCACGGAATTACAGTCATCTAAACATAGTGAACTTGAAGAAAATAAATTTGGCATGGGTGTTTTTTTTTGGATACAAATGCTTGCAAATAACACACAGCTTCAGATCCGGGCTGGAAAATGCAACAGAAATGTAGAACCAAGTGTTATCCAGCTGAGGTCCACATTTTGTAACAATACCACAAAAAATGAATATATTACACAGCTTTTTCCTCAGGTAGTTCCCAGGCGTTTTGGAACTGTGCCAAATTGTGCCAAATGGCACAGTTTGGAAAAACGTCTGTAACTTTTGAATGCTTCAATGTAGAAGCTTCATTTTGGGCTCTAATGAAAGGTCACACTCAGGGCTGTGTCTGTGTGTGTGTGTGTGGGGGGGGGTTGTCCCCCCCCCGCTACAGAGGATGGACATCGGCCATCGCTACGTGACAGATTAGCCTCATGTGGCGATGTGGGACAGCAGCGCAGTCACCGCGGCTCCCCCCCCCCTCGCTACAGAAGAATAGTGGGGTTGGGGGACGGCGTTCACGGTCTGGACGTGGTGAACGACCGCTTGTACCGCGGCGCACGAACTTCAGACTTCGTGCGCTGCACAGTTGTAATTTACCAATCGGTCAAAAGTCATTTTGGATTACAATTTTCAGGGATAAAGAATAATTTAGCTTATAACACCTTACCTCTTCACAGCAGTGTCCTGGCGAACTTCTCTTCCTCATTGTCAGACGAACGTGACGCTGGTCCGCTCGTGGTTCTGGTCTCGTGACCCGATCAGAACATAATTCCATTATTGCGGTTTTGTGCTTCCATGATTGCGGTTTTTGGCGACCGATTTTTCAAAACAAATAACAGTAGTAATGACTTCCGGTTATGGCTGCCACGTAGGACGGACGTGTCTCGCTCTGCTCTGCTCCTGGAGAAAAAAATCGGCAAATAACTCTCTCATTTGGGACAGAACGTATCCCAGCATTTGGGCGAGGATATGTTGGCGAAGCCTAAGGCTGGAAAACCAGGAAAAGGAAAAAGCGAGCCGCCGAAACAGTCCAAATTAACGGACTTTCAGGTCTGTGACGCAGCAAACAAAACTCCATATATGGCGGAGGAAGCTGGCGGCGGTGCGATGTTTGCGGGGAATGGCGCAGATGCGCTGATGGCTGCCATGAGTTCAATGAGAGCGGACTTTTCCTCTAGATTTGATGGGATTATGACAGCGTTGGAAGGAATAAGAAAGGAATTGGGTGACTGTGTAGAACGAACGGCGCAGATGGAGCTCCGTCTCGCTAGTGCTGAAGATGACGTCACCCGTCTTCAATTAAAGGTGCGCACTTTGGAAAAAAAAAATAAATCTCTGGAAGATAATATTTTGGATTTGGAATCTCGGTCGAGACAGAATAATTTGAGGCTGGTGGGTCTTCCAGAGGAATCAGAAGGTCGGGACGTATGTTCCTTTCTGGAAAAGTGGATTCCGGAGGTGCTGGGCAGCGAGGAGTTGCAATCAGCAGTGGTTCTGGAAAAAGCACATCGTATTGGCCCACGGAGAGATAAGGGACCGCCGAGGACCTTAATTATGAAGTTTCTTAGCAACAGAGACAGGATGAAGATCTTCAACGCTGCACGTGCTAAAGGAGAGATTAAACACCAGGACCAGCAGGTGCGGTTCTACCCAGATTTGGCCACAGGAATCCAGCAATTGAGGAAGCAGTTTGATCCCGTACGTAAGGAGCTGCGCAACCTTGGGATTCGTCATGGTGTAATCTATCCTGCGAGACTGCTGACCACGTATGAGGGCAGAACCCACATCTTCAAGACCCCAGAGGAGGCGCAGGAGTTCATCAAGAAGATCAAAGAAGAAGAAGAGACTGGTGGGAGCTAAGCATGAACAAAATATAAGGTAGAATAATTAAGCATTTGCACAGGCATCTGACTGACTTGAAGTAAATAGTAAGTTTACAAAATATAGATTGTATTATATATTAAAAAAACAAAACAAAAAGAAAACAAACAAAAAAAAAACTATGATGTACAAAGTTGTTAAAAATTTTGGAGTTAAGTTGGAAAACTACAGAGGAGAGTTAATGTTACGTCATTAAAAGCAGTAGAGTTAGGGTTATTGGGAGGATGAAGAAGGAGTGGCTTAGGCTGTTCCCCGTGGGTGTGGAACAGTCGATGGCTATATCGGGAGACAGAATTTTTCTTTTGATTTTGGGGGGTTTGCCACAAGTGTGGGAAGGGGAAATTTGTTTGTGTGTAGTTTGTAGGATGAATGTTCAACCACTCATGTTTTTGCTTCTCTGTATGAGCATGTTTACACTGCAAGGTAATCCCAAACTCTCTATTGATCATGGACCAAAGTGTTAATCTTAATTTAACTTCATGGAATTGCAGAGGTCTACAAAATTTAAAAAAACTTAAACAAGTTATGAATAAAATAAAGGACATGGGTTCAAGAATTGTGTTTTTACAAGAAACTCATCTGATAGAGGAGGATGTTAAAAGAATTAGGAGTAGATGGCAGGGAAGTGTATTCACCTCTTCATTTTCATCCCGAGCCAGGGGAGTTATGACTCTCATACATAAATCAGTTCCTTTTCAGGTGAAAAATGTAATTGGAGACAAATTTGGAAGATATGTAATCATTCAAGGTTCTTTGCTATTAGAAAATATAAATCTTGTGAACTTATATGGTCCCAATATAGATGATCAGAAGTTCTTTGCTAATTTATTTCTCATCTTATCATCACTTACAGGGCAACATATAATAGCAGGGGATTTTAATTGTACATTGAATCCAGGTGTGGATAGATCAACAGGACTGGATTGTACGCACATTGGATGTAGGATGACTATTAATCATTTTATGAAAGAATTGAGATTGTTAGATATATGGAGAGAAATGAAACCACAAGTTAAAGCCTATTCTTGTTATTCCAGTACCTACAAGACATTCTCACGTATTGATTATTTTTTGATTTCCACAGAATTAAGGTCCAAGATTCAAAACTGCTTTTATGATAACATCGTGATTTCTGATCATGCACCCTGTTGTCTAATATATGTAGATAAAAAATTGACAAAGGAATCAGGTAGATGGCAATTTCAGCATAAATGGCTTCAGGATGAGGAATTTGTCAAGTATATAGAAAAACAGATAGACGAGTTCTTTGACATCAATACTACACAAACATCAGCATGTGTAAAGTGGGAGGCTTTCAAAGCTTTTATTAGGGGACATATTATTAGTTATACAGGATCAAAATCTAAGAAGACTCGAGAGGAGAGAGCTAAATTGGAACATAAAATAAAAAGTCTTCAGGAAAAAGTGTATGCAGGAAGTGACCCAAGGTTGGAGAATGAATTACTGATTTTGAGAGCTGAATACGACAAAAAATCAGCGAATAGAGCTGCCTCGAGTCTTCTAAGATTGAAACAATCTTTTTATGAACAAGGTGAAAAATCAGGAAAATTATTAGCATGGCAGATTAAACAATTGGAAATTAAAACACCAATTACCAGTATTATAAGTAAAGGACAGGTAGTTATAGATCCTTTAGAAATTAATAGAGCCTTTAGAGATTACTATGAAAAATTATATGATACCAAAAATGAACCTGATTTAACAAAACTAAATGGGTTTTTGAACGAACTATCTATACCGTGTATTCCAAATGAAAACAGGGAGATATTGGAGTCTAAAATTAGTCAAGAAGAAGTTGGGCTAGCCATTGATAATATGAAATCAGGAAAAAGTGCAGGACCAGATGGTCTTCCAGTTGACCTTTATAAAAAATTTAAGAATAAATTAATAAAACCTTTTTTGGAAATGGTTTTAGAAGCATTTCAAAATAATAATTTACCATCATACATAAATAATGCCTTAATTATACTGTTGCCAAAACCAGGTAAGCCCTCTAATAAATGTGAAAATATGAGACCAATAAGCCTATTAAACGCCGACCTTAAGATAATCTGTAAAATTTTAGCAAGACGAATACAAGAAATTTTACCAAATATTATTAATCGAGATCAGAATGGCTTTATAAAGGGTAGACAAGGCTTCCATAATGTAAGAAGACTATTTAATATTATTTATTTTAATAAAGAAGCACCGGATACAGCTCTCCTATCATTGGACGCCGAAAAGGCCTTTGATAGAGTTGAATGGCCCTTTCTTTTTGAAGTCCTACAAAGGTTTGGACTTGGAAATAATTTCATAAAATGGGTTCAAATAATATACAATAATGCTACAGCAGAAATCCTAACAAATAACAATATTTCAAAACCAATAAAAATCAATAGAGGATGTCGACAAGGCTGTCCACTTTCACCTTTACTGTTTACTATGGCAATTGAACCTTTAGCGATAGCGATACGTTTACATTCACAAATATATGGAATTAAAGTTGGACCAACAGAACATAAAATCTCCCTGTACGCCGATGATATAATTTTGTTTATGTCGAATCTAAAAAAATCAATTCCAACCTTGTTGAATTTAATAAAGAATTTTGGGGAAATATCAGGATATAAAATAAATAAAACTAAATCTTCAATATTAATGCTAAATGAGACCCAGAGAAATTACCCAGACCCTGAGGTAAATCAATTCAATGTTGTAAATCAGTTTAAATATTTAGGAATCCAAATTATGCCTAAGCTAGAATCAGTCGCCAGTGTCAACTATGAAGCCTTAATGTCAGATATCAATGAGTTAACTCAGAGATGGATGTCACTACCAATGTCGATGATCGGGAGAATCAATATACTTAAAAGTAATATTTTACCTAAAATACTTTATTTATTTCAATACATTCCCTTATCACCACCTTTAGATCTATTCTCAAGAATAAAAAAAAAGTTAGTGGAATTTATATGGAACAACAGGAGGGCTAGATTACGTCTGTCTTTATTATATTTACCATTTGATCGTGGAGGTCTGAAATGTCCAAATTTTATGTTGTATTATTGGTCGGCACAACTGAGGTCTATGACATATTATTTTTCATCAAATGATCTCCCTCACTGGACTGAAATGGAATCATACAATTTACCTTTACCTCTTCCCATATTCATATACTCAGATTCGGCAAAAAAATTACAAAAACAAGTTAAAAATCCATTTGTAAAGCATATGATCAAAATATGGTGTGAAGCTAAAAACTATTTAAAAGAACCACAGTTATTGTCACAATTTAGTCCAATATGGGGTAATCAATATTTTAAACCAGGGAGAGCGGACGCTGTATTTAAAGTATGGAATTTAAAAGGGATACAAAAGATTCAGGATTTATATTTGCCATGTGCAGACAACATAATGTCTTTTGAAGAGCTGAGGATCAAATTTAATCTCAATAGAACACATTTTTTTAAATATCTTCAACTTAGAAACTTTATTCGATCAAATCAAAATAAAGCTCTCACTCGACCTATTTACTCATCCTTGGAAAAAATGATGATGAAAGATAGTAAAAGAAAGGGTATTATTTCAGAGTTTTATAACTCATTGACACTATCTTCAAGTGAAAATTCACTGAAAAGATTAAACTACTGGAAAGAAGATCTGCAAATTGAAATTTCAGAGGAACAATGGGAATTGGCTTGTACAGAAGCTCAAACCAAATCAATAAATGCACGCCTTAAATTGATACATTTCAAATGGTTAATGCGGATGTATGTTACACCGGAGGAGTTAAATAGATATAACAAAAATATACCAGATACATGCACAAAATGCATGGAAAGTAAAGGAACCCTATTTCATTGTTTATGGGAATGTAGATTAATAAGAATGTTTTGGGAGGAGGTGAGGGTAACAATTGAAAAAATAATCTCAAAACAAATCATATTGAATCCTAAACTGTTTTTGTTGGGTCTGTACCCAGAAAAGCATAATTTCAATAAAAGTGAAAGAACATTCATAGACCTCAGTTTGCTTAATGCCAAAAAATGTATTGCACTATTATGGAAAAAGACTCATAGACCAGATGTGACTCAGTGGTTAAGACAGATGTTAACAAACCTTCCATTAGAAAGAATAACATATATACTGAAATCAAAGGAAATTGTGTTTGAGAATATATGGAGACCTTTTATTGATTATGTAAAAAATTTAAACATAACTCTTGAAGAAGAAGGTGAATGATGTGTGTGGACCTTGTAAATTCCAAACTGGTGAACATAATATGTATACTAATGTATTGGATTGTCTAGACTAAACAGAGGAGCATTGTTGAAGACTTGATTTTGTTGGTGGTTGTTGGTGTTTTTAGGGTTTTTTTTTTTTTTTTTGTAGTACTTTAGTGTTAGTGTTTGATTGTTTGTATCATGTTTGTTAAAAAAAAAAAAAAAGGTTCAATAAAGATATTGTGGAAAAAAAAATAACAGTAGTAATTAAAAAAAGACTGGCGAATGCGTGTGTGTCACTCAGCCTTCATCGTCAGCCTCTGTCGGTCTATGATGACCATGGAAGAAATCATAACATCTACTCTGCTGGAACAAAAACAAAATAAGCACCGCCTGTGGCCGAACATGCCGATGCGCGAATGGCAGTCACTGTCACACAGGTTGCATTTGTGGGTGGTCTCCGTGCTGCTGGGTCTGTGAAGGTTCTTCCTGCGGGTCCTTTTTTGATCTGCTGCAGCAGTCTCTCTTCACCCAGCCTTAAAAA